>OZ024902.1:36367218-36964718 GCA_964017125.1 Flabesymbios commensalis
GAACTAATGTCTACACTAAAAAGAACCTCGTTTACTAAGGATTTACGTTACTGTAACACAACTTACTGTGTGGTGATTTTTGTATAAGAAATCTGCACGAAAAGATATTTCACATACTCGTGTTTAACATGAACATGTAACATATCTTTTCGTGCAGAATAATTATAATTTTTATACAGAAAGATATATGGTACTGTTATCCGTCCCCGTATATTTGTGGTAATAAAGATATACTGTATATATAATAGTTTACAGATCCCTGAATATTTTCGGCAATGTCAATATAGGCCCTGTGATACTATATCTGCATAATATGTCTGCTTATATCTGCATTCTACTTGCAATGATAGGCATGGGCTGTTCTGCAAAAGCCTTTAAGATCGTCAATTTAGCTACAATCCTCCTTTCCCCCCCCCCCTCAAGTGACACCATTTTGTATTTATAATTAATGGAAATTATAAGAATGAGCATATTGCAGATATTGAAAACAAAAAAAACACAAGAGCCAAGCACGATACACGAAAATCGTTGTAATTCATATTGCATTGTATCTTGTTAAAACAAAACTATTCAGTACAATTTGCAGTATGTATGTATGCGTTATGTTATTAAGTATACAAGGTACATGCATTTACATTATCAAGTATTTTAATGGAATATATATTTTTTAAATAAAAACTTTACATCCTTTTTTCTAGAATTTATTATTACAGCCTTAGCGGAAACATGTCTTTATTTTGTCGGCAATTAGATAAACTTCATTATTCCGAACACTAATATGACATAATCGTGTCCAAGCATCGTTTATTTCACACTTTATGTGACAAACTTTCAAACTAAATTACATTACAGTATATAGCTGCAGAGGTCTAATTATATTGCAGTATCTCCGCGAAAATCTTGTATAATTTTAGAATACGTACATGACTTACATATCTGAGGAAATAATAATAAAATATTTTATTTTCAAATGAAAACAAAAACTATTTTTCTGATTTACTGTCCTTTCCTGTCAGAAATACTGCTCTTGTGTCCTTCGAAATGCATAAACGTAACGCTGTAACCACAACACATAGGTTATATGCATAGGTTTATGCACTACATGAAATGATAAAAATACATGAGCGACATTCATTCATAATTCGTTCCAAAACTGTACAAATTTGGCCATACTTCAGTATGAATTGGGTGTATAATTCAACAAACTTTACATTTTAATTAGTAGTTTACATATCAACGCTTTTTCTGTAAATAATATTTTTTCAAGTTGGACTCCAATTTTTCGGTCTTAGTCTTGTATTCTATCCCCGACCTATCCAAGAGTTGTTCAGCCTGTCACATGACGAGCTCGGTCAATCACCGCCGTCATTCAGTTGTTATTTAAAACAGGGGGTAGAATACGATGCTTGGGCCAATTTTCCGTAATAGCTTGGATCTAGGACGAACATTATTACCATATTAGAGCTATCAGATAACATAGCATGATATGCAATACATTGTTTTATATATTGGCGACACGTCGGAGATATGTTAAAGATGTGAAATTGTTACTTTTGTGTTAACATTTCAAAGATAAATATGGATACATGCTACAAGATGTCAAATGTGCTGATTTCAAGGATGTTGTTTGCAAAGCTTGATTATGACCTTTTGATTTGCAAACTCCTCAAACCCAACAAAAAATAAGTGATGTAGATCTAAAACGTGCAATTGGCATAAAACTATTGTTGTAAATATAAGGGTAACAATTATAAAAATTAATTAGGAATTTAACATAACATTTGAATAATAATTGTAAGCCTTGTCATTAAATGTACTCTTATTTTTTTCTGAATTCCGTTTTTAGGACTACCTGTAATTTTGCAAATCCAGTGCAACATTATTCGGGGGTATTGAAGAGGGGATACGTTGTTAGATGGCAAACATTCGAAATGTTGTTCCCAGACACCACCAAGCCCCCCTCCCTTCAAAAAAGGACACTTACAACTACCTCAAACTGTTTATTTATTACAATCACATCACCGAATAATGTTTTATTGATTTTTTGGTAAATTTTTTATCAAAATAACTTATATATAAATCGTAGAATATATCAAACAAAAAGATAATTCCATATACTTTCTCTAGTTATATCTTAATCCCAGAAGAAAACCAAACTCATGTAGAACCATCTAAATTAAAATTTAAAATAATTTGTTTTCGAATTGAAGAAGGGCAATTGAATTAATAATTTTGGTAGCTCTACGTCGATTTGGTCAGTATTATATTAGGATTATGGGCTTCACTATACGGCCATTATACATATTTTACTTCTTTCAGTTCGATGGCCGTCTTTAGACGTCAGAATCTGACATCAAAGGCGTCAGATTTTTACGGCTAAAGACGGTCCCCGCCCTGGAAGGATTCACAGTACCAGGCCAGTAAAATAATGAGTAGAAATAACCAAAACCTATGCTGCATTAAGCACATCGGCTGTCACAAGACGTATTATAAGATAATTAAAGACTATACTAATCTAGATTCTTTTACGATGCTCCAATCACGAGAAAGGAAGTCTAGATGTATCAGGGAAGATGCTAGTTAGTCTTCTGTGTGGCTCACTGATTAATTCATGCCTTTGAATAATTGAGCTTCGGTCGGTTGGACTGGGGTATTAACACGGCGTCAGTGCAGCAGGGGCTATGGGTTAGTCGTCACCTTGTAACCCTTTAAGTGTTATCCCAGTAAACACAAAACATTTTGTATGACAATTGTACAATGTTGGATCAATGTCGAAGACGTTGGGCCGACGTTGTACAAATGTTATACACATGTTTTGTGTCTGCTGGGTAAAGCACGACTAAGATCATTTTTAATCTGTTTATTGACAGGTTAAATCACAGTTATTCGGAATGAACTGAGGGTTTAAACAAGATTTGCAAGTATTTGGTCTCTAATTAAACAAATATGAGTAATTTTAACTCATTCTAAGTTGTGGGTCGCGGTAGCGAGACGCAACATCAAATGAGTGAAAATTTAACTGAGATAACGGTCGATGGGTTATGGAAAATCTTATAAGTCTTCTATACATACACACATACCGCTTTCATTGTGTAAACTTGTTGACCTGAAAATGATTGTGAGGTTTTATAAAATATGGTACAAACGTAGAAGCCAGTGACTGCAAATTAAATCATGTACGAGCTTATTATTATATAGATATATAGATAGATCTTTATTGGCATAGTAAAACATCTTAATTGTCATTGCCAAGATATGTACATACAGAAGGTTATTTTGTGGAATCGATGGTTCTTTCTAGAATGTGTACCTGATAACTATATTTCAAAGCAGGCTGAGCGTCATTGCCGTTTGTAAAAGTTCATTGTTTCATGATATGCAAATATATTGTCCCGCTCCAAAAACCAGAGATAAAATAGCTACGATGTAATTCTACATTTTTCCTAGAGACACACTGGCAGGCGTAGTAATCTCAGTAAAACCTGTGGACACCTTAGACAATTAGAAACATTAGAACAAAATTTTGTAGTTCGCCATCAATTCGCATTCGATTCATGAGCGCAGAAATGTACATGATGCATCAAGGAGACCACCATATAATATACTTCTCTAAGTAGATAAAAATAAACATACTCACAAAACTAAGTCACATATAATTTATGACTAAAACATTGTTGAAAATAATTTGATTTTTTTCTAAAAAACGCTACAAATAATATTTTAAAAAAAATATTTTTTTTGCTATGACATTTAAAAAAAATACAGCTTATAAAACAATACTTCATAACACCAATACATGTACTATATACGCACCAGACAGTATCAGCGAATGCCGCCGGCTTGAATTCGGGACGGACAAAGACAGCCTCCCACAGCACAGCCCCAATATAAATCTGCTCGAAAGACTTAATGCTCTATGAGCAGTTAATAGGAACATGTTTTTCATCATCGATGTCGTCAGTGTTGCAGGGACTGCATATTCTTTGTTTACATTTGGTGTTTTTTTATTTCGTGTTTTGCCCCATTTCTATTTCTAATATATGCGCACTAAGTCTATATATGCAAGTCATGGCTGTGATCAGGTGGTTTCCTCTGACATACATAAGATATAATCATTTTAATTTTCTCAGCTTAGGGTTTCTGGTTACATCTACAATACTGCTTTGTCAGACTGTCATGTACATGGGTCATGCGTTCTTTTACTAGAGTTATACAATGCGAAAAAAATATATGCTTCATTCCTCCCATGCACTAACCATCACTATCCATCTACAGTATAACATGTTGTATGCCTATACAGGGCTATTTGTATTTAGTTCAAAATGCGTATCCAGTATGTTATTATTCTAATTTGCTGTCTTATTAAAGATGTTTGCAGCGCTAAAATACTTCCGTATAAAGCATGGAGGTCAAAAGGTTTTTTTCAATTTAAAGTCATCATAAATGTCTTAGCTTGCTCTTTCTTATATGAATCTTACGTCTCAAGGCGATCCTCGCGCTGTAAGGGTTAATGTCACCATATAGGCCTACAACCAGAGTAGGGGTTTGGAATCTAACGTTTAAAGTGAATTTTATGTAATGTAATCTATTTTCTCCATTTGGTATATTTCTGTCCCTCTTCTTGAATACCACTAAAAAAGTGCGTATTTCCAATTTCTGCTTTTAGTGTCTTAAAACAAATTAAGTGACAGCTCTAAACAAAGATACGTAATGTGTACATTTGAAAGCATTGCATCCCAACTAACACGAGACGTTTGTCGGGATGCGTGTCGTGAGTAGAAATGAGACGACGTCACGTGTGTCACGTCGCCACCTAGTGTTAAAGAGTGGTATCTGCCACTTGTTAGAGTGGCAGATACCGCTCTTTAACACTAGGTGACGCTCGCTATGTGGCTGAGACAGCAACAAAAGACTTCGCGATAATCCCATATGTCTACGCTGAGCCGCACCGCTGAATAATACATCACCGGTTTGTCAATTCAGTCGTCCTCGGCGATTAATCTAATTAGCCGGCCTCTGTTATTATATACCACCACCACAGACCGTGACGGGTCACCTAACACAGGTCAAACCACCGATTATCGAGCTTCCCCAAATAAAAAAAGCTGTCATCGCACACACGTTGAGATGTTATGAGACAGTCTGTCTGCAATGGCTCTTTTTGTTTTATGTATAGTCCAGTCATTGTGTGGCTATTTTCATGGTAACTACAAAATAATTGGGACTATGGTGTCAGAAAACTCGGGAAATCCGGACTCTGTGGTGGCTCAGGGACCAAGATTTGCGGGAGGGGTTGGGGTAGTTTTTCAATTACCGTCCATGGGGAAGGGGGGGGGCGCGGAATTTTAATGGGACAGCCAGAGGAGAGAGAGAAGTACGTTTATTTCACCAAAATTACATGGCTGGGAGACCCTCGCAAAGATTGAAAATAACCGCTATCGCGAGGGCCACCCAAATGTTGAAAAACAATATATAAGTCACATTATCATAGTAAATAAACATGCATATACATATTATACGTACACATATATAAAATACATACGCACATACATATAACATATATAAATAACATATAAATAACCACTTTAAAACAATTAATGCCCTATCACGCGATAATGGCACAACACTAACCGATGTTATGAGATTGCAAGCCGGTAAGCAGACAAATAAACGTCTGGAATGTATTATAACTTGATGTACAACAATAACGTTACATTTTCAATTTTTATTTTTGTATCTAAAATTACATCATTTTTATTCGACGGTTATTTCCCCCCGATAAAATGACCCTGCTTCGTTGCATCATACGGCTACGACGCTGGACCAACATTAATCCAACATTGGTTCAACGTATTGAGCTAGCTGAGATGTGCAAAGATTTTCAGTCCTGGATCAAGCTGTATGAAGAACGTTGACAATTCATGGCACTCAGTCCCATACGAAATCGGCAATTGTCCACTGATCCCTGACCATAACATACACAGACAGCCTAGCCCAGCAAACTCGACGTTAAACCAATGTTGGCTTTATGTTGGTCCACCGTCTTCGACGCTGAACCAGCATTAAACCGAAATTGGTTCAACACCTCGTGTTTGCTACCGGTAACACATCTAGTGATGTCTAATATATGTCAGTGTGGTTTGCTATCGACTAGAATCTAGTGGTAGGACGTCGTGTGGTAATTGTTGGTTTATTTTTAAACTATCCTATTGTGACTTAATCACGTTAGAACCCGTACATTTATAAACAAATATTCATGACTTTATCACTGCCTATGCTATTTGTATTAAAAATTCCCCTATGAATATCCAGAGAAAACAAATTGTGTGTGTCTGGATCAGACCTTATACAATACCCTGGTAAAAAATATTTTAGTAAGGATTTGATTCTAATTTTCACCGACTGTACACATTTTTTTGGTATGCTATAGGCCTCTTAGGGTCACATACATAGTTCTAGTACTGTGACGACCCTGTCACTCGTCTACTTCTTTGTCAAACTCAGCCTCAGGACCTGGTGACTAATAAACCCAGGAATGAAACTGACCCTTGTCCTGCTAGGTCCCTACATCCAACGACGCCTCAAGCCAGTTTCAAACCAAACAGAACAGCACAGAAATTGATAAAGTAATTTGTAGGTGATGATCGGTTAATGAAATATTTCAATTTGGGGGATGCCGTTATCATAATATGAATATTTTCTTAGACATTCGGAAATTGGAATTGCGTCAGCAATTCCTATTTCCAAATGTCTAGAAATATTTATTTCGAATGACGATTCAGCAGAGCAAATGTTACCATGAAACAGTCTTCATAAAGATAGTGGAATATTATGGCTAATAAATATGATGTAAACCCCTTTGTGATGTCAGTATAGTTCTCTTTTGACTTTACCGTGAATTTTACACCTTTCTCACTCTCACTCTGATCTATGGACTATAGGTTTATGCCTGTTCAGAATTTATTTTGCAATGTACTGCGATTCAGATTCAACCAACCAGACAGTAAGTGGATGACTTAAGAGTTAACCCAAACCTTGAGAATTAGTAGTCAACAGTTAGACAGCCTGATATCCACGGTATCAAGAGACAGAGCGCCAACAGTTAGAGAGCCTGATAGCTGGAAAATCAAGAGATAGATCGGTAATAGTCAACAATAAGGATGCTTGATAGCCAGAGAATCGAGATATAGACAGTCAACATTTAGAGAGCCGGATAGCCAGGGGGGTATCAAGATACAGCACAGCAAATCAACATTTAGAGAGCTTGACAGTCAGGGCATCAAGATACAGAAAGTCAACAGTTATATAGCCTGATAGCCATGGCATCCAGAGACAGAACGTCAACAGTTAGAGAGCCTGATAGCCATGGCATCCAGAGACAGAACGTCAACAGTTAGAGAGCCTGATAGCCATGGCATCCAGAGACAGAACGTCAACAGTTAGAGAGCCTTATAACCATGGCATCCAGAGACAGAACGTCAACAGTTAGAGAGCCTGATAGCCATGGCATCCAGAGACAGAACGTCAACAGTTAGAGAGCCTGATAGCTATGGCATCCAGAGACAGAACGTCAACAGTTAGAGAGCCTGATAGCTATGGCATCCAGAGACAGAACGTCAACAGTTAGAGAGTCTAATAGCTATGGCATCCAGAGACAGAACTTCAACAGTTAGAGAGCCTGATAGCCATGACATCCAGAGACAGAACGTCAACAGTTAGAGAGCCTTATAACCATGTCATCCAGAGACAGAACGTCAACAGTTAGAGAGCCTGATAGCTATGGCATCCAGAGACAGAACGTCAACAGTTAGAGAGTCTAATAGCTATGGCATCCAGAGACAGAACTTCAACAGTTAGAGAGCCTGATAGCCATGACATCCAGAGACAGAACGTCAACAGTTAGAGAGCCTTATAACCATGTCATCCAGAGACAGAACGTCAACAGTTAGAGAGCCTGATAGCTATGGCATCCAGAGACAGAACGTCAACAGTTAGAGAGTCTAATAGCTATGGCATCCAGAGACAGAACGTCAACAGTTAGAGAGTCTAATAGCCATGGCATCCAGAGACAGAACGTCAACAGTTAGAGAGCCTGATAGCCATGGCATCCAGAGACAGAACGTCAACAGTTAGAGAGCCTGATAGCTATGGCATCCAGAGACAGAACGTCAACAGTTAGAGAGCCTGATAGCTATGGCATCCAGAGACAGAACGTCAACAGTTAGAGAGTCTAATAGCTATGGCATCCAGAGACAGAACTTCAACAGTTAGAGAGCCTGATAGCCATGACATCCAGAGACAGAACGTCAACAGTTAGAGAGCCTGATAGCTATGGCATCCAGAGACAGAACGTCAACAGTTAGAGAGCCTGATAGCTATGGCATCCAGAGACAGAACGTCAACAGTTAGAGAGTCTAATAGCTATGGCATCCAGAGACAGAACGTCAACAGTTAGATAACCTTATAGCCATGGCATCCAGAGACAGAACGTCAACAGTAGAGAGTCTGATAGCTATGGCATCCAGATACAGAACTTCAACAGTTAGCGAGCCCGGTAGCCATGGCATCCAGAGACAGAACGTCAACAGTAGAGAGTCTGATAGCTATGGCATCCAGAGACAGAACGTCAACAGTTAGAGAGCCTTATAGCCATGACATCCAGAGACAGAACGTCAACAGTTAGAGAGCCTTATAGCCATGTCATCTAGAGACAAAACGTCAACATTTAGAGAGCCTGATAGCCATGGCATCCAGAGACAGAACGTCAACAGTTAGAGAGCCTGATAACCATGGCATCCAGAGACAGAACGTCAACAGTTAGAGAGCCTGATAGTCATGGCATCCAGAGACAGAACGTCAACAGTTAGAGAGCCTTATAGCCATGGTATCCAGAGACAGAACGTCAACAGTTAGAGAGCCTGATAGCCATGGCATCCAGAGACAGAACGTCAACAGTTAGAGAGCCTGATAGCCATGGCATCCAGAGACAGAACGTCAACAGTTAGAGAGCCTGATAGCTATGGCATCCAGAGACAGAACGTCAACAGTTAGAGAGCCTGATAGCCATGGCATCCAGAGACAGAATGTCAACAGTTAGAAAGCCTGATAGTCATGGCATCCAGAGACAGAACGTCAACAGTTAGAGAGCCTGATACCCATGGCATCCAGAGACAGAACGTCAACAGTTAGAGAGCCTGCTAGCCATGGCATCCAAAGACAAAACGTCAACAGTTAGAGAGCCTGATAGCCATGTCATCTAGAGACAAAACGTCAACAGTTAGAGAGCCTGATAGCCATGGCATTCAGAGATAGACCGCCAACAGTTAGAGAGCCTGATAGCTAGAAAAACGAGAGATAGACCGTTGACAGTCAACAGCTAGAGAGCTTGATAGGCAGAGAATCGAGAGATAGACAGTCAGCATTTAGAGAGCCTGATAGCCAGATTATCAAGATACAGCAAATCAACAGTTAGAGAGCCTGATGGTCAGAGAATCGAGAGATATACAGTCATCGAAGCAGTTAAAGATTTAGAGACACTAACGTTAAATAACAACCAAATAAAGATCGAACGAACGATCTTACGAACGAATGAATGAATGAATAAATGAATGGGTGAATGAATGAACGAAAAAACGAACGAACGAACGAACGAACGAACGAACGAACGAACGAATGAACGAACGAACGAACGAACGAACGAAAAAACGAACGAACGAACGAACGAACGAACGAACGAACGAACGAACGAACGAACGAACGAACGAACGAACGAACGAACTAATGTATGAATGCATCAATGAATGAGTAAATGAATGAATGAATGAATGAATGAATGAATGAATGAATGAATGAATGAATGAATGAATGAATGAATGAATGAATGAATGAATGAATGAATGAATGAACGAACAGAATAATTATTGAATTAACGAATTAATTAATGAAAAAACGAGCGAACGAACGAGCGAGCGAGCGAACGAACGAACGAACGAACGAACGAACGAACGAACGAACGAACGAACGAACGAACGAACCAACGAATGAATGAATGAATGAATGAATGAATGAATGAATGAATGAATGAATGAATGAATGAATGAATGAATGAATGAATGAATGAATGAATGAATTAAAGAATGAACGACCCAACGACCGAACGACCGAGCGAACGAACGAACGAACGAACGAACGAACGAACGAACGAACGAACGAACGAACGAACCAACGTATTAATGAATGAAAACGTTACGAAGGTTCCCCACAATACTGAATCCGTACGAGAGTAGATGGGGAAGAAAACGTTTTATTTTTGAAGAGCGGGGGACGAACTCGCGAGCTCCGACGTGACAGCCAAACAGCGTCAGCCACTATATGAGGACCCCCGCCTTCAAAATGATGTATAATTTGTGCAGATTAGTGCTGGGGGACTTCACTGGGCTTTTAAGTCGACAGAAACAATTTAGGTAGATATTATAACAAAATCAGCTGTGGGTAAATCCATAAAAGAATGTGAATTTTATGACAACACATCAGCATCATCAACATTACTGTATTTGTGTCGCTAGAAGAACTCTGGTACATTAACAAAACATCATTCACAGCAAGAGATATTAATCTTGTAACGTTGGGAATCCCACAAAAAAAATCAGTACAAATTTTCCTCTTTTTTCCACGATTTTCCGTGACTTTTCACAAATGCCCAGATTAATATCCATAAATCTAAACAACTAGCAAAGGAAACAAAAAACCAGGCCATGACGACATCGGCATAGCATCATCAGGTCATGACGACGTCCGCATAGCATCTTCAGGTCATGACGACATCCGCATAGCATCTTCAGGTCATGACGGCATCCGCATAGCATCATCAGGTCATGACGACATCGGCATAGCATCATCAGGTCATGACGACGTCCGCATAGCATCATCAGGTCATGACGACGTCCGCATAGAATCATCAGGTCATGACAACATACGCATAGCATCTTCAGGTCATGACGACGTCCGCATAGCATCTTCAAGTCATGACGACATCCGCATAGCATCTTCAAGTCATGACGACGTCCGCATAGCATCTTCAGGTCATGACGACATCCGCATAGCATATTCAGGTCATGACGACATCCGCATAGCATCATCAGGTCATGACGACATCCGCATAGCATCTTCAGGTCATGACGACGTCCGCATAGCATCTTCAGGTCATGACGACATCCGCATAGCATCTTCAGGTCATGACGGCATCCGCATAGCATCATCAGGTCATGACGACATCGGCATAGCATCATCAGGTCATGACGACGTCCGCATAGCATCATCAGGTCATGACGACGTCCGCATAGAATCATCAGGTCATGACAACATACGCATAGCATCATCAGGTCATGACGACATCCGCATAGCATCTTCAGGTCATGACGACGTCCGCATAGCATCTTCAGGTCATGACGACATCCGCATAGCATATTCAGGTCATGACGACATCCGCATAGCATCATCAGGTCATGACGACATCCGCATAGCATCCTCAGGTCATGACGACGTCCGCATAGCATCTTCAGGTCATGACGACATATGCATAGCATATTCAGGTCATGACGACATCCGCATAGCATCTTCAGGTCATGACGACTTCCGCATACCATCTTCAGGTCATGACGACATACGCAAAGCGTCATCAGGTCATGACGACATACGCATAGCATCGTCAGGTCATGACGGCATTCGCATAGCGTCATCAGGTCATGACGACATCTGCATAGCGTCATCAGGTCATGACGGCATTCGCATAGCGTCATCGGGTCATGACGACATCTGCATAGCGTCATCAGGTCATGACGGCATTCGCATAGCGTCATCAGGCCATGACGACATCCACAAATCATCATCAGGTCATAACGACGTCCGCATAGCATCATCAGGTCATGCGACGTTCGCATAGCATCTTCAGGTCATGACGTCCGCATCGAATCATCAGGCCATGACGACGTCCGCATAGCATCTTCAGGTCATGACGACATCCACAAATCATCATCAGGTCATGACAACATCCGCATAGCATCATCAGGTCATAACAACGTCCGCATAGCATCTTCAGGTCATGACGTCCGCATAGAATCATCAGGCCATGACGACATCCGCATAGCATCATCAGGTCATGACGACGTCCGCACAGCATCTTCAGGTCATGACGTCCGCATAGAATCATCAGGTCATGGCGACGTCCGCATAGCATCTTCAGGTCACGACGACATCCACAAAGCATCTGCAGGTCATGACGACATACGCGTAGCATCTTCAGGTCATGACGACGTCCGCATAGCATCTTCAGGTCATGACGACATCCGCATAGCATATTCAGGTCATGACGACATCCGCATAGCATCATCAGGTCATGACGACATCCGCATAGCATCTTCAGGTCATGACGACGTCCGCATAGCATCTTCAGGTCATGACGACATCCGCATAGCATCTTCAGGTCATGACGGCATCCGCATAGCATCATCAGGTCATGACGACATCGGCATAGCATCATCAGGTCATGACGACGTCCGCATAGCATCATCAGGTCATGACGACGTCCGCATAGAATCATCAGGTCATGACAACATACGCATAGCATCATCAGGTCATGACGACATCCGCATAGCATCTTTAGGTCATTACGACGTCCGCATAGCATTTTCAGGTCATAACAACGTCCGCATAGCATCTTCAGGTCATGACGTCCGCATAGAATCATCAGGCCATGACGACATCCGCATAGCATCATCAGGTCATGACGACGTCCGCACAGCATCTTCAGGTCATGACGTCCGCATAGAATCATCAGGTCATGGCGACGTCCGCATAGCATCTTCAGGTCATGACGACATCCACAAAGCATCTGCAGGTCATGACGACATACGCGTAGCATCTTCAGGTCATGACGACGTCCGCATAGCATCTTCAGGTCATGACGACATCCGCATAGCATATTCAGGTCATGACGACATCCGCATAGCATCATCAGGTCATGACGACATCCGCATAGCATCTTCAGGTCATGACGACGTCCGCATAGCATCTTCAGGTCATGACGACATCCGCATAGCATCTTCAGGTCATGACGGCATCCGCATAGCATCATCAGGTCATGACGACATCGGCATAGCATCATCAGGTCATGACGACGTCCGCATAGCATCATCAGGTCATGACGACGTCCGCATAGAATCATCAGGTCATGACAACATACGCATAGCATCATCAGGTCATGACGACATCCGCATAGCATCTTTAGGTCATTACGACGTCCGCATAGCATCTTCAGGTCATGACGACATCCGCATAGCATATTCAGGTCATGACGACATCCGCATAGCATCATCAGGTCATGACGACATCCGCATAGCATCCTCAGGTCATGACGACGTCCGCATAGCATCTTCAGGTCATGACGACATCCGCATAGCATATTCAGGTCATGACGACATCCGCATAGCATCATCAGGTCATGACGACATCCGCATAGCATCTTCAGGTCATGACGACGTCCGCATAGCATCTTCAGGTCATGACGACATCCGCATAGCATCTTCAGGTCATGACGGCATCCGCATAGCATCATCAGGTCATGACGACATCGGCATAGCATCATCAGGTCATGACGACGTCCGCATAGCATCATCAGGTCATGACGACGTCCGCATAGAATCATCAGGTCATGACAACATACGCATAGCATCATCAGGTCATGACGACATCCGCATAGCATCTTTAGGTCATTACGACGTCCGCATAGCATCTTCAGGTCATAACAACGTCCGCATAGCATCTTCAGGTCATGACGTCCGCATAGAATCATCAGGCCATGACGACATCCGCATAGCATCATCTGGTCATGACGACGTCCGCACAGCATCTTCAGGTCATGACGTCCGCATAGAATCATCAGGTCATGGCGACGTCCGCATAGTATCTTCAGGTCATGACGACATCCACAAAGCATCTGCAGGTCATGACGACATACGCGTAGCATCTTCAGGTCATGACGACGTCCGCATAGCATCTTCAGGTCATGACGACATCCGCATAGCATATTCAGGTCATGACGACATCCGCATAGCATCATCAGGTCATGACGACATCTGCATAGCGTCATCAGGTCATGACGGCATTCGCATAGCGTCATCAGGTCATGACGACATCTGCATAGCGTCATCAGGTCATGACGGCATTCGCATAGCGTCATCAGGCCATGACGACATCCACAAATCATCATCAGGTCATGACAACATCCGCATAGCATCATCAGGTCATAACAACGTCCGCATAGCATCTTCAGGTCATGACGTCCGCATCGAATCATCAGGCCATGACGACGTCCGCATAGCATCTTCAGGTCATGACGACATCCACAAATCATCATCAGGTCATGACAACATCCGCATAGCATCATCAGGTCATAACAACGTCCGCATAGCATCTTCAGGTCATGACGTCCGCATAGAATCATCAGGCCATGACGACATCCGCATAGCATCAACAGGTCATGACGACGTCCGCACAGCATCTTCAGGTCATGACGTCCGCATAGAATCATCAGGTCATGGCGACGTCCGCATAGCATCTTCAGGTCATGACGACATCCACAAAGCATCTGCAGGTCATGACGACATACGCGTAGCATCTTCAGGTCATGACGACATCCACAAAGCATCTTCAGGTCATGACGACATCCGCATAGCATCTTCAGGTCATGACAACATACGCATAGCATCATCAGGTCATGACGACTTCCGCATAGCATATTCAGGTCATGAGGGCATCCGCCTAGCATCTTCAGGTCATCAAAACATCCGCATAGCATCATCAGGTCATGACGACATCCGCATAGCATCTTCAGGTCATGACAACATACGCATAGCATCATCAGGTCATGACGACTTCCGCATAGCATATTCAGGTCATGAGGGCATCCGCCTAGCATATTCAGATCATGACGACGTCCGCATAGCATCTTCAGGTCATGACGACATCAGCAAAGCATATTCAGGTCATAACGACGTCCGCATAGCATCTTCAGGTCATGACGACATACGCATAGCATCATCAGGTCATGACGACATCCGCATAGCATCTTCAGGTCATGACGACATCCGCATAGCATCTTCAGGTCATGACGACATACGCATAGCATATTCAGATCATGACATCCGCATAGCATATTCATATCATGACGACGTCCGCATAGCATCATCAGGTCATTACGACATCCGCAAAGCATCTTCGGGTTCCATTTAAATTTTCAGCTTCAAGGACGATTCATTTCAATATTTTATCTCCTTTACACACACAAGCCGCTCCGCAGCCGGTGGCCAGTCGTCTTTGCATTGACCTTCGAGCGTTTGACCTCGCCTGGTGACCGTATATAACTGTGATACCGGAAAAGAAGCACAGCCATCAACAGATCATCAGGACGTGGCATCCCGAAAGTGAAGGTCACGTTCGAGAAAAAAGAAGAGATGGAGGCAGCAACCAAGAACAGCCGTCTCCTCATCGGTACTCACTCCTACAGAACGGAGGAGTACAAGAAGAAGACCAGAATCCTGCAGTGTTACAGGTGCCAACGATTCGGCCATGCCCAGGACTCCTGCAAGGCACGAGACGTGAGATGCGGGAAGTGCGCCGGACCCCACAAGAGAGCTGAGTGTACAGCCAGAGCCAGTTACTGCGCCAACTGTACAGGAGATCACCTGGCGTCGGACGGAAGATGCCCTAGAGCAATAGAGGTGAAGAAGAAGATTGCTGAGAAAAGAGAAGGCCAGCGACATCGTGGCACTCAAGCAACCAACAAGAAACCTGCGCCAGCTCGAAACCAGCGCCAGAGCGAACGTGCTGAGCAGCCAGAGCAGCCCAAGAAGGCCGCACGAGGTGAGTTACCCGATTTACCTCTTTTAAATCTGTCTGATAATGATTTAACTCGAGTAGCACTTTTTATTTCAGCCCACACGATCCTGTACGCCAGAGCCATGAACGCAGGAACGATGGAGCCAGATGACGTACCACACATAGCCAGCAAATCAGTCAACTGGGCCTTCAGAGCGAACGTCTCCCCACTGACCATCAGAGACTACTTACTCCACCTTCCAAAAGACTTGTAAGTACAACCTAAACCTAAAGTAGAAAAAGTAGGGCCGTTTTTACTAGGTCTAGTACAGTACAGTACTCACCAGTAAAAACCTAACTAAAGTAGGAAAAACTAAAGTAAGGCTAAGTACAGTACAGTACTTATAAAACATGGATAACAGTTTACCACCAACAAAAAACGTTCAAATTATTCATGCTAACATTAACGGACTATATAAAAGAAGGACTGAACTAATTAACTATTTAAATGAATATAAACCACATTTTGTGACTTTAAATGAAACTAGACTTAGAGAGCAAACTAGAATCAGAATTCCAAACTATAACATTATCAGAAAAGATAGAAATATAATTTATCCTAATGGGCGCCTGCAGAATGCAGCAGGCGGTGTAGCTATTTTAATTAGAAAAGATATCAAATTTAATGAAATAGATACTTCAGATTTTAACGAAGAATTTTTGGCAATAAACTTCAAATCACAAGGTAAGACAGTGGCATTAGCAACTATTTATAACCCGCCAGATATTAAACCAAACATAGAGAATTTCAGGTATATAACTAATTTATATCCACTTTCAATTCTTATTGGAGATTTCAATTGTAAGCATACTTTTTTCGGATGTAAAGTAGGAAATACTAACGGAGACATTCTATTTAACATAATTGAAGAATTAGACTTACTAATAACTAACGACAGCACTGCAACTTATAGACCAGGGACGTCCTCTGGCGGCGATCTACTAGATCTAGCGCTAGTTAGCCGCCAGATGGCGTCACGCATCCAATCATGTGATGTAGGCGATGACATTGGTTCAGATCATTTGCCAGTTCATTTAACTTTGGCTTCACCTCAAATTCAAAAACAATTTCAGAGAGAAATTCTACAATATGAAAAAACAGATTGGAACAGGTTTAATAAAGAAATAATAAATAACTTAGATAGACTCGAACCTGAAACACCAGAGGAACTAGACTTAGCTAACGAAAAAATAAGCAATATAATTAAAGAAGGGCTAAATAAAGCGTGTCCTAAAGCAAAACGTAAAGATAAAGCACTTTTTATCTCAAATGAAACAATGAAATTAATTAAATTAAAGAGACAAATTAGACGCTTAGCTAGAAATACGCAAAAAGCAGAGGATAAAACTCTATATAATCAATTAAACAACTTAGTAAGTAAACAAGTAAACAAAGATAGAGAAGAATTTTGGAATCAGCAAACTAAAAAACTAGACGAAACTAAAGACTCTAAAGAATTTTGGAAAACTATCAATAGTATTAATGGTAAGAAATCAGGCGGCGCATCCAAGCCAATAATTAAAGAAAATGGTAATTTAACTCAAAACGACTTAGAAAAAGCAACCACGTTCGCTGAATCTTTAGGCAAAATTCATAATACTCACACAGGTGAAATTTTTGATGATGAATTTAAAGATTTAATAGATAACGCTATAAATGAAAAATCGCAGCTTTTTTCAACTCTAAAAGAAAATAAAGTAGAAGATGGCGACGATAGTATACTACTCAGGGATATCTCGATTCAAGAAATAAAACTACAATTAGATAGGACCAAAGGTAGGTCTGCTCCAGGAGCAGACGGAATTAAATACACTATAATTAAAAAATGTCCAGAAATAGTATTTGAGAATCTAAAAACTATGTACAATCAGTGCCTAAAAATAGGGTATTTTCCAAGTAAATGGAAGGAAGCTCAAGGAATTATGCTCCCAAAGCCTAAAAAAGACAATAAAATTCCAACTAACTATAGACCAATCAGTTTATTAAGTTGCATAGGCAAACTTTTTGAAAAAATAATTGCTCATAGAATGCGCAGTAAATTAGAAGAAGAAAATTTCTTTAATAAATGGCAAATAGGCTATAGAAATAAAAGATGTGCTATGGAACACATTCTCAGACTAGCTGATGATGCGCACATAGCACATAGCCGTCACCACAAAGGAGCTGCAATCTTTATAGATGTAGAAAAAGCTTTTGATTCCGTATGGCACAACGGACTAAGATATAAATTAATGAATACAAATTTACCAGATAAAATAGTAAGATTAATGTCTTCATTCATAACTGACAGGAAAATTTCAGTCAAAATAAATAATGAGACTTCGGACAAAATTTCACTTAATGCCGGCACACCTCAGGGCTCGGTTCTCAGCCCACTTCTATTCCTAATCTATGTAAATGATATTCCAATAGATCCCTTCAGTAATACAGTAGGGGTCTCTCAGTTCGCAGACGACCTGGGATTTTGGACTTTTGCTAAAAGTGAAAAAACAATTAAATATAGGCTAGCCAAAGTTTTATCAGACCTAGAAGCATGGTGCTCCAAGTGGAGAATAAAACTAAATGCTAAGAAAACGCAGCTTATAATGCTTAAAACTAAGAAAAATATAGAACTAGAACTTTTTGGCGAAAAACTCACTGCAGTACAGCAAGCAAAATTGCTAGGAGTAACTTTAGATAAGAAACTGACTTTTAATGCTCATATAGATGAGAACGCTAAGAAAGGAAGGCAACGCCTTGGTCTGCTCAAACTCCTGAGCGGCTCAAAGTGGGGCTGTAAACCCAAAACACTAATGAGACTATATAAAAGTTATATACGTCCAGTATTAGAATACGGCGCTCCAGTAATTTTAGGAGCGTCAGAAGCGTATATCAAGAAACTTCAAATCATTCAAAATAAGGCCATCAGAATAGCCTACAAATTGGATCCACTTTCGCACACTGAAGATATTCATAAAATAGCTAAGATCGATCTGATCAAAGATCGATTCCAAATTTTAACGTACAAATTCATAGATTCGCTCAAAGAGCATTCAGATCTTTTTAAACTTCAAAATGAATTAAGAGCTTCAAGAATTAAAAGAGGGCATAGAACACATTTGGACAAATTAATATCAGAATATGCCGAAATTTATGATGAAAATTGAGACTGCTGTGTGAATGCGGCTAGAGTTGTGCCAATGCCGGTCCGGCGTCAACAGCGTTGGGCCGACATTGACGCAACACTGGCAGCGTTGGCAGCATGCGTGAGTGACAGAAACACCGAAGTGCTTTCACAGTGTGGCTACCGCGGTGCCAATGTCGGTCCAGCGCTAACAACGCTGAGCCGGCATTGGCGCGACGCTAGCGGCGCTGACAAGCAGTCGTGAGTGTGATAACAGCGTTGACGCGTTGACGGGCCAACACCTACGGCGTTGGTCAGCCACCGCGTCACGATAACAACAGACGTCACAGTCTGTTGTCACTCACCACATGTCACCGCAGGGGGTGATAATCAACATAATTGTCACCCCCCGCGAGGACTGTCATGGTGAGTGAAAGCAAGGGTTTAAATCCCCTGGTGGCTCTGAAAAGAGAACAAGCGAACTTTCTTAATTTCACAATTAAGATGACACGCTTCTAGGAATTTTCTATTTCTCAAATTATCAACTTTAGACACCTTTTAGACCATTCCACCCAAATTCAATGAAATTCCATAACTCTGACGTTCTTTCTCAGGGTATGCGGGAGTATGGCGATGGCACACAGACAGTCAGGCAAACAACACGAGGTAAATTGATCACAATTGATCCAAAATTCAGAACGCAATTTTAAGTATGTCAAACATACTAAGTGAACTTAAGTGTACACGAGAGGCATAGGTTTAATAAAAGAAATGTCTCAAATGTTCATTTAAAGGATCTGTCAAAACCAACACTTTATCGGCCTTTTTCATCCAGATTTCAAGAGTTAAGACACGAGATATAGGGTAGCTACCGGCTGATTCAACACCTCATTTAGACCACCGCGACCCTCTGTTCGCCGAGGTCGCATCAAAATTAATTAAATTCTAAAATGCTTCTGTTTCCAGGTTCCTTGCCTCCCTTGCCAACCAGACATTCTCTAATGAGTATTATATACTAATGAAATATTTGGATAGGCTAAGAGAAAGCTTTTCATACAAGCTTCGAATGCCTTAATCCCACTCTCAGCACCCTTCGGGTGCTAGGGTTCACTCAGAAGCACAGCATTTTCCGCGTCGCGTGTCGCCCGACAGCGCACGAATTCTACCGCGTGTACATGGAATGCACATCAAGTGGTGATTTGCCTCAGAGCTATATACACTCACACTTTGTGTGACTCCTCTTGCCGAGTTACGGCAAACGAGGGACGTTGATCCGGTGTCGACTTAATGCTGGGCGAGCGTCTGCGACACTGGCCCATAATTGAGACGACACTGGTTGGTGTGTGCTGTGACATTACGGCAAACAGATCTTGAAGCCACCCCGTTAGTAATTAACGTTACCAGCACGTGCCCCCTCGCTGTGTGGCCAGCTGCTCACTCAGGATATTACAAAATGATTTGACAGTCATACGCTTGTATTGTTGTGCAACTGCAACATCGGCCCGATTACTGTTACGATGAAGCACAAGAGATAAGGACGGAATGACCTATGTACAAAAAAAAAACCCAGGTGTACATACCGCTAGAGAAAAAGTACCTAATGACCTGTGTACAAATCTAACCTCGAAACATGTCGAAGTAGAGGCATGTAAGGTACTGAATGAATGAATGAATGAATGAATGAATGAATGAATGAATGAATGAAATCTGAGCTCGACTACGCCTCCGAGCTCGGCTTCCTAAGGATTTAGGCGCTGTTGAAGTGACTGATTTGATTGATTGATTGATTGATTGATTGATTGATTGATTGATTGATTGATTGATTGATTGATTGATTGATTGATTGATTGATTGATTGATTGATTGATTGATTGATTGATTGATTGATTGATTGATTAATGAACGATATAAACAGATAAAGCGATGCAGTACTCCAGTACTCCAGTTAAATGATTCAATCCCAGGCAATCTGTGGTCAAGTAGGTTACCTCACGTCCATAGAGGTTCTGGCATCTAATGAAGCTTATTGTTTGGCACGCGTGCTAGTCAAATAAGGCAGTAAGTCATTTCTCGTCCATGTATGTATAGCGACTGCTTGGCATGTCACCCTAAAAACGCATCTAGAACAATTTACTGACCATCCAATATATAAGTACAGACGGCATCTAGTGTCAGTACTGACCAGTACTTACGATCAGCTTACTTTACTGATATTGTAAATTAAATCCTGGAGCTTCTATTAACCTGTTAACGTTTAGATTTCGTGGAATGGATAGTTATCTTTCTACGGATGTGTTCTGGCTAAGGATAAAACGTTGACGTGCATAGCACATGCGTTAACAATGTGGTTTGTGAATACTTAGTGTGATACGTGTGATACGTGGTGATGCGAGAGGCGTCAGGATGTTTACGTTAACACTGTGATCAGTGACGCTGCGAGAGGCGTCATGGTGTTTACGTTAACATTATGATGCGAGAGGCGTCGTGATGTATGTTTACGTTAACATTATGATGCGAGAGGCGTCATGATGTTTACGTTAACACTGTGATCAGTGACGCTGCGAGAGGCGTCATCGTGTTTACGTTAACATTATGATGCGAGAGGCGTCATGATGTTTACGTTAACACTGTGATCAGTGACGCTGCGAGAGGCGTCATGGTGTTTACGTTAACATTATGATGCGAGAGGCGCCATGATGTTTACGTTAACACTGTGATCAGTGACGTATGATGCGAGCGGCGTCATGATGTTTACGTTAACATTATGATGCGAGAGGCGTCATGATGTTCACGTTAACATTATGATGCGAGAATCGTCATGATGTTTACGTTCAAATTATGATGCGAGAAGCGTCATAATTATTACGTCAACATTATAATGCGAGAGGCGTCGGGATCTTTACGTTAACACTATGACCATTGAAGCTGCGAAATGCGTCATGATGTTCACGTTAACATTATGATGCGAGAGGCGTCATGATTGTTACGTAAAAACTATGATGCGAGATGCATCACGGTGTTTACGTTAACACTATGATGCGAGAGGCGTCATTGTGTTTACGTTAACACTATGATGCGAAAGGCGTCATGATGTTTACGGTAACACTATGTTGCGAGATGCGTGAAGATGTTTACGTTAACACTATGATGCGAGATTGTCATAGTGTCTCGTTAACACCTTGACCATCGACGCTGTGAGAGGGGATATGATGTGTATACGTTAACACTTTGGTCTATCACACTCTGAGATGTGTCAGGATGTTTACGTTAACACTATGATCTATTAACACTGTGGTCAGTGACCATGTGAGAGGCAAGTTAACACTATGGCCAGTCACACTATGGTATGTCACACTGCAACACGCAGGCCACATGCCTCGTGTCACAGGGCTTATACATAGCCCAGCAAATACGAGACGTCCACCCAACGTTGATTTACTGTTGGTCCACCGTCTGCGACGCTGGCATAACAGTACATCAACATTGGCGCAGCGTCTCGCGTGTGCCGGGATAGGCTCTACACAAGCACTACATCTATAATCATCATCAGCAGGCTTGGATATGAGGGTGCCACCTCCCAGTGTGACTGCACGAAATACAAATAAAAGCACTGTCAGAAAAGTGCCTGCATGATTAATCCGAACTGGGGTGAAGAATCGAACCCAGGAAGGGGAATATAATCTGATATACAACGTGATCAAATGAAATTAATGGGGTTTTAGGCCACCTTTGTGCACATATAGGCTCAGAAGAACCTCCTGAGGATGGTGAGATGCTTGTGATGACACTGCCCTTCAGACACAGAATTTGAAATTCGAGCCATGGTGGTCTGAGGTCGAGCACGCTACCTCTCGTTCACTGAGTCTCCCCACAATATTGAATCATAGATGACTCGATACACAGGATTTGAGACGTCTCAGAAAACACGCGATATTGACTCGATGTTTGTTTAATGTTGGCCCACCGTCTTCGACGCTGAGCCAACATTAAACCAACATCGGGTCAACGTCTGGTGTTTGCCGGGGTGGATGCTGCCGACATGAGGTGAAGCTCGTTTAGTTACCTTACGCTGGGCTGGGCCTTTCAGGTGACATCCCTGTCCCGTTCAGGGTGTTGGTGGACGTCGGGCAAGTGCAGACTGGACACGCTAGACCACACATACTAAGCCCGTCTCGCTGACACCCCCTTTACTCTGAAATCCCCTTCACCCACCCCCTCTCAAACGCGTCACTCCACTCATAATTAGCGTGTAGGTAAATGGAAAATTGCGTTTCGCTAACTTATGTCAAATAATGACATGGCGACGCAGAATTTGGACTTCAAACGCAATCAGCACATTATGGGTGCATTTCGCGGGTATGTGGCTGTAAGGCGGGCATATAGTAAAGGTGGAAGGTAGGCCGTGCAAAGCCAAAAGACAGTATTTGCTCACTTTACAAGTGAGCAGATACCGCCTTTTGGCTTTGCAAAGAGCAGCACGGTATTCCTACCCCCTGCACGGTGGCGCCTTACATCGGATTATATCCGCGGTTCATCAGATTGGCACCTGGCGGCGCTGTGAGCAGGTTGTGACCACCCAGCGGACGGACGGGCGAGTGAGGAGGCTACATGCGCCAGGTCCGCGTATCATCCGGCTAGACTGGTAGAACCTGGTAACTGATCACCGGGACGGTAACTGTCGCCGCTCTGGTCGCCTCTCCAGAGATCCTCATCTGCCCGCAGACTCGAACCCAGTGGGGGTACAAACAAGTTCTGGAGGTGTTGGAGGAGGCGCGCGGCCGCCCTGCACAGGATTAACCTAACACCAGAACCTCATCTCCAACTTTATCAGGAGAATACTAACAATTACCGCCGACACTGGGCAGTGCTAATCTCGTTTACCCGGAACAAGCCGGTCACTCATTATTTTTATCTGTTTGGATTTTAGCCGGCTGTGGCGGCATCAGCATCAGCATTGACAGACGTGATGAAGATGACGCCGACGACTACTGATCGGACACATGATGTGATGAGTGGGTCACTAGTGGTGGACGACTACAAAAGTAGCTGACAGCAACAGGCGACAACTTCATCACTCTCACCTCCCGCTTTACCTTCACCCGATCCAGAACAGACCTGAGTGTCCGCGTGTGGGAACGCGCTCGACCCGAATTGTGCGGTTTAAAAACGAGGAAAAAGTAGCGTGTCTGTCTGACCCGCAAATTTCTCCCATTGTTGTAGATTATCACTTGAGTTGTTGCGCGTGGATTCCCGCGCGCGGGAATTACTGCAGCAGCCATGTATCACCACCCCGGCCCACCCGGGCCCGCCCTCTATCGGCCGCCCTGTGAGATGGAGTGGGCCCCGGCACCCCCCACACATATTGGCACACTGGTGGTGAGTTTTTAAAATAATTTATTTTGTTTGTTTTGTACAAATCGTTCACTTTTCAGGCTGATTATGATCCCCTGGTAATCCCAGCAAACACAAAACATTTGTATAGCATTTGTACAATGTTCGACCAACGTCGAAGACGTTAGGCGAACGCTGTACAAATGTTATACAAATGTTTTGTGTTTGTTGGGACAATGTTCCTCACGTAACATGCATAATATGTGTTCATTATATGACTTAACATGTTTAGGAGATTGATTGATCCCCGTGATGCGATATTAATCGACAATGTCGATGAAAAACTGAAATATAATTGTGATTTATCTAATTATATACTGATATATACGAATCCGAGAATAACGTTTTTTTTCTGACGATAAGCACTTATTTACTGTTTTGTTGAGAAGATATGTACGTGATGCGAACGGTAGCTTTGATTCATGAACTTGTTCACGTTCTTTATTGTAGTTGACGCCGTGGTCCTGATTTGGTCTTTAGAAATATTTTCTTCAAACCGTAACACGCGAACAAATCATAAGACTACTGCGATATTCTCAGGCACAAACACAATAAATTATTTGCAACCGACAATTGGTCAAATTGTGTCCGTTGGAAATCGGCGAGACACGCGGAAAGCAATAAAAAACGAGAAGGAAGCAACGCGAAAAAATGCGTCTTCAAAATTAGCAAACAAAATTACAAATAATGTGAACAAAAAATCCAGCGACAATAATGAGCTTCTTTATCATGTTTATGTTTTTTTCGAGTTTTTTCGCCATCCAGCTCTGTTGTGCTTTGTCAGTTTCCTTTTTTCTGAATTTTTTTGTTTTCGGTACTGAAAGATTTCGTGTTGAAATTTTCAGACAATTTTTTAGTGAATTGTTTTACATTACGTTGTTGATATATTTAACGTTTTTGATAATTTTTAGAAAAAAACATTGTCCATACTCCGCACATATTATATATTTTATATATTCAGTTAAATGATCTGTCTAAATATTCCAATATATAAACATTTTCTGCGACTAAGTAGGAAGTATCGATATCCGGGATTGATTAATTAAGCGAAATGTCTTTACATGGATTCAGTTTTTAGTAAGAGTATTTTAAACCTTCAAGCGCTAAGCACGACTATAATCGTTTTAATCTGTAATTTTCATGTACTTATTTAATTAAGATAAATTGGTGGGGAATGGGAAATGGTTAGGTTCCAGGTAATGTGGGTAATATTTTCCATATTTTAACATCAAACTTATTCATTCATTTTGTAGAACTTTTTAACAATTCTGTTTTGAAATAAATTGTTCCGCAAATTTCGTATAAAGCCGATAGAATGTCACAATTATATTTAAATATATTGTGGACAAAAACAGACTAAATAAATATTATATTTTTTCAATTAATATTAAATAATGAATTTGAGAAACTTCTATAAATCTGTCCCCGTGTAACACTTGCAGAATGCGGACACAGCGGTACAAAGGCTGGCCGTCACCGCCACCGCTCCTGGCCAACTCGGTCTTTGTGGGGATCTCAACTGAATGGTTGATCAGTTGATATACAATCCCAACAAGCGTGAAACATTAACGAGATGACGTTTCAATGTGGTCATTGACCCAACGATTCAAACTCTTGGCTGGGTTTCTAACATATTTGGCCATAGTCAAGTATGGGCGGCGTGTGTGAAATGATGATTTGCGCAATCCTTCTAGCCCATAAAAACATACATAAGCTTTCAGTTTTCATTTTGATGATAACTGATAATCAGAGGTCTAAAATATTAAAAAAATAGTCATTGTGACATTCATACTTTATATTGTTAAAGTTATTTATCAGTTTATTTATTTATTTATTCGCCATACACAGTACATGTACATACGAATACATTTAAGTTCATTAAAGAAATAGTACAATACGGCAGGTTAACTGAGAACAGGCAATATGGCTATAGAAGCTCAGAAACCATCGTCATAAAATTGAAATTATGGTAAAAAAAATAAAGTTGTAACGTGGAGCACCACGATTACACACAATCGAAATGTCATTACCGGGACTTTGGTAAACGTGCGGGTATACATTTTGCAAGGTCCACACAGCCTAGAAAAATTGATTTTCAGTTTTTCTTTTTGATTATAACTCATAAACAGTGGTCTAACATATTTAAAAATAGCACATTGTGACATTACTTAATACTGTTACATTGAAATCACTGTATCAGGTCTTTAAATGTTGCAAGATCCACCCAGCCTAGAAAAAGTGTAGGTTTTTAGTTTTCATTTTTGATATTAACTGAGGGGATTATTACTGGTTTAAATATATTTGTTAAAAAGTTCATTGTGGCATTACTTTATATTGGTAAATTGGTCACTTCACAGGGTCTTTTCACTGACCTGTTGATTTTTGTACCATTTCAACTCCCCGAAGAGCATCCTGACTATTTCGGCGCTAAGAATTTATTGATTATACTGCCATTACTAGGTATTTATTTACACCAGAGTGAAGTAAAACATGCGAGGGCGAAGTGCCTTGTCTAAGGTCGCCACATCAAAGTGCGAGTTGTGCGCAAACTAACAACGTTAGAAACGTGTTATATTGAGCCAATGCTGTTTAATGTTGGTCCACCGTCTACGACGCTGGCTCAACATTAAATCACCCTTTGTTGAGCACCCGTTGTTTGCTGGGGAAGTTAAAAGGAAAAAGACGTGATATTTTTTGAAAAGCTACGTGCACCGAGCGGGATTTGAGTCTCGGTCGTCTGCGTGACAGGCAGCAGCTCTAGTAAAGCACCACAGTCCGGCAATGCGTCACGTCTCTTTAAACTAGCCGCATGACTGTAAAATGACGGGGATGCGTAAATGTTTTTGTTAGTGCTTTGTGCCATTGTATACAGGTATGGTGTATGAGCAATAAAATATGGTCAGTTATCATTACTACACAGGCTGGGTACTGATGTCGCCCGGGCAATACGCGAAGTCTACAGACGCTCACTGGAAGAATCATAGCGATGCCATATTTTCTGCTTTAACCCTTTTACCGCCGGTGCCGTCCATATTCGTTTTCTACATTTTTTATTAGCACATTACATATCAGCTTTTAAACCTGCTAAAGATAAAAAGTGACATTAATCAGCAAGATTTAAAATTTTTTGACCTCCATTTTGTCAAATCTGAATAATTTTCACTCACTTGAAGTTGTGGATCGCGTCAGCGAGACACAACTTCAAGTGGGTGAAAATTCAAATTTAATAATTTGGCCGCTAAAGGGTTAACCCTTTCATCGCTGAGCCGTTTTTAGTCCGTTTTGTTAGCCGGTTAGGTTACTGTTATTGGGAGCGAAATGAGTGCTTAAACATCTACATTTGCAAATGTTTGGTCTCAATTTAAGCGAATACCATAATTACGAGTAATTTTCACACATCCTTGAAGTTGTGGGTCGCGGTAGCGAGACACAACTTCAAGTGTGTGAAAATTTAAATAAGATACCTTTTTGCGGGTGAAGGGTTAACACTCGTCCTCCTAGACCGATATAATTATATGTTTTTTCAAGATTCAAAGCAAATAGAACGCCACTATAAATGTTAATTATTTGTAGTGATTGGTCAGTCGAATTTGAGATAAGTATATTTTTTATGAATGGACATGTTTTTCATTTGATATAAGATAAGTTTTATTTTAAGTCGCACATAGTAAAAACATAAAATTAGCTCTGAAGAACTAGTACAAGCGACTTGTAAAATAAAGATAACAATTAAAAGAAGCAGGTTGGATGGCAGGTAGTTAACATAAAACGTAGATTAGAGATTATATAAAAAAAACTTTGCATATGAGAAAATAAATTACATTTTTAAAAGTAGCATAAAACATTAGGCGCTTATTAATAATTGAATAACTATATCACATCATTTGTCAAGGGACCTACATATATTATAGTGCCCACTCTTAATTAAATGGAAAAATATGCTCGCAAGCCATCTCTGAAAGTTTTGAGCGCTCTGGTTATTCTCAATGCCTCTGGCAAAGATTACATATCCTGGGGGCCAGAGTTTGCATCATACGACCTGAAAAATACTAAAACATGAAATGAGACAGTAAAGTGTGTAAAATATTGCATAAACATGATAAATGTTGACTCTCTACAAGCATTCGCCGCTATTCGATATTATACCATTAGTGCATTACATGAGAGCATTGAATGTTATTGTATAATGTGGTGCCGCGTCCACAAACCCTACCCATGGAGTGTACTCCCGAAAGATAACATGCGTATATATCTGCAGTTTTTTATTGATATAAGTTTTGTAGAAGTGGGAAATTACAATTGATAAGGGACGAAAAATACAGAATGGAGCGAAAATGCCTGGCATTTTTCACGCTCTGATATTTATATAAATAAAGAGAAATGATAATAAAAGTAAATGCGAAGGGGTGGGGGTGGGGGGCACGGGACGCGTATCCGGTACAGAAGGGTTTTTATTCCTGCACAGTAAACACTAAACATTTGTATAACATTTAAACAACGTCGGCCCAACGTCTTCGAAGTTGGGCCAACGCTGTATAAATATACAATATACAAATGTTTTGTTTTTATTCCTGTTCTCTCCACTCATCAAAATAGCACATGCAGAACAAGCATAGAATCACGGCTTTGGCAAAATCCGTGGAGTGGTTATAGAACTTAAAGCCAGCCGCAAACATATTTGTATATATGTTTATATGTATATATGTCTACATGCACCAGGAAACCGCTGGTATGTGCATATTCTTTTCAACTCTATCCGCAATATAATAATAAATACTATATTACGAAAATTCAGGATTTCATCTGTAGAAGGCTTTAAGGTATATTTCAGTGGACAAGGTTAATATATTAGATGAAATCCTGAACTTTGATAATAATTATAACATTTATTAAGAAAGTCATAAGCAAATTTAGTGAGTATAACAAATTCATTGCGTCGCACTATAATGCTACAGGGATGTTTTGGCAATGATTGTCATGACGTAAACTAAGCCATATAAGTGGTGGTTCACAACATTTCAGCTAGTATTTTCCTAATGTTCCAGCGATATAGTGATCCACAAGTGAAATGACCCGCTTTAATTCCATCGGCTTGGATCACCAGTAAGAAAATATCTCTTCCTGAAAGTGAAAGACATGTGTTGGTTGATTTGGCACTCAGTTTTTAAAATAGTTTTCATATCTTTTAATATAATATTTACTATGATATCAGAAAAAAAACAGTTTTCAGCTTGAATCATTTTTCATCCGCACCTAATTAATAGTTCCAAGAACTTTCTATATAAAATTCTTGTTAGTTTCAATCACTAACAAAAACTTTTCGTCTGTTACCTTATTTCTTTGTGATACAGTCATCATTAGTAAACTCCCGGCAATCTCCAGACGCTGACCCGATGTTGGTTTAATGTTGGGCCAGCGTCTGCGACGTTGGCCCAACATTAAACCAACATCGGGTGCTTGCTGGGCCATTCGGTCAGAATGACTTGGGAGTCCTGCACCGTCGACCAGAATATGGAGATGTCCCGGACGTTCAGTATTTATCACTAGCGAAGATGAATAATGGATTTTTGTCAAGTGGGAAAATAATTGATGGAAATTGCCGCGACAAGAAAGGATACATCCTGTCTTTACCATACCTTGCCGCACAGGTATAATAATGTAAAAACTGTATCTGTGTGGTGGTTACGCTCTTTGTACGTATCTACAAAAGGCAGTAACTGCTTACTTTTCAAGTAAGCAGTTACTGCCTTCTGGCTTTGCAGATCAGAGTAAGTGATCGTTTAATGTTATAAAGTGTACAGAATGTCGTGATATGACATGACATGACATCGTCTGTTGCTTATGCTGAACATGCTGAATGCAAATCGAAAATCTCCTTTTCCAATGAGGAAATATCAGATCTCAACGACCAATCTGCACCTTTCAAATGAAATAATAGCAAAGCAACTCAGAAGCTATAAGCTAAACTCGCCAGACATTTCTATTTTTGGTGTCTAAGCAGAAAAAAGCACATCACCATGATCGATGGGAGATTTGAACCTTCGACCAACTACTGTTTCTAGTCGGTTATTGGTGCAATTCATTGGCTCTTTGACTGCTTGATTGATTCATTCATCAACTCAGTCATTTATTATTCATTCGTTCATTTATTCATTCATTCATTTGTCCTTTCATTCATTCATCCATTCATTTTATTCATTGTTTTGTTGACCGTGTTGACGCTATCAGTATTTCATATTTATATGAACTATACTCCGTCAACACGGATTATTTCAGATATGATATTATATCTTTCGCAATATAACTTTGCTGAATATATCGCGTTTGGCATATATTCTGCCGTACATAGCCAAAATGCAGTATCTGCTTACTTCACAAGTAAGCAGATACTGCCTTTTGTCTATAGAGAGCAGTATTCAGGTGCATATATGTGAAATTAGTGTATAATTATGTGATAAGTATGTTCAAATATAGATGGATTAATGTAAAAATACCAGTGTCCTTCCATGCAAAGCTAAACACGAGCAACTTCTCACTTGAAAAGTAAGTAGTTACTGCTGTTTGACTTTCAGGCAATCTGCGTGGGCATTCCACAAACACAAAACATTTGGATAGCATTTATACAATGTTGGGGAACGTCGGAGACATCGACCCAGCGTTGTACAAATGTTATACAAATGTTTTGAGTTTGCTGAATTTATATGTCTACACACTGAAACTTGATTATTTAACAAATACAGCTATTATAATCATAATATTTTAATAATTATTCCGATAGTTTTACATGCAGCATAATATGAAAAAGAACACATTATTGGAAATCCTACTTTCAAAGTAAAAAAAATCACTACTTTCGACTTATTTATATAGATTAAATGGGTTTCACGGTAATATTAGAAAGGAGTGATACATAAATATATTGTAGTAAGACGACGTAAATGTAAAGCATGTGTGTTTCTATTCCCCTTCAATCTCAGACGAAGAGGGTCTTTGCTATTATCATGATCATCCTTGCTAATGTCTGTAAGCATAGGATAGAAAGAATACAACGCACCCCCACCTAAGATGTGCACGTAGTTTGGATGCATGCCCAACTCAACTAATTCACATTTAATCGTGACAGAAAAGTACCGTGGTCGCCTGAACAGATGTATAACCAGTTAACAATTATAACATTCCTGTACGAAAGTAGCGTACGATAAGTACAGCGGATCAGACAATGTACCAAATATTGAACATACACATGTCTTCCATAGAGATTGGTGCGACCCAGGGGTTAAATATGCAATGTTATCATAATATGCAGGTCAGAATGCTGAACCTTGAAAATAATGTTAACATAGTATGTCGGTCAGAATGCTGAACCTTGTACATAATGGTATTTTTGTATATAGATCGGAATGCTGAACCCTGTAAATACTGTTAATATTATATGTAAGTCATATTACTGGACCTTGTAAATAATGTCGACATAGTATGTAAGCCATAATGCTGAATCTTGTAAATAATGTTGTCATTATATGTAGGTCGAAATGCTCAATCGTGTAAATAATGTTACCATTTTATGTAGGTCAGAATGCTGAACCTTCTAAATAATGTTAACATTGTAATCAGGTCAGAATGCCCAATCCCACTTGATCCGTTCGCCCACCAGATTAACGAGATTCACCCCTTGTTACTTATAGACAGCTATTTGTTAAATGAAAAAGAAAATTCAACTTGACTTAAACATGTTAAACGCATGATGGTTGAACGTTTTCCGTAAAATAGCTTAATTATGATTGAACATTAAATCATGAAATGAAATAATTTAAATATCCACCCACTTGAAGCTGTGTCTCGCTACCGCGACCCACAACTTCAAGTGGGTAAATATTACTTATATTTGCTTAATTTGAGACCAAATATTTGCAATTCTTGATGTTTAAATATCCATTTTATTTCCAATAGCAAAGATTTAACAGTCAATACAAAAGATTAAAATCGACTGTGAAGTGTTCAGACTTATGACGATGGCACAGAAGGAGCTGGCGTATTGCTCAGTCAGCAGTTCAAATAGGATCTCCAATAGCACAGCTTGAAAGTTTAACGCTAATCTTATTGAATGATATTTCACATTTCACATGTGAAATATCATTCAAAAAGATACATATTTTTTCCTCAATGTAAAATGTCTCCACTTGACGAGGTGAATGGTGCTAGCGCGTTTTCATTTGACCTTGATTTATGTTTCTACTTCATCGCCATGTCATATTTAGCCTCAGTTTAGCACTCATGTAGCGGATTTAAGATTATCGTGACGTAGAACTATTAGATACTCCTGCCCTGCTGAAACTTCATGGAACAAAATATAAGTGATAATAGCACGCACCGGTCACGTATACAGGATCTGTATTTACACTGAGCTTATGCCAAACTCAAACTGATTCAACACGCAAACCGTAAGCAAAGATAAAAAGATAATACCTACTTTGTTAAACACACCGACAAAGTATAAATAAGTAAATTAAAAAAATAACAGTCAGTAAAAACAAAAGTGAACTGTTTCATCACACCAACAAAGTAAAAACAAAACGTAAACAAATTCAGAATGAAAAAAATAAACAGAAATTGAATTAACACATCAGTAAATTAAACACACGCAGAACATTAATTTAATTAGAACACCAACAAAGTGAAAAGCAAAAGTAAACTTATTAAAAATAACAGCAAACAAAGACTATAACGCAACTTTAATTAACACTCTAGCAGATTAAATATTAAACGTATCTTTAATTAACACTCCAGAAGAGTGCAAACTAAACACTACTTTATTTAACACTCTGGCAGAAAAAAACAACTAAATGTGTATTTAATTAGCACTCTACAGAGTAAGTACTAAATGTAACTTTAATTACCACTCCAGAGAGTAAGAAATAAACGAAACTTTAATCAACACTCTAGCAGATTAAATATTAAACGTACCTTTAATTAACACTCTAGCAGAGTAAAAACTAAACGTAACTTTAATTAACTTTCTAGCAAAGTAAAAAACAAACGTAACTTTAATTAACACTCTAGCAGAGAAAAAACTAGACGTAACTTTAATCAATACGCTAACAGAGTAAAAACTAAACGTAACTTTAATTAACACTCTAGCAGAATAAAAACTAAACGTAACTTTAGGTAACACTCTGGCAGAGTAAAAACTAAATGTAACTTCAGTTAACACCCTAGCAAAGTAAAAACTAATCAAAGTAAACGTAACTTTAATTAACACTCTAGCAGAGTAAAAATTAAACGTAACTTTAATTAACACTCTAGCAGAGTAAAAACTAGATGTAACTTCAATTAACACTCGAACATAGTAGAAGCTAAATGTAACTTCAATCAGCACTCTACATAGTGAAAACGAAACATAACTTTATTTGACACTCTAGCAGAGTTAAAACAAAACATGGTAAACATATCCTTAGTTAACACTCTAGCAGAGTAACAACACTGGGCATAATTTAACCTAAACATAATCTGATTTTAAACACATTAAAAGTATAAAGAATACACCCACATCAGTACGCCCGCATAGTATAAGCTGAGCTTTACAAAATCAGTATAGTAAATCAGGTGGTAGCGACTCTCTAAAAAATATAATAATTTTTTTTCAATATGAATTATCCACCCAGCCAACCACTCTCTATTCGACATAACATAAAAAATGAAAATCAGGGTCGCACGCTTTTGCTTTTACATATACACTGATAAAAGTGTTACACGAATATAAAAAACATGTTTTAGTGACCCCAAATAAAATAGGAAGTTTTTTATAAGTAGCCTAACCTTGAAAAATATGGGACATGATTTTCGAATTATGTTCAAGTGATGGTTGTATAATACTATTTGAGCTAGTACACCTTGTTATTATTATAAAATAAGTCATTTGGACCTACCCCTTCTATGTACCATGTATACCGCCAGATGAACAATCTAAATTTGGTATTTGGTGTCACTGATTTATATGTATATATCAGATAACAAAATAGTGTTGTCATTTTCACGTACAATAACAAACATTGTTCATTTCTCTTCATTGTGATAAAACGTGATCTGATTTAATAGTATCAGGTAAATTAACTCCTACATCATTATGTATAATGTTGTCCACTGTTTCAACTTCAAAAAAATGCAATCACACAGTGAGGATGTAATTTATATAAGAGACGATGAAATTTCATTCATTGAGAGGCACGATTGGTGAAAGTGGGGCCCATGTGGGATTACGACACAACTGCAATAACAGAGTGCGGTGCCAACATCGCCACCCCGGAAAACACGGAGCGCGAACCCAATGCCGGGGTTTTGTTGGCTCAGCGTCGCAGACGCTGGGCCAGCATCACCCCGGCATTGGATGAATGTCCGTTCTTGCAGGGCAGCACATGTCTATCTCCTACAGCTGCCAGATCGCCGCAACCCAGCCAAATGATCTTCTAAACTCGCATGTACCTACATATATACACAACACAGATGCGCCGTGGCCAAATATGTGCATCTGGCACGGAGAGATAACTTGCGTAAGATGTTATTCGAGGTGTACTGCCCGCCGCGATGTAGAATTGTGGGAGCGTCTAATCAGATCTAAAAAGTGATCACTAAAACATTTTCTGAGATATCTAGCCAGAATGACCGACAAGGTCACATGGCAACAGAAGCGAATGTTGCATCTCAGCTGAAATGTAATTTTATTAGTATTTTAAACAGACAAAAGTACTAATACAGCAATATGTATGGTATATCACAGCGTAAACGATCGGTTTCTAAGATATGTCTATTTTATCATTTTTCTGGTAGTCGTTGTTCTGTGTATATGCCCGTTGTATGCAACGTAAAGATTAAAACTGGGTACCAAAGTTGTAAAATGTAAAGAATCACGTCGAATTATCGGCTCATTATGGCGTTAGATTTGACCGATAATTCCTCGACTCATTATGGCGTTAAAATGTGACCGAGAATTTCCCGGCCCATTCCTTGGTTGAATGTGACCGATAATTCCTAGGCCCATTATTCCGTTAAATGTGAACGAGAATTCGCCCGTTATTTATGACGTTAAAATGTGATCGATAATTCTCCGACTCATTATGACGGTAGATGTGACCCGAGAATTCCACCGTTCATCATGGGGTTAGATGTGACTGGGTTTGTGATCAATTCAGTGTAACAAAAAAAATGAAATGAATCGGGCTTTAGGCCACCTTTGTGCACATATAGGCTAAACTGGGCCAGGAGAACCTCCTGAGGATGATGAGATGATTGAGATGACACTGTCCTCCAGACACAGGGTTCGAAATTCGAGCCCTGGCGGTCTGAGGCCGAGTACGCTACCTCTCGGTCACGGAGGCTCCCCACAATACTGACTTTCACACGTGGATTGGGAAGAAACATTTTTTGTTTCTTTCAAACCGCCGAGACCGGGAACCGAACCCCGATCTCTGGCGTGAAAGGCAGCGGTGCTAACCACTACCCTAGGGCCCCCGCCCAATTCAGTGTAACAACATTAATGACACACCGTATCAGTTGGGGCCGTGAATTCCTATATTCATTTCACCCTTTTTCAACATGGCGGTGACAGTCAAGGGCGATCTCCACCCCAAAGGTCCGAAGAAAGCCCGTAATTTTTTAATGACGTTACGTCAAATGAACTGAGCATGCGATGTAGTACGTGACATGTTTCTGATTCTAATGAACATTGTATCGACCTGGTCAATCGACGCCAATTAGGTATGACCGTCCTAAAGAAAGTCTCACGTTTTTAAGTGGGCGCAATCTGTGGCTGAAAACTTCAGATGGGGCTAGAGGAGATGGAGAAGCGCGTGCGATGAGGTCAAAACGCTATCTGCCACTGTTTACATCGCCCCAATTATCTGCTATCAAACACGGGACGTCGACCCAATGTTGGGTTAATGCTGGGCCATCGTCTTCGACGCTGGCCCAGCATTAACCGGACATTGGGTCGACGTCCCGGGTTTGCCGTGTAGTGCGGGTGCGGGATCGTGGTGACACTTGTGTCCATCTAGTCATTTGACCTGCAGTGTGAGCTGATAGCGCCGGGGCGCAAACAAGTTAACAGACACTACCTTTTGACTTTGCAAAGCAGCATATTGAATAATATCATTGTCTGCAGCCTCTATATCAAGCAAAAGGTTATCGTTTTGTCACGGCGATTAAAAACAGAGTGCCAAGCACGACGTGCAGGGTTTAAACTTAGATACACTCAATCACCCTCGCCTACGTTATTATCGTACACGATCCAGCATTAATATTTACGGAGAGTGTCCGTCGCCGTCACGCGGAAAGGGTCAAATTTGTTTTCTGATACCCCCTATAATTCCCAGAATGATATTCTGCGTATCACTTCCCCCTCCTCTATATACTGTCCACTGAGCGACCCACCCCTCCTGGAAACTACTTTCTGTCCACAGCGAACACCCTGCCAAAGACAATAGTGGTCGTCATCAGCCGACAATAATTACTGACCATATATACACTGCTTTGCAAAGCCAAAATGCAGTATCTGCTCACTTGTAAAGTAAACAGATACTGCATTTTCGCTTTGCGCGGCAGTAGAGACGTCATATCTGCTCTGTTTGTCTCCGACCCAATTAGAGTGCAGTTTTATATCCTATTGTTAGAATATAGGTCCATGTTCTTCGAATCAATTTAGTGTGTGAAAAAATGTATCCGTAATATAAGTATAGCCTTATATTAAATATATTTAAGACGCATTCTCTCAGGATAAAAAACGTGTAAAAAAAGTGTTTTCTATATTTTAAAGGAATAAGTAGTATTTGATCTCCAAGGTGATCTTACAAGGCGGGAAGCTAACATCAGCAGTATACTTTATCTTATGTCACATGGCATCATCAACAACTACAAAAGCCCCCCTATATATCGTCGCCTCGGAGCTAAAGGCTCCTATCTGACACTCGTCAGAGTGGCAGATAGGATCCTTTAGCTCCGAGGCGACGATATAATTGTGGGGATTTTAACCCCCACAGCGCCAATTAACATATTAAGTACTACAATAGTCGATTTTAATCTGTTTCATTAGCTGATCAAATCACTGGGAACGAAATGTGTGTTTACATACCAAGATTTGCCAATATTGGGTCTCAAATTAAACAGATGTGAGTAATTATCTTCACTTCACACAACTTCAATTAGGTAGAAATGTAAAAAAACGCATTTACACAAGATTCAATATTCGACCACATTTATGTGATGCTTGTCGTTTTTTAAATGTATTATTACATCTTTAATATAAATTAGTCAGTCTTGTATTCGGTGGTCTTCTATGAATTACTTTCAATAACAAAAAACAAAACAGAGCAGTCTAGTACCGTGTGGTTTTAAAAAGTATTTATCAAGGGTTTTAAAAGTGACAATGTATTCTATCGTGTCTGTAGGCACGTGGTTTGATCATGTGACTTACACATGTAGGTAAACGTACATCTGGTGATGCGTCCACGTGATCTGCCCATTGTATTATTGTATTAGTCTAATCAGCTCTCGTGACTGATCAAACAATAACACACAAAGTGTGGCGATATACTGCAAAGCCAAAAGGCAGTATCTGCTTACTTGCAAAGTAAGCAGATACTTCCTTTTGGTTTTGCACGTCAGTGTATAGTGTCCAACTATATTAGTATCACAACACCGCAATCAACGCTGCTGACTCAGTACTGGGCTCATCCCAGCAGACACGGGGACGTTGATCCAGTGACTTTAGACTGTAGACGTCAGAATCTGACGTCTAAAGTTGATCCCGTACTGAAAAGAATAACATATTTAGAATGACTGTAGACCCATGTATTAAATGAAGCGGAAAGAGCGAACTAAGACATTTATGATGACTAAAAATTGAAAAACAAATTTTGTTTTCTTGATCTATATAAACATATTTCAGCGCTTCAAGGGTAAATACTTTCTGAAATTCCCACTATACCCGTTTTCAATCACATTCTAGAACGTGTCTTAAGTTATAGCACGATTTAGGCATACGGTGGCTGGCTTCGACGTGACAAATCTAAATAATTGAACCCATATGAAGTTGTGTGTCGTTCACATGGCTTGCGCTAAAAATGAGAATCAGTGATATATCAGCAACAATAAGGGAATTATAGGGTTAACTTTAAAAATAGTATTTTGATAGAGACATTGCCCGATGATATCTGGAGACTTCAGGACCACAAGCGGTGAAATATCACGCAAAGAAGTTCCCTTCACATGCCTACAGCATCTGATTATCCCTTCGATGGAATTACTCAACATTGGACCATTTTGATTTGCGTCATTTTCGACTAGTGAACAAGAGATCAATTCGTCGCCTCGGAGCTAAATGATCCTATCTGCCACTCTGACGAGTGTCAGATAGGATCCTTTAGCTCCGAGGCGACGAATTGATTTATTACTGTTATCTTATAAAGACTTGCAGTGCCAGGATGCATTGTCAACCCTTTAACCGCCGGTGCCGCATATCGTCGCCTCGGAGCTAAAGGATTCTATCTGACACTCGTCAGAGTGGCAGATAGGATCCTTTAGCTCCGAGGCGACGATATATTCGGGTTTTCAATTTTTATCAGCACATTAAATACCTTCTTTTAAATAAATATTTAATTTAATCAATATCATGATTTTTTTGCAGTGAATAAATATTATGTAATCATTCAATGACAGTTGAATTAAAAACTTTTCATAATTTTAGATACGAAGGTGCTCAAGTTTCTGAGTAGGCCTATATTACCACAACTTGTGCAGCTTCAATCTAGAGGGATCTGTATGGTACTGATTCAAGAGGTGTACTTTTCTCTGTGTCGCAATAAAATTACATACAAATAAGTAATGAGGTTCATCACCAAAATATTTTGGTGTAATGTCACATTAAGAGCCTACATACACCATGTACACAAGTGTCCCGGAGAACCCGCTCTCTACAACCAGTCTCTATCGGCAGCTTATGGTTTCTGCAACGGAATATAGTGAATATACATTTTAGCTGACGTGGTAAGGAGATCGAGTGATTTTCAAAAGTAAAAGTGGTCTTGAAAGTCCTATAAATTATACACTTCCCAGATTCGTTGATTTCTGTTATCCTTTAATGGATAGATAAACTGTCTCGAAGTCGCAGATTTATTGACTGTCTAAAGCAACCACGGCGTGCTGGTAGAGACTGACTGTTCCATGACACTTTTGGAACCGCCCACTTTTCAATGCAAACAAATATGGGAAAACTGCTTATTTTACATCAAAGCCTACATCGAATGTCGTGTAACATTAATTTCACCGACTTTTTGTTCTGAAGACATTAACAAGTTAAAAAAAACATAAAAGACTAGTTATATTACTTTATCAGCGATTCATGTCAGCTGTGTTAAGCCAGTGTTAAGCCAGCGAATGATGTCAGCTGTGTTAACAGTGGGTTAAGCCAGTGTTAGACCTAGGATACTGTTCTAGTATCCTTGGTTAGACCAACGATTCGCGTCATCTGTCGTAATCAATGTTTTACTTTAGCAGATGCTTCATTTACTAACATTTCAGGTGCAATGGATTAATAAATTACCATTTTTTTTAGCTGTGCTCATGATGGAACCTACTCCTAAAATGGCATTACTAGGACCACGCTAAATTAATTGATATCACCTGTTGGCCCTATCATTCTGCATGACGTACACCATTGCAGATGCGTACACCCCACTCTCAATTGTACACACAACTACGAACATCGGATAAAACATCATTAACGTCTGCTTGATCAGGTATTGTGAGGGTTAATTTGGGGTCTGAAGAAATCAGTGGAGATGATTGGCGCTTCGCCTGATCTCTGACCACATCCCCAGTGTTAACCTCAGTTTGCCAGTGAATTATTTATGCAGGGCTGGCGCAAGATCGCGCCTCAATTATCCACGGATCTGCCATGCAGAGGTGTGCGAACTCTACCTGGATGGTGTTCCTGTGAGAAGGGGGGGGGGGGGGTGGACTCTCGGCAAACACGACACGGTGACCCAGTGTTGGCTTCATGTTGGGCCGCCGTCTACGACGTCGGCCCGGCATCAAGCCAACACTGGGTCACCGTGTCGTGTTTGCCGGACCGGTTCCCTTGGCATCACGGTCTCAGAAACGTTTTTTGCGGAAAGCGTACTCGGATCTTTGTTAATTTTTTATTGGGTCCGAAACCGCTATTACTTGAATTAATTGAATTTTAGGTTTTTAAACGAATGGATCTAGTGCTGTGGCCGAAGCAGGGTAGTGTATTTGTGTGATGGTATGTATGGTATGGTATGGTATTTTGTGATGGTACGTACCGTTATCAAATTAATAATAATAATAATAGACTACTCACTCATAACCTAATGATTTTAAAATATCTAACGCCTATAACCCTTAAAACGCTGGACTATTATTGTATAAACCATAGAGACCGAGGGGTTTTTTCAATTTAAAATCATCATAGATGGCATAGTTGGCTCTTTCTGTTTCATTTGAATGCCTATGTTGTAGGCTTACGTCCATTATAAATATTTTACTCTTTCAGTGCGGGGATCGACTTCAGACGTCAGAATAGACGTCATATTCTGACATCTAGAGTCGGTCCCCGCTTTTACCGACTTCCCCCCCTGGTAAAACTACCCCCAGAAACCGACTTCTTTTTTAAGGAGGACCCCTGAAGTAGCCCCTGGGCACCATACAGGTTATAGCTATGCGCATGCGCACATCGCACAAATTAAAAAACGTTGAATGTGGAATGTGGAATTCGCATAAATGCGACATTGGTAAAGGAAGGTAGTTTTCGCATAAATGCGAAATTGGTAAAGAAAGTTAAAGGGTTAATCAAAACATGTAATTGGGCGTATAAACGTGTCAGGGGTGTCTGAAGAGTGAGCGTAATTAAGCGTCATTACGCTGTTACCAGAAAAACCTATATTTCAATTTATTTTATGACAATTCCGTCGGATGACGACAGGTTTCTTAACACGCGCAGTGGATTAATTAGCACAGCATGCGCCCCGCCTTCCCGCTGCTACCAGAGCAACACAGTGACTATTTACACAGGCTGAATATTACCTAACCATAGTAACATCCCAGTCAACTGGGATTTCCAGATATCTGGTAACATATTGCGTTGCATCTGCTATCTCAATGTTGGACCCACGTATCGTGTTTGCCGGTTATTTATTTTACAAGGTGACAGTAGGCGTCTGTATATACATGTCCGGATTGCGGGATGGAATGTACGGAAAGAAATATTTAATTGTTATTATATCAGACAGTCTAAATTCTCTAGGTAATCGTATCCATCGAAAGGATACTCATGATCTTGCTGTGTTGAAACTTTTTTCTAATGATGAAAATCAGAACCCATTTTCTCCATTGGGTTTACACCATGAATTCTGAGAGTTTCACTTCAAAAGCCATATCATGTTTTTTTTCCTTTAAGCGGCTGTCAGGTCTACATTATTGAATCCTGTTAGGTTAACATTATTGCATCATATCAGGTTTACTTCATTGACTCCTGTCAGGTTAACATCATTGTATCATGTCAGGTTTACTTCATTGACTCCTGTCAGGTTAACATTATTGCATCATGTCAGGTTTACTTCATTGACTCCTGTCAGGTTAACATCATTGTATCATGTCAGGTTTACTTCATTGACTCCTGTCAGGTTAACATTATTGCAACATGTCAGGTTTACTTCATTGACTCCTGTCAGGTTAACATCATTGTATCATGTCAGGTTTACTTCATTGACTCCTGTCAGGTTAACATTATTGCATCATGTCAGGTTTACTTCATTGACTCCTGTCAGGTTAACATTATTACATCATGTCAGGTTTACTTCATTGATTCCTGTCAGGTTAACATCATTGTATCATGTCAGGTTTACTTCATTGACTCCTGTCAGGTTAACATCATTGTATCATGTCAGGTTTACTTCATTGACTCCTGTCAGGTTAACATTATTGCATCATGTCAGGTTTACTTCATTGACTCCTGTCAGATTAATATTATTGTATCATGTCAGGTTTACTTCATTGACTCCTGTCAGGTTAACATTATTGCATCATGTCAGGTTTACTTCATTGACTCCTGTCAGATTAATATTATTGCAACATGTCAGGTTTACTTCATTGATTCCTGTCAGGTTAAGATCATTGTATCATGTCAGGTTTACTTCATTGACTCCTGTCAGGTTAACATCATTGCATCATGTCAGGTTTACTTCATTGACTCCTGTCAGGTTAACATTATTGCATCATGTCAGGTTTACTTCATTGAATCTTGTCAGGTTAACATCATTGCATCATGTCAGGTTTACTTCATTGACTCCTGTCAGGTTAACATTATTGTATCATGTCAGGTTTACTTCATTGAATCTTGTCAGGTTAACATTATTGCATCATGTCAGGTTTACTTCATTGACTCCTGTCAGGTTAACATTATTGTATCATGTCAGGTTTACTTCATTGAATCTTGTCAGGTTAACATTATTGCATCATGTCAGGTTTACTTCATTGACTCCTGTCAGGTTAACATTATTGCATCATGTCAGGTTTACTTCATTGAATCTTGTCAGGTTAACATCATTGCATCATGTCAGGTTTACTTCATTGACTCCTGTCAGGTTAACATTATTGTATCATGTCAGGTTTACTTCATTGAATCTTGTCAGGTTAACATTATTGCATCATGTCAGGTTTACTTCATTGACTCCTGTCAGGTTAACATTATTGTATCATGTCAGGTTTACTTCATTGAATCTTGTCAGGTTAACATTATTGCATCATGTCAGGTTTACTTCATTGACTCCTGTCAGGTTAACATTATTGCATCATGTCAGGTTTACTTCATTGACTCCTGTCAGGTAAACATTATTGCATCATGTCAGGTTTACTTCATTGACTCCTGTCAGGTTAACATTATTGCATCATGTCAGGTTTACTTCATTGACTCCTGTCAGGTAAACATTATTGCATCATGTCAGGTTTACTTCATTGACTCCTGTCAGGTTAACATTATTGCATGATGTCAGGTTTACTTCATTGACTCCTGTCAGATTAATATTATTGCAACATGTCAGGTTTACTTCATTGATTCCTGTCAGGTTAAGATCATTGTATCATGTCAGGTTTACTTCATTGACTCCTGTCAGGTTAACATCATTGCATCATGTCAGGTTTACTTCATTGACTCCTGTCAGGTTAACATTATTGCATCATGTCAGGTTTACTTTATTGAATCTTGTCAGGTTAACATCATTGCATCATGTCAGGTTTACTTCATTGACTCCTGTCAGGTTAACATTATTGTATCATGTCAGGTTTACTTCATTGAATCTTGTCAGGTTAACATTATTGCATCATGTCAGGTTTACTTCATTGACTCCTGTCAGGTTAACATTATTGTATCATGTCAGGTTTACTTCATTGAATCTTGTCAGGTTAACATTATTGCATCATGTCAGGTTTACTTCATTGACTCCTGTCAGGTTAACATTATTGCATCATGTCAGGTTTACTTCATTGAATCTTGTCAGGTTAACATCATTGCATCATGTCAGGTTTACTTCATTGACTCCTGTCAGGTTAACATTATTGTATCATGTCAGGTTTACTTCATTGAATCTTGTCAGGTTAACATTATTGCATCATGTCAGGTTTACTTCATTGACTCCTGTCAGGTTAACATTATTGTATCATGTCAGGTTTACTTCATTGAATCTTGTCAGGTTAACATTATTGCATCATGTCAGGTTTACTTCATTGACTCCTGTCAGGTTAACATTATTGCATCATGTCAGGTTTACTTCATTGACTCCTGTCAGGTTAACATTATTGCATCATGTCAGGTTTACTTCATTGACTCCTGTCAGGTTAACATTATTGTATCATGTCAGGTTTACTTCATTGAATCTTGTCGTGTTAACATTATTGAATTATGTCAGGTTTACATCATTACATTATGTCAGGTTTACTTCATCGAATCCTGTCAGAATAAATAGTATTGAATCCTGTCAGGTTAACATCATTGAATCCTGTCAGATTTACTTCATTGAATTCTGTCAGGTTAACCACCTGTTAACTTTATTGCATTATGTTAGGTTTACTTCATTGAATCATATCAGATAAAATATTATTGAATCCTGTCAGGTTTACTTAATTGAATCATGTTAGCTTCACATAAAAAATCATGCCAGGTTTACATCGTGAATCCTGCCAGACTAACATAAATAATTATATCAGTTCAATATAAAATAACCCAGTCAAGTTTACCCCATTCATTCTATCAGACTTATATCATGAACATGATGAATTCGAGAAGTGTCAGTGTGTGTTAGTGTGGGATCAATCACGCGAAGAACGATTCTTCGCGCAAACCACCCGTTCGCTACAGACCGCTCGCAAGTGTAAAGCTCTCCAGATATCACGCAAGCAAACAGACAGCTTGCAGAGGTAACGCATATAGTAATTTCAGAATATTCCAGCTATTCCTCGACCTATTATCAAGCACATAATATAGACTGTTTATGAAGGTAACTATAGGAATAGTTTATGCACGAGTGGGTAGGTCTAAACGGTTCAATTTCAACCTTACTTACACACAACATTATGTATCCTATTACCTCCCAATTGTTCTTGTACTACTATAGACTACTTTTCACACATTCGTGTCTGCTATAATATTGAAGGTGGTACATGGCATTAGCCACACCGACTAATAATTAAAGGAAGTGTGTGTTACCTAATGATATTGAGAATGAATTTCATTTTATTTCTATCTCTCAATTATATGAACAGCGGAGAAGGAAGTACATACGTAAATATCAAATATAAAATGTATAGAGCTGGTGTCTAATGACAATGCTAAGACTGTACAACTTAGAACATTTTGTACATAGCATCGTCTAATACGAATGTTTCATAGAGGTACCTTAGCTTAGAAGTTCCATCTTTAACTGAACTATTTTATTGAGTTGCTTAGATGCTTAGTGCTTTCAAATATGTTTTCTTACAATGGTTTAAACTATATATAAGGGTCACATGCATATTGCTTAATAAACTGTTACTTCTACTCTATGTCAGCTTAACTTAGGAGCAAATTCATTTAAAGTTTGTTTATCCTTATTGTAGGCAGTAAAGTAAATAATATTAATATGTTGAACTCTATTCTGCTCTGGAAAGCCAACAGGCAGTATCTGCTAAATAGGGCAGTATTTTGCAACACTAACTTCCCAAACTCTCTATCTACAGCCAGAAAAATGCTTCATAATGTGTGGTTATTGTCAGCCAGAACAATGTTACATAATGTGTGTTTATTGTCAGCTAGATGCTATATTATGTGTGTTTACTGTCAGCCAAAACAGTGCTACATAATCATGATAATGTGTGTTTACTGTCAGCCAGAACCGTTTTGTTCGCATTTAATTGCCAAGTGGAATATAACAAGAGTAATTAAAATAGAGATTATCGCCGATTAGATTCGGCAGCCGACGTGTCAAATACAAAGGCCGGCTATACGCTGTACTTAAACCTGTCAACCCTTTGGACGCCAATCACGTCTATAATCCATAGAAATCATTTCGATCGCCATGTCTAATAACACGTCTGGGGTTGAAATAAACTAGCAAGGTTTAGTCACTAGAAGATGTGGGTCACGGTAGCGAGACAACTTCAAGGGAGTAAAACAATTATAGGTAACGTTGGCGCTCAAAGGGTTGACAATAAGTCATCTCAACTAAATATTATGTTTCAACTCACTATCATAATGTATGTATTTTAAATGTATTTTAAGGAGTATCGTAATTCTAGTGATCACATTTATGCTCCTTGCGACCAGAGCCTCCAGCGTTAAAAGGACGGTTTATGACACGCACCATTTCCCCTCAAAATTACCACAGACGGTTGTCGACTAAATTATACCACCAGTTATAAGTGGTTGAGCCTCTCGACAATTGTCAGCTTAGACAAGAAAGTTATGTTATTTTTTGTAGTTAATAAAGACATGTGGATTTCACTACGTTATAATGAACAAATTATTATAAAAAAGTTTATTTGCGAATGGAAAGGATACATAATCATGAAATATAATGTGAGAAAATCTAATAATTAAATTTTTACATAGGTGTCATTAAATATGTGCACCTTCATACCCTTACGTGAGGTGAACGAGTTCCAGTCAAAGCCGCCATTTTTTCGATTTTAAGTGAGTTTGAAAATATCTGGCGATATTCTGACTGGTATTTCTGATATTCTTGTTCTTTATTCTGATTCTGATTCTTCTGATTTCCCGAAAATCTGGTATGCAGCTTTAATACATCTCAATTGCCCAGGTTTCAAAACAAATGTTTCTTCTTCGCTCACTTGCTAATAGTCATATTGTATTTTGTCTGGGGGCAGTGTCACCAGTTAGAACACGTTTTAGTAATATGGCTTTATATTGGACAAGTGTTTTATTCTACTTGGCTCGGTTTGACTCCTGCTGGCTCGCGCTATATGTGAATGAAGCTGAATGTGGGGGTTGACCATTCCTATCGTGTCATGGATTTGAAAAAAATCTATTCCGTCTCTAATACTAAGAACTTATAAAGTTCTTCATATTACTTGGTATCATTATGTATAGGCTGCAAACTGGTAAATGAGGTTACTTTCAGAGATTATTATATTTTTTACTGATCAGACCTATTTTAACTAATGCTACAGACAATACATATATACCCGGATTCACATCAAACGTGGTGAATGGATTTCGCTGATTTCTCAGTCCATTTTGAACCAATTGTCATGGAATTTTCCAAGCACTATTTTCTAGTCATGTGGCTTATTCCACGAAGGTAATGCGTTTATAGAGAGGCGTCAATTACTGCATGTTATAGAGATAAAATTGTAAACAATACAATACCTTTCAATAAAATTTTCCAGCCTAGCCGCACAACTAGAAAACAGTGCTCGTGAAATTTACTAAAATTAATTGAAAATTGATTGACAAATCTGCGAAAATAATTCACCACGGTTGACGTGAATCTCACTATAGTTTGCAGTTAAATTATATGTAGTCCTTAAGAATAAAATCTCATAATTTAAAAATAGTACAGCACGTACACGGGTTCGCCTGTTTGCTTTGGTAATGGCAGAGAGCTGACAGGTTTACCCCTGCAAGCATGAGACGTTCGCCCGATGTTGTTTTGATGTTTGGCCAGCGTCTGCGACGCTCGACCAACATCAAAACAACATCGGGCGAACGTCCGGCGGACGTCGGGTTTGTTCGGTGCAGCATCTCACGATACAAGTTCACCACAATCATTATACATTCTGTTGTTCTCACTTGAACAATGTACTGTGTCCACATCTACACAACACATTATTATGGCGTTTGATGATATACGTACAGGGTGTGTCCCTCTCTGTACCGAAACCCCCCTACAAAGCCAAAAGGCAGTATCTGCTTACTTGTATGGTAAGCAGATACTGCTTTGCGGCTGTGCACGGCACCACCGTCACTTCTGATACAGCACTCAAATACATTCTGCGCTAACTATATAATATGTTCATTTCGCAATTTGTCAGGATTGTAAAATTGCGTGTTAACCCTGGTCCTAAATTACTTGTTTGTGTTTTCATTCATTTTAAAGCTGGAATTTCTGACGCAATTTCTAGCTTCATGAGATAAAAATCTTTAAATGTTTGAAGAAAAACGATATCTGCCATTTCAAAATATTTGAATAACTAAAGGCCCATGCAGATATCGGATGATAGTCCGTTTCAGTTATTTTCTTATACATGAAACTAGAAAGTAAAAAAGTAAACCCACTGAGACATGACCAAAGTCTAATAATAGAAAAACATATTAAAAAAATGAACAATTGAAGGAAATACAAAGATTTGTATTTGCCTGGATGCATGACATCATGTTCGCAAAAAACATTAATATATATACCATACCATATGTATACTTTAAGCAAAGATATACAGATAAGATGCAGCTAATCATATAAATAAATGCTACGTGTACATAAGAATATGACGATATCAATGTAAGCAACTAGTTCTGTGTGATGTTTTACTCCACATCGAGTGTCTTATATCGCATAATTGACCATGTGTTTTGTATCACGAAATTCGCCCAGTGTCTTATATGACATAATTGGCACTGTGTCTTATCAGTTGCTTATATGTGATAATTGGCCTTGTGTCTTCTATGACATAATAGGCCGTGTGTATTATATCACATAAGTGGTGATGTGTCTAATATCACATAATTGGAGTCCGGGGTTCGTTTCCCGGTCTCGTCGGTTTGAAAGAAACAAAAATGTTTGTTCCCCCATCCACTCGTAAAACTCGGTTTTGTGGGGAGCCTCTATGACCGATAGGTAGCGTGCTCGGCCTCAAATCTCCAGAATTAGAATGTTGAATCCTGTGTCTGGAAGGCAGTGTCTTCTCACCATCCTCGGGAGGTTCTCCTGCCCCTATTTAGCCTCTATGTGAACAAAAGTGGCATAAAACCCGTTTAATTTCATTTCTTATATCACATAAGTGGTCCTGTGTCTTATATTCGATAATTGGTCGTGTGTCTTATAACAGATAATTAGTTGGTTGTATGTCTTCATTACAAATCTCAAACAACGTAATTGTGTAATTTGAGTAATTAAAATACGTCATGATTAAAACGTGTATATTTTGTAATTGCACCGTTGAATTTCTAATGATTAGTGATTAATATATAAGTCCAAATGACGGGGGATTGGTTTATATTAATCATTTTGTGACTTGTTATCGATTCCTATAAGAATGAGTTTTTTTTGTGATGCACAATACCTTGAGAACAGAGTATATAATTTGTTGTACATATAGACTGCTGTGCAAATCCAAAAGGCAGTACCTGCTTACTTTACAAGTGAGCAGGTACTGCCTTTTGGTTTGCACTGCAGTACAGTATAGTTTGATCATCAGGTGATACAGTGACAGTGATCCAGGGTCGTCATCCAGTCTATGATTCTGTAGCAGCCACGTCTGCCAAGGCTGCTCTTCATGTTTGAGAGGGCTAAGCAGAGCCCTCGGGGTACCACCACACACACGAGGAGGGGGCGAACCCCAGGTGGCCGCGGGGGTTCAGGGGTAGAGACCGCAGCGTGCCAGTGACAGTGGGGTGGGGGCACAATGGTGGCCCCGGGGTGGTACTGACACTGAGCGGACCGTCATGTGGCAACCTGCCACACCCTACACCCCACCCCAAGTACTGACGGGATGACATCTACATCAGCTACATCTAGGTCACCTACCTCACCAGTACATCTCCATCAGCTACCTCAAAAGTACATCTACATCAGCTACCTTCTCTCTACATCTAGATAAGCTACCTCACCAGTACATCTACGTCAGCTACCTCACCAGTACATCTACGTCAGCTACCTCACCAGTACATCTACGTCAGCTACCTCACCAGTACATCTACGTCAGCTACCTCACCAGTACATCTACGTCAGCTACCTCACCAGTACATCCACGTCAGCTACCTCACCAGTACATCTCTATCATCTAACTCATCTGTACATCTATATCAGCTACCTCATTTGCACATCTATATCCTACCTCACCAGTACATGTATATCAGCTACCTCATCTACACATCTATACCATACCTTACCAGTACATGTATATCATCCACCTCACCAATACAGATATATCATCCACCTCACCAGTAAATCTACATCAGTTACCTCACAAGTACATCTACATCAGCAACCTCACAAGTACATCTAAATGAGCAAATTCATCTATATCAGCTACTTCACCATACATATATATTATCTACCTCACTAGTACATCTACATCAGCAACCTTACAACATTTATGTCAGCTTCCTCACAAGCACATCTATACGCCACCTCACCATTACATCCACACCAGCTACATCAGAAGAACATCTCGATACGCTACCTCATAAGTACACATCTGCATCAGCCACATCACAAGTACATCTACCTCACTACCTCACTAAGTACGCTACCTCATTAGTACATCTACGCTAGCCACATCACAAGTATATCTTTACGACGCTATCTCACCAGTACATTCACATCATCTACAGCACAAGTACATCTATGCGCTACCTCACCAGTACATTTACATCAACTACTTCACAAGTATATATATATATACCCCACCCAACTAGTACATATACACCAGCTACATCACAAGTACATCTACATATCGTCGCCTCGGAGCTAAAGGATCCTATCTGACACTCGTCAGAGTGGCAGATAGGATCATTTAGCTCCGAGGCGACGATATGCTACCTCATCAGCTCATCTACACCAGCTACATCACAAATACATCTATATATCCTACCTCATAAGTACACATCTACATCAAATACATCACAAGTACGTCTACACGCTACCTCACTGGTACATCTGATCAGCCACATTACAAGTACATCTACATACGCTACGAGACGAGTTGATCTACACCAGCTAAATCAGAAGTAAATCTACATACGCTACATCACCATTACATCTACACCAGCTACATTACAAGTACATATATATAACCTACCTCAATAGTACACATCCACATCAGTCACATCACAAGTACATCTACATACGCTACCTCACCAGTAAATTTACATCAACTACCTCACCAGTAAATTTACATAAACTACCTCACCATTAAATTTACATCAACTACCTCACCAGTAAATTTACATCAACTACCTCACAAGTATATATATATATATATACTCTACCTCACCAGTACATCTACACCAGCCACATCCCTAGTATATCTACATACGCTACCTCAGCAGTACATCTGCACCAGCCACATCACAAGTACATCCATATATGCTACCTCACTGGTACATCTGCATCAGCTACCTCATTGGTACATCTAATGCCTTTCTCACACAATACTATTAGCATCACATACGAGTAATCGTTCGCGATAACGACACGTTGTATTTGGGCTAAGATGTCTCTTGGAAATAGAAACGACAATCGCAGGTCTACGTATACTTGTTTCAAGAGTAATTTTATACTGTTTCCGAAAAAAATCACTTTACGGAGAATTATTAGAATTCATTGATAAATGATATGAAAATAATGAATACCAGTTACCTTTCATTATTTACAATACTATGAATCCAACTAAATTGTGTACAAACATTCGTAACATAGCTATAAAAATAAATCTTAACAACAAAGTAAATGATAGCAGATTCATTATTTCTAAATATTTCGTATTCGTCGTTTTCTTTCAATCTATAACCAAAATGGGGAGAATATTTCAAGGTCCAATTTTTCATCAACTTAGATTATATTACCAAAAATATAGATTTTAAATGAAAATGTACAACACAGTAATCCCTCTGCATCTGGCATTATATCTTAAAGCGACACAATCAGGCTAAAATCATCAAAAAATCTTTATTGTTATTTTGGCGTCTAAATATGACTATATAATGTAAACACGTCCGCAATCTGGAAATGCAAAAGTTTTTTTATTTTTGTGTTGCGCATTTACCAGTTAAGCGAAATATGAAGAGACGAAATTCCCGATTTCTTATTTCGGACATGCATGTTCAAAATAAGAAATACGTGAATTTCGTCTTTACTATCGATATATTGTTTTCTAAGGGGCACAAGTCGTCCCCTTGAAATATTATTAATGTGATATGGAGAATATATTTACCGGTATGTGAGTCGAAATAAACCTGCTAACCCCCCCCCCCCCTCCATGAAGTACACACACGCATATACCGACATTTTACGTACAAACTGCACATGATGAACATGCTGTATATTTTGTAAGAAAAATATTTAATAATAATAATCATGCTTGTCACAGAATGGTCGTCATGGCCTACAGCCGTTGATAAATTGCTGCTATCTTTTCCGCTAGAATGACTCTTTCACTCTTTCGTCCAGCTAGCTGAACGTATTTCTCAGAAACAACAAAATATGTTATCGTCATATATACGTTCTGTGTATATAACACCGGTGTAAACAAAAAATTAAATAAACCTACGAATTTGAAACTGTCCTTTTTATCAGCGTATAGTTAATCAAGTTGAAAAGTTGTATTCCATTAAATTGATGTAGGCCTATTCATGTAACAATTCAATTTTGGGACGCAAACCGTTTAGGCCTACCTGTGTACTAAAAACTTTTTAGAGCCAAAATATTTTTTTTTTATTAATTGTAGTTAGCTAGTTCGCTTTTCGAACAGTCACCATGTCAAAAACAGGACAGGTCACCTAAACTTTAATAGGCCCGTAAACGAAACTGGCGCGCAAAAAATCTGCATCTCTCTCAAATGAGGCAGCGAAGTGTAACGTGTGGCCAACTGTACATAACGCATGTCATTATATTCTTTTCTATATTGCGTTCTCTGCGGCCACAGGCCGGAAGAGCCGATTTACAAGTAAGCCATTACCTGTTGTCGATAATCGGGGAATTCGTCACACCTGATGCTTGAATACCAACAATTCCTGGTGCGCAACATCAGGGTGTGTTACAGCTCTGCAAAGCCAAAAGGCAGTATCTGCTTACTTGTAAAGTGAGCAGATACTGCATTTTGGCTTTGCACGGCAGAGCTGTTAAACCCATAAAGGTGGCACGCGACTCAACTAAATGTCAACTTAAATGGTCGGTCGTTATACATTATCAATCAGCTCTCCAAGTAGATTTGTCAGAACAAAGCGGATAGTCAACTTGCTAAAACATTGTTAAAAAGAAATTTAGATTACAATTTTATGATCAATGACCATTGTCCATTTTGAAAATTAAAAATATGGTGGATTCTAAGGGATTTCATTCTTTTTCTGCAACAATAATTCAAATTTACTAAATAATTATGAAGAGCATACAATCACCATAAACAAAAATATAATATTTAAAAACAAACGCAAATTACTCTAAAATTTCTTTACATGGTTTCAAAGCTTTTCTATAATAATAAGGATGTATATATCGTGTTTGTGGTTACAGTCAAATAAGAATGTGGTACTGATCATTTGATGAACATAAAGTGCAGTAACGTCGTCCTCCAGACACATGAGTATGTCCCTTTTCAACTGATAACGTTCGTAATTTACAAATTTCCATATAAATAAACTGCGAGAATGATGCTGGCAATAATGGCAAACAATTTTAATTCAGTTTTATACATGTTTTTTTACTATTATAGCTAGAGATATGTTTTGTAATGTCACCAATAAATTTCTATACATGTAAATTTAAAGATCTCTTAGAATTTCCCTATTTGTTTATTTCAAAATATAAATTAACTATTTACATGCATAACTGCTACGATGCAGTACTTGCCAGTAATTGACAATATACTTTATAAGACAATTCATATTGAAATTATATCTCCCAATTAACCCTTTCGAGCCTGAATTTATCATTGTCATCTCATCCACTACAAGCCGTGAATTGCTGGGGCAATTCTCAACTTGTAGTGGATGAAAATAATTTGAGGTGTGTGAAAAATTAAAGAAAATTTCCATGCATTGGTAACTCAGTTTCAAGAAATTTTCATCATAAAATACTTTTTTGTAAGAAAATCAAATCTGTTCACAGTGATGTAAAATGATGCTTTAATGCATCGTGAAAGCTTAACGGGTTTTAATAAAGAATGTTGAGCATACAATCATGCGACTAGCAAAGCAATCACTAAATATCTGGGTGTGGTATCAACCCTTAGAACGCTGAAATATTTTTGCATAAATCATGGAGACGAATTTTTTTGCAATTTTCAATCACCATAACTAATCTTAGTTAGCTATTCTCGCTTCATTTGAATACCTATGTTGCGTCCATTGTAAATGTTTAATTCTTTCAGTGCTGGGATTGATTTAGACGTCATAATCTGATGTCCACAGACGTCTAAAATCGGTCCCCGCACTGATAGGGTTAACGATCATCATTCTGGAAATGATTTTTGTCCTAAAATTGAAATGTTTTAGTGAAATTTCTGAAATATGATAATAAAAACTAGTAATAATAACATAACATTTATTTCAAATGCAAAACAAACAAACATAAATATTTTAATTATGTGTATGTAAAAAGTATATCAGAGTGATAAAAATAAACTGCCTTCAAATGCACATTTGTAATGCAGTAAAAAATCATCATCTTAAGACAATTTTGCAAACAGTCTTTGACTACGTTATTAGCCTAGTCTCCGACACCTTTTTTAAACTTAGAGCTTCAACTATATATGGGGATAGATCTGCTCGGCAAATCCAAAAGGCGGTATCTGCAGACTTCTAAAGTAAGCAGATACTGCCTTTCAAGCTTCCATCGCCATCATTGACTAAATTACCCTCTCTGATCTCGCTGCACTGCATAATATGCTAATAAGCATAATCTTTGACAATACCATTTAATATATATTCAAAAGTGAGGCAAATATTATAAAAAAAAATACCAATATTGCGAACGCTGACATGACAAAGTTTAGCAAAACCTATGCAAAGCTTTCACAAATTTCACATGAAAACATTATGCAATGTGTACATGCAGCTAGAAAGACAATTTTAACAGATATAAAAAGTTAATTGCAAATATTTTATAGACATTGCAATCTGTGGGATGATGCACTATTTTCGGATTAGTTTTAAAACAAATTATTAACAGAGTGTGTGAGATTTCAAACTTTCTGTGTCTAGATAGATTAACACGCAGTAAACATATAATCTAGCATTTCAGCTACCCCGCACAGTTCAATAGTCAGCAGGCAAGAGATCTACACTGTACGCCAGATCGGGCACTACCGAAAAAGGCTCACCTAGCAAACACGGGACGTTGACCCAATGTTGGTTTGATGTTGGCCCACCGTCTGCGACGCTGGCCCAACATCAAACCAACATTGGGTCAACGTCCCGTGTTTGCAGGGACTGCGGATATGGGGGTGGGTTCTCCCATATAGGGAAATTGATGTAAATAACACACCTGTATTTATGCCATACAAAACATTTCAAATAGGTAAGTAAGAAATGCTAGTTATATCAATAAATAAAACGAAATCAATATATATTTACATTTTTAACAATAATAATAATAATTAGATAATAGTAGGCTACATTTGAGGAAAAACTTCTTGACAGGAATTATAGAACCCCTTATATGTTATTATAGCTGTAACGTAGCTTATTGTGTCTGTGCGGGGAGAAAGACCCGTGCGAGATATACAATTATGTTTATTTCTAGCCCGTTTGTAACAGGAAAAACGAACAAAGTGCTGTTATGTAAAGGAGTTTGTGTCAGGATATAATAGCATGCTTGTTTTGCAGAACAGGTCCGCCTATATGGCGGTATTAGCTTATTAACCCTTTACCCGCCAAATTATTCAATCTGAATTTTCACCCACTTGAAGCTGTGCCTCGCTGACGCGATCCACAACTTCAAGCGAGTGAAAATTATTCAGATTTGACAAAAAAAAACGTGGACTATTTTCAAATTTTGCTGATTAATGTCACATTTTATTTTCAATATGTTTGAAAGCTGATATGGTACATGCTAATACAAAATGTAAAAAACGAATATAAGCGGCACCGGCGGTTAAAGGGTTAACCCTTAAGGCGCTAATCACGACTATCGTCGTTTTTAATTTGCTTCAATAGCCGAGCAAATTACTGTCATTGGCAACGAGATGTGTTCTGAAGCATCAAGATTTGCAAATATTTAGTCTCAAATTAAAAAAATATTGGTAATTTTAACCCACATGAAGTTGTGTCTCGCTACCGCGACACACAACTTCATGTGGGTTAAAATTTAAATTATTTAATTTAGCGCTTTAAGGGTTAACTGATTAACCCGCTTATTAGAGCAATATACAACCAGTGTCATTTCGTCATCACAATCCATTGTCGTTCCCTTATTTTTATCAAATTTATATCGCAGTATGTGCAGACGGGTTAAGTGAAATTAAAACAAAAAAACAGAAATCTATACTGATTAAATAAAAAGGTGACATTTCCCATGTTCCCGTGAATATATGTATGTTTTAGCAGGTGGGCCAATGCTCGCTTAATGTTGGGGCACCGACTGCGACGTCGCACCAACATTAAACCAGCATTGGATGAACGAGCATGTCCACAGTAAGGCCCACTGATATCTAGAGTGTGATGAAATAATTACTGGCATAATGAGGGCCAATGACAAGATGTAAGACATGACAGATAAAGGAAATTGTGTACGTAGAAACATGGGTTTATTAACTAATGATGTGTTGTTCACGTGTAATTATTCACACAATACGCAGCCTTGTCACCTATAGCCCCAATCTGCGATATGTCGTATTCATAAGAACTGCCCTTTAAGCGCTACGGACGATTATAGTCGCTTTTAATCCATTTTATTAGCCAATAGCGTATTGAATGACACTGTCAGTTATTGAGAATGGAATGAGTGTTTAAACATCAATATTTCCAAATGTTTGGTAGAAAATTAACCAAATATGAGTAATTTTCCGTCACTTGAAGTTATGGGTCGCGGTAGCGATACACAACTTCAAGTGGGTAAAAATTTAAATGTGACGACTTTGCAGAAAATGGGCTAATCTATATGTTTTCGTTATTATGTATACGGTAGGTAAAAAAATTCTCACAATGCCCTGTGGGAAAACTGGGCGGAAAAATGGCACTTCGATCCAATGCTGGGCCATCGCCAACGTCTCATCTTCAACCATCATTAGGTCAACCTCTAATCCTTACTGGTAATATGGGTGTCCGATCTCACTAATATAAAAAAAATCCTAATGAAGGGTTTCCTTACTCGTAGGATTATTTACCAATGCGTTAAGTTTTGTTTAATTTCTGCAAACTTCAACCGCTTTTATTTGCCGCTGTATTAATAATTGCCAATTAGTATGATTGGTAAGTAGAAGTACAACAATGGTATATGGAGGTTCGATAAAAAAATCTCAACACCACAGATCTAATTTCAAGTATTTCACAAAACGCTCACATGCCACTCATCAAAATTTCCGACGCTGTACATGCTACTCCATGCTATGTCTGACATTGTAAAAAGAGACTCGATATGAGACTCGATATGTCCCGAGTATGCAATGCCCGACACTGAATCCCACGTACAACAATCACGATATATACAATGTACGATATATAACAAAATAGACGACAGTTAGAGACTTAGAACCATCTCTGTGCTGTTAATGAATCTGTTATTTATTGTGTATACGTCAAGAAGAAAGAACGAAATTCGACAGATTCGTATACTAGTATTCGAATGTACGAGGCGCGTCGGATCTACGAATCTATCGTAATTGAGTTCTTTCTTCGACTTAAAATACACAAAATAGGTAGATGTGTCGCAAGATTTGATATAGGAAAGCTCAATTTGTAAAATCGCGCGTGGTTTTACATGCAGTAATAGCCATGCAGTGCCATGATAAAATCTTCATATCGTGCCCGACCTGGCCAGTATAAAAAAAATTATAGTAGATTCGTGGATCCGAATCTGCTGTTTTAACAAAAAACTGACGTCACTGGTGTATTTTAACTATACGTATTAGACAGAAATCTCTTGAAAAGGAATTGCTTTGATATGTTGCGAAAAATAATCTTGCCTCAGCCCTGAACATGAAAGATTGTCTGTCAATCATTTTCTATGATAGGTAAACAAAAGTGCGAGGTTAGATTGCTAATTCGCGAATCTGATGTCATATTAACAAAAAATCGCGAAAAAAAACTTGCAAATATTACCTGATTGACGCATCAGCAAAAAAGGAAAATATTTGATTGGTCGCTCCCTTATTTCAACATAGACACACCGAAAGCCCGAAGTATGGGTGATGGATAATGGTAGACAATCTATTGGTTATATTTTCCTAGAAATGGACGTCACGCTACTCAATGCATTGATTGTGTCTACCCGGAAGTAATGGAGAGAAAAAAACATTCATAGAAATAGTGGAGAGAGAAAAGTTTAACTAATCTATTGATTGTGTTTTCTTGGCAGTTGCGCGGCCTATGAATCAATTTACTAACATTTTAATGCTCGTGCATATACTCCTGAATTGTTTTGTTCACCCTCGCAAATTTGCAAATTCCTGCGTGCCATACCATAATGTTCAGTTCGTGAGGCCCAACAATTAACAACAAGCTGTTCTATAGAAGGGGCTGTAGTTTATCATGTGATTACCTGTAATGCAGTGCAAATCCAAAAGGCGGTATCTGCGTACTTTTCAAGTAACCAGATACCGCCTTTTGGCTTTGCAGGGCCGTGTAATGTTCAGTGTACCATGTGTCCGTACTACCGTCCGCACGCCGTGTCCTTAACATTCCTCGCACAATACAAAGTGATCACTATTTGTCTTATTTTCTGGACAGTTTGAGACAAAATGGAGATAACAAAATGGAGATAACAAAATGGAGATCCACTACCCTGATGATGCAATAGTTCTTATACGATCAAAAGTTCACGCCTGCTGAAAATGGCCTAGTTTTCATAGGCACTTGAAATATTTGTCTCGTTTTCATGGCATCCGTGTTTTTTGGTAGGCGTTTTTACACAACTGGATGTGGAAACAAAATGGCGGTCAGTGTGACTGGGCCTACGGCGAAGTAAATGAGTTAGGCGGCCCAATCATACCGGGTAACGATCCACAGCTTCGATTGAGTAAAAATCGGGTATGTTTGTTTAACAACTGTTTAATATGAGACGAAACGTTGCCAATTTTGCTGAAAAAATACAAATTTAACTAAAAAAATCGCATTTGTATATGTGGCATGTACAAGAGACAACATACAGTCTATGGTTATAAGTGCAGAATTTAATAAAAAGTTACAAGTGTTTTGGAGACAAAGTGATGTCGAAGAAATGATTATAAATTGGTTTTATATTGTATGATCAGTATATATAACATCATCTGAAGTAATATTCAGTTGCGTATTCGATTCACTAAATATTATCATCTTTCAAGCTCTGACTACTGATCCTTAGAAAACAAGTAACATTTGCGACACCGTGATTTAGCCATGCAAAGTTTTATCCTAGACTGAAAAGAAGTGACGTAACAGAATATGCCCAGTTTGACCAAGCCATCCGGCCCAAATCTGGTATTCCACCCCTAATTTGAATACCAACTCAATGACGGCGGTGATTGGCTGATCTCGTCATGTGACAGTCTGAACCGCTCTTCGATTGGTCGGGGGTAGAATACTAAACTTTCAAAATTACAAATGAAATCGGTCCATGTAGGCAGCAGAATGGAAGCCCACAACTTTACAACAGCTGTAATGTACAACTGGCAGAATAAGTTTATCGAAAAATGTGAGCAGAAAAAAGTGTTTGATGCATATAGTTCATATGCGTCTTTTAGTAAATTAAATAGAGCTCTCATACTTTCAATCGCCAAGTTGCGTTGTGTCTTTATAAATTTACCTCTGCTATACTGACTAAGGACTAAATAGAAAACCGTCTCTGACATAGTATAGGTAAAAACTGATTTCCCTAAAACTAGTTGTCATCAGCAGATAAGTTATCGCTTTTACGAAGTACAGTATTATTACTACATATATTTTATCCACATTAACATGCAATTTCCATTTGATACATCCGACATTATAACCAAATCATCAGCATGCAATAAAAAAATCAAATTAACTTCATGACACTTCTACCTTTCTACTGAAAACACGACGTTGTTACGGCGTTGAATAAACGTCAATGACGTTGATTCAACGTCGCAACAACGCCGTGTGCCCAATGGGAAAATCAAAGCCTTTATTAGACACTTCCTCTTTCTATAAATCATTAAACTATCAACTGATTGATTGGCGATCGACTGGACAGGTTTGTTTAGACCGGATTGGGCTCGGGAAAGTAAAGCATTAGAATCTGGCGTTTTCTGGTGTGAGCACACCACGCCAGCAGGATATAGCTGCCACAGGGGTTATTCAAGGTCATAGTCTTCAAGGCCTGACACACACATGCATAGTGAGATAGTGCTCTGCAAAACCATAAGGCGGTATCTGCTTACTCTACGAGTAAGCAGATACCGCCTTTTGGCTTTGCACGGCTGCATAGCTTTATGCATATGGATCTGAGAACCCGTATGTAAGTAGATTATCACGTGACGACTGCCATCTTAGGCAGGTCATCAAGTCTGTGAGGTCAGGGGGGTTGCCTATCGATTGGATATTCGGCTATTAAACACTGGAGTCTGCGATAGGAAAAAACAATTTCCAAAATGTGAAGCCACGTGATAAATTATGCGGATTTCTCAATTTAAACAGCCGCCATCGTTTATAATAATTATAAGTGATGACTCGATCAAACGTGAAGCTATGGGCTTACTTGTATCTAAATTTGTGACGCGTAGAATTGTAAAGATCAGACAACCACTGCGACTAGTTTGTAGTTATAGACACATAGGTCGCGTGAAAATTGGGCGCAAACAATGCTTTATTAAGTCCACGGTACACGCGGATGAATACATAAATAACTCTTCCCGGGAGTAGCTCAGTCACAGGCCGCGCGTTCCCGGTACACGCTAGGTGGGCCCTCAGTTGTTGTTTTCTAACGCTAAACAACAACTTTATATGATAAAGCTCTTGCACTAACCAAACAAGCACGAAACGTTGACCAAATGTTGGTATGATGGGCCTGCGTTTTCGACGCTGGCGCAACATCAAACCAGCATTGGATCACTGTCTCTTGCTAGTGTTTGCACCGTAGAATGTCCCCAACTATTCCATTATGAGTTAATCTCATTATTATATCTATAAGAGATTATGTGTCAAACCGTTTCCATTCAAATTTATAAGGTGATAAGCCTACTAATTATTATTATAACTTAATATTTCGTTTATTTAAACCTTGTCCAGTTTAGTTTTGAGTTGGTATTCTCGCTCATTTAAAGGTAGCTGGAATCGCTAACGCATTTTGTCAGAGGAAAAAGACGAGAAAAAATATTTTGAATTGTAATATTTGATTAACTCGGCATCTAGCACTAAATATTTTATATATTTCAGTGACATTCTAATTGGTCTGAAACTTGTTTGATAACGTAGACCTTGGATATAAAAGAATGCATCTGCCAATTTGCAAAGTGGCAGATGCACTCTTCCATATCCAAGGGGACGATATGGTTTTAGCAAGGGAGGGGTTAACATGCCAACTGAGGTATTGGACGGTAAGGGTTTAAAATAATTTACTATTTGATATAGGGTGTTCTCCTTATTTGTTAATTACATCCTAATCCAGCAATCAGAAACACACTGTAATTCTACAATGATTTCCTCACATGGCCAAACGGAATGTTATCTTCATTTATATATTGAAAATATAGATATAGGTGAAAGTGACTTCCTGACTATATTCACATATCTATTTATCCTACCAGCTAGAGTGCTGTAAGTACACTCATTTGAGTCGCACTCACGACACTGTATATCCTGGGTCGATATTTTATGTCCAAGTCATTCGGAACGAGTAGGCCATTGTACTTCCTGCTGGCGGCTTTTGTAGTGGCGCGATATCGTGCAGAAATTACCGAGACACGAGACGATGACCCAATGCTGGTTTAATGCTAGGCCGGAGTTGTAGATGTTGGACCAACATTGAGCCAGCATTGGGCCAACTTCTCGTGTTTGCTGGGATAAACTTCAGAAACTAATCTTCCGCGGTAAAAATATACACAGAAACTACGTTTTGTTTCGTGTCCGATATATGTTTTCAGCTTTTAGCTGGCTAAAATACTTATCTCCAGTATCTATATTTTATCATGCACCTATGAAATTAAAATGAAATGAATGCAGTTTTAGGCCATCTCCGTGCACATATAGGCTAAACTAGGCCGGGAGAACCTCCTGAGGATAATGAGATGAATGAGATGACACTGCCCTCCAGACACAAGACTCGTAATTCGAACCCTGGCGATCTGAGGCCTAGCTTGCTACTTCTCGGTCACGGAGGCTCTCCACTATAATTGAATCTTTACGAGTGGGCAGGGAAGAAACGTGGAATGTTACTGAAAGTATATCGTATCGGTGTTGTGAACATCGCGACTGGGGTTGATGACGTGACCACGGTGACGGCTGGTATTGGGTACTGGTCCAGACCGTGCCAGTCTGGCATCGTGCCTGATAGACTCACCCCTTAGTGCCGTCCTTATACTCTCATCCAAGTATCTCAGCGTCTGGTATACTGCCGTGCAAAGCCAGAAGGCAGTATCTGCTTACCTTACAGGTAAGCAGATACTGCCTTTTGGCTTTGACCGGCAGCATAGCCAACTTCTAAGATGGTTAATTTGATGGGGGTAACATTGGTAAGCCCTAATTTAGGCTGGTATGGTGAGATGTTGAATGGTGTTGAGGTTACACTGTAGATCCCAACTAAGGCTGCTAAACTGAGATGGTGGATATGATAAGGGTTACACTGGTAGATCCTAATTAAGACTGCTATATTGAGATCGTGGATATGATGGGGGTTACACTGGTGGACCCTAGTTAACAGATTAAGGCTGCTATACTGAGATGTGGGATATGATGGGGGTTACACTGGTGGACCCTAATTAAGGCTGGTATACTGAGATGGTGAATATGATGGGGGTTACAATGGTAGGCCCTAATTAAGGCTGGTATACTGAGATGGTGAAAATGATGGGGGTTACAATGGTAGGCCCTAATTAAGGCTGGTATACTGAGATGGTGAAAATGATGGGGTTTACAATGGTAGGCCCTAATTAAGGCTGGTATACTGAGATGGTGACAATGATGGGGGTTACAATGGTAGGCCCTAATTAAGGCTGGTATACTGAGATGGTGAAAATGAGGGGGTTACAATGGTAGGCCCTAATTAAGGCTGGTATACTGAGATGGTGAATATGATGGGGGTTACAATGGTAGGCCCTAATTAAGGCTGGTATACTGAGATGGTGAAAATGATGGGGGTTACAATGGTAGGCCCTAATTAAGGCTGGTATACTGAGATGGTGAATATGATCGAGGTTACACTGGTAGGCCATAAATAAGGCCGTTATACTGAGATGGAGGATATGATGGAGGTTACACTGGTAGGCCATTATTAAGGCTGATACACTGAAACAGTGAGCCGATATGTTAGAGGGATAATTAGGGCTGCGAACTGTGGTGGCGAATATGTAGTTATTAGGAGCAAGGAGGTTAAAAAGACTCTTTAACCTTCTTGATAGGAGGAATGTAACATAGATAAGTTATATCCCACGATCATATCAACACGATCCACCGACCCAATATTGGTTCAATATTAGACCATCGTCTGCGACGCTGGCCCAAAAGCGAGCCAACATTTGGTCGATGTATCAGTTTTTAGGTTATTTTGATCACAGAAGATCACATATTTGTCCCTATCGGGAAACCATGATAAGGAATACAAATACACTACTATCATGATTATATAGATGCAACTAGACAGTGAGTCTGGCAGAAATTGCGAACCTCCGCCGAAATAAATGATCGCATTCTAGATCCGGATCGTAATCCGGATCATCCCCAAAGTCTTATTGAGTGTTCCTTGCCCGAGACACACCTCTTGTAAAAATTGCATGCAAATCCGCTCATTTCTTTTTAAGTATACAGACATACAGACTAACCAACAACACCAAAAACATAACATTTCTGGTAGAAGTAATAAGAATGTAAGGTAGATACCCTTCTAGGGTATCTACTTATTATTATTATTATTATTATTATTATTATTATTATAATTATTATTGTTTGTTTGTTGGTTTGTTGGTTTCAACATAACATCAGTAATTCTGAGAGGCAATGACCAGGTCACGTGGGTATTTTGGCAGCCACTCTATCTAGCCTTGTAAAGCCTTAGGCTTTTTCTCCATCCTACTTCTTAATGATCAAGCCAATTTGTTCAGTGCCAACGTTAAGTAACTCACGTATGTTCACTTCGCATAAACTTGTAATTCAGTGAGATAACCACAAATTACAAACAAATTACATGGTATGTCTATAATTGAGAAACTATAAATAAATCGTGCTAAACCATAATCTAAGCTACTATGGGAAATTTTTTGTTATCGTATTTAATAAATGACCTATGAGATCATACACCCAGTATATAGATATTAAATACGCTCTGGGAAGCATTAATTTAATTATTTAGCACGATTTTAATTATTTAGAAGTTACTAAATATACGTGCCCAGAATAATTATCATCGTCTAACTTATTTGTAAAATTCTGCATCGGATCCTTTTTTTCGGATGTTATCAGGTTATAGTATGCAAAGTAAGATATGTGGGGCTTATGTCTGACCTGTGGGATGGATGGTCCAGTTTTATTTGCTGGCATAGTTTGGATTCATTCTGACTTCTATACGCTGGAGGGCGACATGACTGACTTATCTGGCGCCCTTTTCGAGGATTCATTGTGTGCCAGGAGTGAACGTGCCAATTCTGTCAGCACATCTAGATTTGCGTGCGACGTCGAAAATTCTAAATACAACTTTACTATGACTGTACGATCTGGCGTAGTATTTATTTACAGTCGTGTTATCGGCAACGAGTGAAGTGAATTCATTCATGCACAACTCTGCCAAGTTAAAACCGCGCATTCCAAAATGATCTCTTCGCAAAAGTGTCTGGCACTGGTGATTCACTCTGGCACAGGTTCTGTTCTTCTGTCCAGAAGACCTGGAGGTGAACAACCTTTTATTCTTTTATATTATGTTGACCATCTATGACGGCACATTTAATACAGAACTTACCAAATTCAAAAACAAATAACACCAAATGACCAGAACAAGAAATTCACATTTGTCTAATAAATACATTTACCAAATTGAACCTCCCCCCAAAAAAGATAATAAAAAAACTGTTAGAACAATAAATGCACATAATTTGTCTAATGAATAAAATTACCACATTGAAAATAAGGAATAATACCAAATTATCAGAACAAGAAATTTCATATTTGTCTAATAAATAAATTAACCAAATTAAAAAACAAATAGGACCGAAATGATCAGAGCAAGAAATTCACATAAATATAGACCAGGGGCCGTATTCTCGTACAAGTTACGATATATCGCAGGCTTCTGATTGGTCGAGATGGCCATCTCGACCAATCAGAAGCCTACGGTATATCGTAACTTGTACGAGAATACGGGCCCAGTATTAATGTTAGACGTAGGCCGACATAAAAATTAATGATGGCTGTCCAAGTAATGATGAAAACCTAAAAATATATTTATTTAACACACACATATATATATGCACAACGTGTGTGTGTGTGTGTACCGGCGATGAGAGGTAATGGAGTACTATTAGCTGTGGGCTACCTCGGTAACTCAGGTCTACTGTGATTCATTGAATCTAGCTCTACGAAACTTGACCCGAATGTTTCTTGATTTGCAATACACATGATACAGTGGACACCATGTGCCTGAAGACAAAGTAGGCCCTATATAGAATGACTTTCATATAATTGAATAAAAAAGTGAACAAAGAATTCTATACTCCAATGTACAAACGATGTAATAGTTAGATAACTTAGATTTTATATAATAGGCCTTTATTAAGTGTGCCCATCCTCGAGGGTAAATCTCAGGGTTTCATTAGTGAGTTACGAAATAAATCACTAAGCCATTTGTGTTTTATTCACTTTAAACCTATATTAAGATACGTTGAACCATTTTCTCATTCAATGATTGTGAATAATATATATACATATTACAGTAGGCTTATTCTGGGAACAGCCAACTTGCAATATATCATTGTAACTTGTAAGATATAGTCGACTTTGGTCAAATAACAAAATAGGATATTTCATAACATCCAAAGTTTACATTCTTTGACATGTTTTTGGCCGAGTGGCTTAGCAATAATATAATTACTTTCCGGACAAAATTATTATCATGTTTACTTAAGCTCAGATGCACAGTATGAGGCAAAAAAATCTTCGTTTCACAAATATGGTTATAACTAAAATAAAGGTATTTGAGCAGTAAATTTCCCAATTTAGCTCAGTAATACTGTGGCTCAAGCGGGAATAGAAATTATTCTTAAAAAAATTATTGATGTGTAAAATCAACCGGAAAGGCTTGCTGGACAACTTCAAGTGAGAGTCATATAACAACAGCTTTTGCTAATTAACACAGTTTTCCATTACTATGATAAAATAGCATAGTTGATAAAAATCATTAAAGGGACTGGCCCACGCTAAAATCATCAAAAAATCGGTGATTTTATTTCGGGTTCTTAATATGACCATATGATGTAAACATTTACATAGACTAGAACTGCAATTTTTTATAATTTTTGTGCTGCGCATTCATCAGTTAGGCTAGATATAGAGACGAAATTCCTGATTTCTAATTATTGACAACCATGTCAAAAATAGGAAATGCGGGAATTTCGTCTCCACATTTAAAAAGTTTTCAATTAGTAAGTATTCTTTGTCTACGCTGATATGTTTTACAACGGAATTCCTTAAAGTTATACAAGGGAAATCCATGTAATTGGCATAAATTACCATATAACAAATCTACAATGAATTGACTCACATTTGAGAACTAATTCTTTGAAAGTCGATAGTTTGTCCACATGAACTTCACCACCTGTAGAAAACGTACCAGGCCATATTGAAAAACTTCTAATAATTGCTGTAAATTCGCACTAATCAATTATGACATATATATATAAATATAAGAGAAGGGCGATCACGTTAATTGCGGCTTCGTTAGAGTTCATGTTAAAACCAGTCAATATATATGCAGTCAATATTCACTCCAATCGAAACATATATAATTCTAAAATTTTTGAACCAATTCATCATGAAAGGTTTTTAGTATGAATATTGTACGATTTTATGGAATCACATTGCGTGTCAGCCAACATGGTTAAATAGGTGATGTACCGGTATATAGATTTTTATGCGCCTAAAACTTTGTTGTTTAAGTTCTTCTAAGGCGCCTTAACATCATTCGATATTCAATTTAAAAGTCGTAATTCTAAAAGCAGCATGAATTTGTAGTTTGGAAAACAAGAGACAAATAGATGTGTCTTAAATTTATTCCGAAATATTATAAAGTTGTCAAATTTTGTTATTTCTGATGGAAGATTAGTGCAGAAATTGGAGCTCCCACAGACAAAGGACGATGTGATATGCCATTTTTATTTCTGTGGTCTTGCAAGCTCCTTAGTACCCGATGTATGACTTGTATGCATTCTGACTGTGGTAGTAATTCACTGAGGTGAACATGTTGATCATTCGCCAAAGTTTTGTACGTCATCGTGTTGATTTTGCAATGCATTGAATGAAGGGGAGGTGTTGCAGGACAGAACATAAAACCACGACATACGACCCGGGCTAATGTAATTCGAGGTCGTTGTAGTTGATTTATAGTTTATTATTAACGTTAAAAAGAAGATAATTACAGTAATCAAGTGTCCTGCTGACAAGTGAATTGATAATCATGTTAGCGGTGTCCGCTGTAACATCTCTTTGAATTCGACGAAAATCTCGGACATAATAGTCAAATAATTTATATCCCTGCCACACATGGTGAGCAAACTTTAGTTCACTATCAAAGATTATTCCTATGTTATGAGCTGAAATCGCTGGTCCAGGTGATGTTTTATGGTCCAAAACAAAAATATTAAAAAAACGATTTCGACGCTGCCTAGTCTAATCAGTAACAATTCAGTTTTTAATACATTGAGTTCTGGTTTTGAATTTTCCATCTAAGCTGCATGAAAATCCATAGGATATAATTTCAGCTGTTTTATCGACGGTATTATGTGAATTAGCCACATCAAGTCATATTCATAATGTTTCGAAAAATAGGTTTTAAGGTGTGTTTAAATCAAAACATTAATGATAATGTGGGTGCATTTGTTCTCGATGCATAAGGGGGCCACCGTTCAATCTCCGCACCGTTCAATCTCCGGTGGGTGTGTGTGGGTGTGCATGGGGGGGGGGGGGGGCTGCTGTTTTTGCCGTGGAAAAATGTTATATTTCAACCCTGCTCGGCGGCGCGTTGAAAATTTCTAATTTTATTACATATTTATATAGAACAGTTACTAAAATAAATTATGTATTTCATGCAGATTCTGCCCAAATTGATTTATTTCAAAAATACTCCAGCGCCCCCTCCTGGAAATTGAATAGTGTCCCCCTGGCCAACATAACCTACATTGGTCAACACATGCACCCATGGTACACAGTTATAATATACCAAATGAAAGAGGTACACGGTAGGCCTACATTACGACTTTCACAACCGATACATGATCTGAAAATCATGATAATATGATGAGTTTACGTTACGACTCGCAACACACAATTAGTGTTGTGGTGAGCAACCACCCGTATCAGTTTAGCTACACGAACTTTCCTTTTTTTTTCCAATATTGACATTGTTGATCTGAGAGCGAGTGCATGGCCATTCCGTGTAAAACATTCATTTTAATATTCGTCTGTATGCCGTCCAAGGGCACAGCGCCAGGTCTCAAACTGACTAAATGTGACGCAATTAATTCTAACCTTTCAGCTATCATTGAATATTTTTCTTATTGGGAATTGCTATTCAATTCCCATCTCGTTGTCAATGAAAATTACCCCATTTTTTAATACTGAGGTTCGGGGTCCCCAACTCAAAACATGGTAGACTGTTGATAACACTTTATTCATATTTTTGTCTTCGCCAGTGTTCATACATTCACATTCACGTTCATAACTCATGTCTCTAAAACTATATAATATCATTTCAATCTCTCTCTATATATCTTGTACTCTCTCTCTCTCTGATTCTGTCTCGTACTAACTAACTTTATACTAACTATCCATCTTGCGCCAAACACATAGTCCTCTTTTATACTGAGTGGTCCGTGTTAGGCGCAGACTGTCTGTTCTTCCCTCCAAAACGCATCAGGTATTTGGGGAGAATCCAGAGATTCTAGAACCATCCATACACATCGTGTGTTTGTTGCACTAGTGAAATGTAAACCATTCAATTAATATGCCACTTAAAATTACGTCTTTACACAGACAGAAAGTTCACTTACTTATAATAGACCATTCAGAATTTAGAAGAGTAAAATGACTTAATGAAGATGTTATAATAGAAACACATTTCGCTCGCATGACATAAGTCAGTTAATTAAAGATTATAATATTATCACTAATATAAATCATAAAACAAGATCAGTGATAAAAATAATATAACAAGACAGATTGTTTAGGTATTAAAAGATAATAGTAACTCATCGGCTAAAACTCACATTTTAACCTTAGAATTGTACAACACAGTAAGCCCCTATGATCAGATGATAAACTGGTGAAAAGATTAATACAAAGGGGTCTAAAGTTGTAAAAGACGGGGTATCCCGATGCGTCATGGACATCCAACCACAAGTACCTTAAAATACGGTGTCCTCTTGGGGTCACATAAATACGGTCAACCATCTCATAGCTAGGGTCAATCAACAAGATCACAATACCCAAGCTCAAAACTTCCTAGAGTGAAGGGGTTGCGTATTTTCTCTTAATTTATTTCATAGTAAATAGGCCATACATTAGGCCTATAAAGGCTACGTCCAATATATTTATGTTTAACCCTTCTCCTGCTGTGACCATATGTATACACGGGTTGAAGCTATTTTCAAGCCAAATGAAATGCCACTAATATTGATAAAATTAATTTAAGTATCTTAATTTAGAAGATGTCTATTTAAAAAAAAAAAAAATCGTCATTTGAAGCTGGAAATTGCGTTAGCGATTCCAGCTTTAAATGACGATTTTTTTTAAACAATTCAGCAGTACAAGGGTTAACACTTTCACGGTGGGCGACCGTTTGTTGCGCATTTGAAATGGTTTATCCACAACAAAGATATTGACTGAATTAAGTATTGGGTCTAAGTAAAAATGTAGGTATAGATACCAAATGACACTGTGCTTGTAAATTATTAAAATTACTACGGGTCTTGTTTCATTCATTTGGAAAATGTTAAGTAGGTTTAGTAATGCAGTCAACTAAAACATTCTTTTATTTATATTTGATACCTACTAGGCCTTCATGTAGACAAGTTGAATAGGATTGCATGAGGTGTGCAATTATTTATTTTATTTCCACGCACGATACAGACATACGACTATACTAATCAATCAACTATGATACATATATATAATCAGAAATATATATATCGATGTATTTCTGATATACTACATATGTAATATTTTAAAAATTGGATATTAGCGAAAATATATACAATTATATGGCCAATATAATATAATATTCTGCATATTATAGGATCATATCAACATGATTAAAACAATTGTATAATTATTAAAAAATAAATGTATCGCAGTGCAAAATTATATTATTTATAATATTTTTAAAATACTTCCTTACGTGTTTATCCCATATCGACATTAGACATTTCTTATTTCACACATTTCCTTATTATCAGTCTTTAGCAAAAAATGACCTAATTAGAATAAATAGCGTCCATAAATTATTTTGTGCATCCCGTTACATTCCTAAAAATAAATTCAACTGTGCTTCTACGGCATGCCTTAAAGGGACATGTTGTATGCCCAGGTGAAAAAAACGGTGATTTTATTTTGGCTTATTTATAAATATGACCATGTGATGTAAACATGTCCATAGACTAGAACTGCAAAAGTTTTTTAATTTTTGTGCTGCGCATTCACCAGTTAGGCTAGATATAGAGACGAAATTTCTGATTTCTAATTATTGACTAGACTGATCTACACATGGACAGATGACACTGCTGAAGGAGTGTAATTATTGACAACCATGTCAAAAATAAGAAATTCGAGAATTTCGTCTCAATATCTAGCCTAACTGGTTAGTGCGCAACACAAAAATTTAAAAACTTTTGCAGTTCTAGTCTATGGACATGTTTACATCATGGTCATATTAATAATAATAATAATAATAATAAAATAAAATCACCGATTTTTTTATGATTTTAGACCTGGGCATGTCCTTTTAAACTAAAGCCATAAAGATTCCTATATTTTCTTCTGACATAACCAACAATAATTTACTTTTTAAAAAATCGCAGACATTGTATAATTTATACTGGAAATCTATCGTTTTTGTTTCGTGTGTCATGACACCTGTAGGCCTAGTCTACATAAAATATATTAATTTGATTTTATATAGCCTAAATATACAATATTTCTTTATATATTGTCATAAGTTTACGTCATGTATAAATTTGGAAGATTGTGAAATAATTCAAAGTAGACCAAAACACATCTTCCCCAAATTGTTAGGCGTGAAATTTTAATTTAAAAGAATTTCCAATGGGTCGTAGGACCAATGGGTCGTAGGACCAACGGGTAGTAGGCCGTTTAGTACGGTAAGACTATAGGCCTAGAGAGGTATCCGAAACGGTTCCCCATTAGGCCTATAATAGTGTTATTGGGGGATATGAAACTTCTATGATGTGACGTCACATTACGAAGTACAAAAGTGAATTTACGGAGCTTTTAATTCTAATTGTGACGTCACCAAACCAAATATCACTGACTTCCACCATGGCTAATCTATGCTGCCACTAAGTTAGGCCTAGTTGGTGACTTGCCTCTGCCTATCCATCTAATTATTCTCCAGTTAAGTTAATGCTATAGTACATGTAGTAGGCCTACCCAGAGTGGAGCAGTTTGTGTGCAGCACACCACATAGTTGGAGTATTATATTATGCTGCCTATCTAGCTGAATATAGGATAAGCTTTAGTTTAAACCATAGATGAACTAGGCCTATACTCCCGCTATAGGCCAGTTGTGTAGATTGTAGATTATCATTATGATTGTAGGCCTAGTAGTAGTTTATAAATGGTATTAGAGATCATAGTCTAGACCAAAATTTCACTGTAGACTAGCGAGTAGGCCTACAGTGAATTAGACTGTATCAGTATCAGTCAGTGTGTGTCAATCTACAGACGCTGTTAGCACCAGTGACCAGTAGGCCTAGTTTGCTAATTTAGCTGTCAACTTTTAATGAGTTTTATACCTGAAATAGGCCTAGCCTAGGCCCTATAACTTTTAGGACTGGTAATTCAATATGGGAACACTTCAGAGCATTGTCATGCATTGGACGATTGGTCTTTAGGCTAGCCTTCTAGGCCTTACGCTGTTAGTGTAAGCCCCAGCGATTTTTTCTGACTTAGTGGTGTCTGAGAGCTTCTCAGACGAATATATTTTTTATAGTTTTTGTGAGCTTTTGCATACTCTTGTGTTTTTCTTTGAGTTATTCAGGCAATTTACAAGTGGAAAAGGAAATTAAATCGACACAATCAGGCTAAAATCATCAAAAAATAAGTAATTTTGTTTTCGCTTTTTAATATGGCCAGAATTGCGTAAATTTTTTTTTTAATTTTGTGTTGCATATTTACCAGTTATTAAAGCGAGATATTAAGACGGAAATCTCAATTTTGGACATGCATGTCCATACGGGAACGTTTGTCATCTTTATATCTCGCTTAGCTGGTAAATGGGCGAAACAAAATACTAAAATTTGCAGTTCTAGTTTATAGACATGTTCAGCCTACATAATAATTAATAGGCCTATAGTCATATTAGGAAGACAAAATAAAAATACTGATTTGTTGATGATTTTAGCCTGATTGCGTCGTTTTAAATTATAAAATACATATTACCAGAACACGCCGAAAAAAAAAAAAAAAATTAGAATATTAGCTTATGCTGACATTTGAGTTTTGAAAAATCAATTATGAAGTTAGGCCTATATAGGCTACTATATAATACTCAACTAAAAATAGGGCAAAAAAAAATTAAAGCAACGAAAAAGACTAAACTAGTTTAAGCTGTATATGTAAACAAAACAGTCTGTAGTACTTATACAAGACTCGACTGAAAGCAGTCACCGTTAATTGGTGTCTTATAGTCAGGACATGGGGGGATTTGCCTGCAGCATTGCTTGGCAACATGTGGCCCGATGCTGTGGGAATATTCAACCGTCCTCTAGAATTCTGACTTGATTCATAGAAATGTTGATAAAAATTCTGAAAAATATAAAATGATGATATGTGGTGTACACTACTTCATTGCAAAATTAAAAACCAAAATATTGATGACATCCCACAGGGTCTCTTTAAGTTACGAAGGAAAATTTCATTGTAAAACGTTGATTTCTCGGACAAGGAGTAGATCTATGTGCTTAAATTAAGCCTATTTGAGCTCCTTTACGTTACACTTTAATAAATCGGAGTCTGCAGGCATCTTTATCAAAAACCTGAATTGCCATTTTTACGCATAGTCATTAAAAAGTCAATAACTTTGTCATACAACCTCCCTAACCAGTGCTAACGTGATTTATTTTTAGCCAAAAAAACCGGTGCCCCTTTCTCCTGCCCTTTCTTCAGATCCTGGATTTGGCATACATCAAAGCGAGGATAAATATTTCGTTTTATATGTTATTACTTTCAAGCCACTGTTTCCAACATATGTGAACGTATAAAGCTCCCCGGTTCTGAAGTCATAGTTATAGTATCAATATCAACGGTGTAATATTTCACACTCACAAGGCTTCATAGAATGAGCGAGCTGTAGACTATCGACTCATAGACTAAATATCACTCACTTGTCAAAACTCACTATACAGCCTCGGCTATAAGGCCTATCATGTAGCTCTACAGTGTTCCTGATCTGTCGTCATGTCGTCAGAATTGACGACAAGCTTCCCCCCCTGACGAAAAAACATTCCATTCTGACGACAATGATATATACTGTATCAAGAAAAAAATAATGAAAAATGAGTTGTTTCAAAGCTTGAAATGTACCTTTTGATATCACTAGAAGACATATAAAGCTCTGCCTAAAGCCTTCTCTTAAAATAAAAATTTCCGGGGGGGGGGGGGGCTGGCATGCCCCCAAACCCCCCCCCCCCTAGAACTGCGATCGCCTTAGGCGAAGCCGCGCCCGCGTGCTGACTCCAAGACCAGCTTTGGAGTCAGAATCTTCATATTGTCAGACTCCAACTTTTTTCAGAGCCAGAAACACTGCTCTATTTGTAATTGCTAGGCCTATAGGCTATAATTTTTTTCGGCTAAGTAAGCATGGCGGCCAAAAAGTTGAAGAATTGTCATTTCACATAATATTAAAGGGACTGGCCCAGGCAAAAATCATAAAAAAATCGGTGATTTTATTTCGGGTTCTTAATGTGACCATATGATGTAAACATGTAGCCTACATAGACTAGAACTGCAAATTTTTATAATTTGTGTGCTGCACATTCACCAGTTAGGCTAGATATAGAGACGAAATTCCCGCATTTCCTATTTTTGACATGGTTTTCAATAATTAAAAATCAGGAATTTCGTCTCTATATGGTCATATTAAGAAACCAAAATAAAATCACCGATTTTTCTATGATTTTAGCCTGGGCCAGTCCCTTTAACTATAGGCTACATTATAGACATGATTAAATATGTCTAGAAACAAAATAGACAAATTTAGGCCAACCATTATTTTTGCCAATGCCAATGGCTTGAATTCTGTTTAATGATATTTTTTAGTCTTGTTTTTCAGCAGTAGACTACAGTCTGTTTCACTAGATCCTGGGAGTAGACTTTTTCCAATTGCTGGTTAAATCGCTTTTTTAACAAAATTGTTATCAGATTATTTTTTTCATGTGTGGTGACCACAGGTCGCTCTTTAAAAAAATCACAATTTTTTTCGGGCATCATTTTTTCATCTTCTCCTAACATCCCTAAAAATTTGGTGCAATTTTGTTGTGTATTCTGGTAGACCATTTGGCATGTAAAGATTTTTTCAAAATTACAGCTCTCTTTAACACCATTAGAATCAGAATCAGAATTGTTTATTTTTTTTCATGAAAAATACATTGTAATTCACATAAAATACAATAAACTTGTTAATGATTATGAAAAAAACTGGTGGCGACAGAAGCTTATTGCTTATCAAGGTCACCACGTACTTCAATTTTACCATATAGAGTTACTTCTTAGTCTCGTATTTAAAGTTTGATATTAAAATATTTCTGGATATGTCTCAATTTATAATTTGGACATCAAGTGCCGTTTTAGACTCATACCATATTTCATGTGAAAAAGAAATTCACGCATAACATACATAATAATCCAATAGCATGAACAAAACAATCCGAGTACACACCACATTACTTCACGTTTAACAATAATAAACCCAAGCACAAAAGTTTATTAACAATGCAGATAACTGGACTTGATATGTCTTTTTATTAAATGTATTGAAGATATAGTAGTTATATCATCCGGTAAAGCATTCCACAACCTTATTCCTGCATTCGATGCACATTTTCTCCTTAAATTACTACGATAGTATTTTATGGAAAACATGTTTTTTCTCCTACTTGATCGTATATTTATATGAATTTGAAAAAGATTTTGTATATTTATTGGAAGAAGATTATGGAACGCCTTAAACATTAAAATTGCCATAGCATACTCCAGAAGATCTGGAAATGTAAGAATAAATGACAGTTTAATTACCGTGAAACAAGAATTTTATTACATGCCAAATGCCAAAATACACAACAAAATTGCACCAATTTTTCAGGGATGTTAGGGGAAGATGAAGAAATGATGCGAGAACAAATTTGTGATATTTTTTAAAAAGCGACCGGGCAAATTAAATTGGAAAAAAGGCTATACTCCCAGGATCTGGTAAAACAGACTGTATGCCTAGGCCTATTAGGGCTTAGATATCTATAAAAATGTATCTTGGCCTTATAACTTTTAATCGGTCTTCATTTGGTAGTCAATCATTTGTAGTCAATCATTACATATTATCTATCGATCTATTAGCACTGATTAGAGGACTGGGGAGCGTATTGCCTTGTGCATTTTAATTTGTCTTCTGGCATTGCATTGGGATTGTTGACAAAATATGTGTGGCTTCTGGCCAGTGCCAAAAGCACATGTGCAGAGAATGTGAATGGATGAAGGGCGGGGCAACCAGCCACAACTGGACAAATGCCAGAAAAACAGCTGTTTCTTTTTCGCGTGGCATAAGGCAATATACTCCAACATAATTCTAGATTGTGACACGACATAGACAAAATACGGTCTTGCAAAGCTATGTCAGTAAAATACTATTGAAATGAAAGCAAATGAGAAGCTCGGTGCCTAGGAATTTGTTCAACAGGTATCATGCACGGTTTACATTATACCGCCCACTTCTGTCAATCAGCACGACGTCACGGTCATATAGGTCAAATTCCAGCTACGTGATTGGCTGAGCCCGTTGATTGATTCACACTTTCCATATACGGGACTAATGACAACAAAGCCATTGCACCACAGCTACTACGCAGGTGCTTGAGCCTTGGAGTGTTGCCGATATTTGGCAAATTGTCCAGTTTTGCCGGAAGATAACAACACTGATCGTCGATAACACGTGACTGAAGATATCATCGAAGTTGACTACAACCTGCAAGATGCAGTGTTGGTCAGATTATGTTGGCTGATGCGTGTAGAAAATGACTATGGTGAGTGGACTACATCAGTCTGTCTGCAATGTGTAGAACAAGTTTGCAATACATTCTAAATCTGATCAGTTTTGGCGCAACTCTGACGCAATTCATTCATCACAAGCGAAGTGTTGTCCATGTAGTTTAGTTTCAATGTGAATGAATTACAATATTTTTATCTCGTTAAATCACTTGTGTAGCCTACATGTCATGCATGTTTACCAAAATGTAGACCAGCCAGTACTGGGAGTGGGAGTATAGCGAACTTGTCTGGCGATATTTAGGCCAAGATGGCGGACATACATACTATTTATCATGATACAACAGGCTGGATCTGAATAGGCATTACTGTATACACTGCATTGACAGGGCGCATTGATAAGCCTATGATAGGGTCACTCTGAATACCGAAATATATACCGAAACCCCCCAGCCTATTATAGGTTATACCAAAAACCGCTTTTAAATGAATATTTTCATTATTCAATATAAATTAGGCTAGTGTATTAGTCTACCATGTTACCGGTATAAGGATAGCCTATATAAGATGTAAATTGTGACCTGCAATTGCAACCTCAGAATGAATGAAAAACACCTAACTGCCAATTATCCAGGTCAAAACAAGGACAAGGGTGATCGGGGCTTATGAATTGCTCACTTCATCAAATAATTCTATTTAATTCAGGCGTTTGTGTCAATGTGTTTCTGAACTTAGTGGGGTTTTTTTTTCAGAAATTAAGAAAAAAGTTATTTTTTGTCATTTGAAGCTAAAAATTATGTTAGGGCCCCAGGAATTCCAGTGTCAAATGAATGAAAAATAGAAACAAGCAATTTAGGAGGGAGAGAAATACCCCCCCCCCCCCTCCCCTTGATCACAATTCACAGCTATTTATTTACCCCATTTCACGGTCACAGTTATTTCCCCCCTCATAAAAGCAGTCTGAAGGAAATAGTATCAGAGTATGGTATTATGATATCATTTTTAACCCTTGTCAAACTAGACCTGTGTATTTTTTTCAAATAATTCTCAAATAAAATTTGACTGAAGTTGATATTTTGTTGTAGTGGTAGATGGTCTGAGCTATTAAAACGCTGTTCTTTATTTTGTATTAAACCATGGAGACCAAAGAGTTTTTTAAATTTGAAATCATCATAAATTTCCTAGTTAACTCTTTCTACTTCATTTTAATACCTATGCTATGGGTCTATCGCCATTACAAATATTTGAATTCTTACAGAGCGGGGATCGACTTCAGACTTATCTGCGTCAGATTCTAATGTCTACAGTCGGTGCCTGCGCTGTAAGTCCTGTAAGGGTTAAATATAATAATATAGATTTTTTTTTTTAATTAAATATATTCGTTATTCAATATTTGACTATATTAGAAGGTGAAAATTGTGTTTTCAATTATAACCTAAGTAAGATGAATGAAAAAAAATGACAATTCTCCTGGTCAACATGGTCAAGGTAATAAGAGCTCAAAATTAGTGGTAGCCCGGTGGTCTAGGCCTACCAAATGTAACAGTAGCAGTGTTAGTTAGTGTTTTTTCATTATAAATAAACTGGTATGAAGGTACTGGTATAATAGTTGATAAATATTTAATTAATCAAATTGATATGTTAGTGAGTTTTATACATGATATCATGAGAATCTGGTCTGATGTTATATATTTGAATAACCTCAATACAAGTCGAGAATTGCGATGAAATTTTTATTTGAGATTTATTTGAAAAAAATACACAGGTCCAGTCAAGCGTTAATATCATTGTTTACAGATGCGATGTTCAAATTTAATAATAATAAAAAATAATATCACTTTTAACTTTTAGTTTTGCAACATTACATGCTCTTTTAAATTTTCTGTGTTTATTTGTCTGTGTGCAGGTGTGATAGAAATAGGCGGTTATGATTTTTAAAGGTTGGGTTGAATCTGATTAGTAAGATCTCTTGAAAAGTCGAATTTGATTAGTAAGATCTCTTGAAAAGCATAATATCGGATCTATCAAGCATATTTTAATTATATATTATATATATTGACCTTATATTGTCATACAGGTATAGATATCTTAAAATATTATTGTATTGTAACTTTAAAATGATTACTTAATTTAGGCTAGGATACTAAAAGTTGTAGTATCCTTACTAATTAATGTGATTTTAAATTGTTTTAGTTCTGATAATTCAAATATATTGCTACTGGCTGAGCACTACAATTTAACCATGCAATAAGAAATCAAAATAAGTAATAACAGTTAATACAATATTCTTATATGTTTAGGCCACTATGTGATTTTTCCATGTTTTACATAAATGCATGCATTACAATAAGGCCTCATCATTAATTTTTCTAGAAATTTGTCCAAAGTGTTTTTTTTGCCCTGCCTCATTATATTTTATCTTTTTTTTTATCTAAACATGTTAAAACAGTGAAAATAATAGTGGCCTTAATACTGAATGAACCACTTGCATCTCCGTAAGCAGTAGTTATAGCCTAACCCTCATTGACACACATTTTACTTTGCTGGCTGATGATATCTGGAATCAGTGGCCTGATCAAAGTGGGTATGTGACACACATTAGACCTTGTTGTTGATTAGACCAGTTTGCTTGTGATTTAATCAGGTCATATTGACATAAGAAGACATACATGTATGTGTTTTTCATGCTGATGGCTCGCATCAGATATTTAACCCGTTAAGGACCAGATTAAATTGCTGCTGCACTCCTGCTGAGACCTGAACTAAATCCCGAACATATCCAGGACTGGTTCTTAATGGGTTAATACATGTATAATTTGCTATTTTTTTATTGGCGACGCCTCGGATGTCCGGGCATGGTCTGTCTGTCCGCATTTTGTTTCCGGAGCAGATCTCGAAAAACTTGAGATGGATTTCTTTCATTTTGCACTTACACATCCTTTAGGGGGTGTAAATGTGCCTTTTGGGGTTTATTAGCCATAATTATCTTTAACCTAATATCTTGCCTAATTTTGGTTTCCAGAGCAGATCTCGGAAATCCATGTGTGGATTTATTTCATATATTGCACACACACACATATCTCTTAGGGGGTTTAGATATGCTGTTTGGGGTTTGTGAAATTTAACCTGTAAAAATGGCTGAAGATCATCTGTAATTAACTTTCATATGCATGATATCTCGCGAACCGTGCCAGATAGCTAGACCATTACTATAAAATAAAATATGCGGCTTCAGGTAGGGATGTACCCTGAAAAATTTCAACTTGATAAAATTTAAAATAGCCGACTATCAGCTATGATTACCTTTATTATCCGTGATATCTGACAAACCGTGCCAGATAGCTGGACCATTACTACAGTCTATGAAACAAAATGTGCGGTTTCAGGTATTCTTCCATGCCCTGAAAAATTTGATCCTGATCAAATTCAAAATAGCAGACTATCGGCCATAATTAACTTTAATATGCGTGATATCTGACAAACCGTGACTTGACTGTGGTCCTGAAGAATGAAACCTCATAAAATTCAGCTTTTATGCACTTGCTACTTTTCTCGAAGTATCTCACCCTGCCTGACCGGGTGACAGTGGTCATGTATACTTACTCTAAGGAGCTTCCGTACGAAATCGGCTCACGCTCTGTACTGAGAGTGACAAAGCCACTAGTGGCATCCATTTGTCCGATCAGACACCTGGTTAAATGTATACGACTAAACCTCCAGATCTATGCATCTGTATAATAGCATTTTAAATCCTTTACCATGTTCACAGTCACACATAAAAAGCTACTGTATCATACAGGTACATTTAATACTATGATTATTGGATACAATGATTTTTTTTATATCTATAGGTAATATTTTTTTTAACTGACCCAATGTCTTATAGAAATCAAACTATTATTGTTTTAGGAAAGTAACAATTCCACAAATTTTGTACTAGATCTCTAATTTAGAGATAACATGCATGGTAAACAATGTTAAAATCGTTGCACATGTATGATGTTGCATGCGTATAGGTATACTTGGAAAGAGGTGATGATGTATCTGGCCTTTGTTGTGTGCCATACATCATCAGTGTATGACACATGGCCTCCCTACCCCAGTGTTTCCTCAGGCTCTTGTTGCTGATGAGCAAAGACAAGCTGTGGTGTGGTCGTCATCTGGCCAACACATCATCTCACACAGGGTTACATTGTACATGGGGATTGTTATATTACTGTATACACTGCAGATACTCATGGTATGGTATGGGCTGGTCTTCTCTGATTATTGTGTACTCAGTTACTATTCATGCATTCGAGTCACATCACATTTTCGTTACATACATTTGGACTGACATATATATTAGTATGATTTATTCTAACATGTTTATGTTCATACTTTTTTGTTTTTATGTGTGTCAACCACTTGTTGAATAACCACTTGTTTTTGCTTATTATTACCTAGATATTTTTGGGGATTTTTTTTCAACCCAAGCATGTTAAGTGCTCTTGCAATAGTATGTACAATATTTTGGTGTTTCACAAATTGAAGAGATTTGCGAGTATAATAACCCCTCGATTGCGAATACACAGTAGTGAAATGTTTCTGATGTTAAATATGCTGTAGCGGGTAGTATTTTCTAAAATTATCTTGTATCAATAAAAAAAATGTAAAGAACAATAAAAAATGAAATGTGTTGTTGCATTAGAGACTCATGTGTTTTTGTAAACCTTATTTCTGTAGAGAAGGCTCTGGGCCCTGAAAGAAATGCATCGCTCATTAATTAATGCGGCATATATATATAATACACATGCTGCATGTGTGCTTATATGAGTTTTCATATGGATAGGTGACGTTTTTGTCTATGTTAAAATTTAGTAACATTTTTGCGTACCAGTGAGTGTAATCTGAATATGTTTTGTTAGGCAGAATATTACATTCCAGCATAATTTTTTACTGTTGTACTATTATAATCCGCCTAGGGTATTGCTTTGATGACAAGCTAAATTAAATTTAAATTTAATCCTGTTGCATCTTTATGTTTGACCTGTGCTGACCGTGACTGAGGGATCAAACTGATTCCAATAATACTTGAATGGGTTATAACTTATATATGCAAGATAGGGATATATAGTTTACATTATTCACATATATAAGAAACAATAAAATGGGCATCCAGTGGTATCAATATGTTTTACATCTGGTGACCTTGAGATGTCAAAAATATGTCAATCCCACTTATATAACTTGTAAAATAGATGTAACATAGGGCTATAGTTTCTATTACATATATAGAAAACCATACACTGGTTATCTACCGGGTGATGCTTCTTAGTGTTCGCGGCGAATAGAGCCCAATCCCTTCTAGTTTAATACCGGCGCTTTAGGATCAAAGAGGCCAATCTATTACAGATTTGTGGTAATAAGCTGTGGTCGTGTCGGTGCGGCCACTACTCAAACATATTGGAATGACGGCTGGGATGGAGGGGTTGATTACCTTGAGATATTTCAACTAAAAACATCTGGCACGTTATGCTTCACTGAACCATAATATTTACATTGCGATGGACCCCACTGTTGTGGACATTGACCATTCTGCGCATGCGTGGCATTGCATTGTGCACCCACAGTGTTCATTCAACAAATCATGATGACCCACCTAAATAAAAAAGTAGGATTGTCAGCACACATTGTACTGTAGGCCCACACACTATCACAGCATCATGCATGGTCAACGTTCCGAGGAAAGGGGCCGTAACGGGGTAAATATATAACACTCGGCGCCTTTTGATTAATCACGGTCCCGGTTTTCTGTCTTCTGATGTATCAGGATGTAACATTCTGGTTTCAAATCAGGATGCAGTGTCCTGATTCACGGTCATTACTGATCTCATTATCACCGATCGAATGTGGCGTCAACCCCACATATGTGAAAATGTGTGTGATAACATGTCTAACAATGCCGTCAGGACGCTAGACAGGACGCCCGCAAATTCAGCAACTTTAGATTAATTTCAAAATATTACTCGAAATAATGAAATGTTAATTGAAGCTCCGATTTCAAGCACGATATATATATATAATATAAATATATAATATCACATTATTTTTTTACCCTAAAGCAATAATTTATAATTTGAAAAAAATGTTATGTTTTCGGCATCTCTATTCTGTTCAGTTTTGAATGACTTGAAACTTAAGGGACATTTAGAAAAGAAAAAGGTAGTTATTCACAGGAGTATACGGTTTCTATAGAGAGTTGTTCTGGGTTTCGCATATAATTTGAAAGGGTCATTGGTCAGATCAGCTAGTTATTTGGAAAAAATATTACTATATCATGAGTATCTGCTATATCATGAATACATGTAGCCGTACAACAATACACTAGGCCTATATTATATTCACTGTCATCATGCGTGTCACTATATCATTTCTATTCAACCTGCCCCCGGTGTTAATAAGGGCGCCTACATTTGTGTTCTGATCATTTGCTCTGATTTTATTGTGGCGTGTATTGTATCAGTTATTCCTTATTCTCATTATAAGATTATATTTCAGTAGTCAGCCAGAGGTATTCAGCTTTATAGTAATCTTAAAGTGTCGGTCGCGCCGGTACAGTGTTTGGTTGATAATTACAATGTTACGTAATGTGTCTGTTTCATTATACCAATATCGCAACTAAAATACATTATTATTATCTAATTTATCAGTTTATTGAGTACATTTTATAAATATAATCCTATCAAGTTTTTAGGCATGGGCTGGCTCATTACTTGACATTTATTTATAAAACTCCCAACATTATTTGAGAGATGTAGTGAATGAACAAAAATAGCGAGCACAAATCACTATTTACGAATTTTGTCCGACACCGTTTCAAGATGGAATCGGCATAGGAACGACGTCTAGTGTTTGCTAGCTAGTACACAGATATTGTATTTCTAAATAAATCACTTCTCTCTACATGTATATTTCACGGATGAAGAACGTATGATATCGTATACCATTCAACCCTTAAAGCGCTAAATTATAGAATGATTTCGATCACTTGAAGTTGTGGCTCCGCTCACTATAGCGACCCTCAAGTCATTGATAGTTGAAAAAATACTTAAATATACACAATTAGAATGAAATGAAACATGCTAAGCTTTAAAATTACATGCCTATATCTCTTACACATTTTCTTGTTTGAAACCCAAGAACAAACAAAAATGCTGAAAACGGCTAAAGACGTGATTAGCCCTTAAAACTAAAAGGTTAACATACTGCATTATACCAAGGAATATTGATTATACATATAATATTCTTGTACATGGTTTACTGGTATCAATCAATCTCAACAAGAAGGCATATATGTAATTTTTGTTGAATGACACATGTAACACCAGATTATTATTTATCTGGTGTAGCGGAGCAGTTTGCTCCACAATGGAGGGCGAATTCTACACAATGATATATTGGTGTAGCAGTTTTGGGTTTGGACGGTTGTGCATTGGCACATACACTGTACTTATGAACACGGCTACATAACTGCTACATAATTTACATAGAGCGAAGTATTTCTTCAACAGAACAATTATGTATACCAATGGAAATCACAGAAATAAAAAAAACATTAAGCAGATCACGTTGGTTGTTTGTGGTTCTTCAAAATAGATTGTATTGTACTCCTCTTATATAATTTATTACCAACATTGGCTCATAGGCAGATTATGGTGGTTGTCAGTGTTCGGTCGTGGTAGACTACTGTAATCCACCACTATTGATAGGGTCTCATCCCAATGTTGGCATAAGGTTGATCCACTGTCTACACCCTGGCTCAACATTTGTCCAGCATTGTTTCAATATTTTGTATTTGCTGGGACAGTCCGAATTTTGTAGTTGTTAGTGTTCGGTCATAGTATATATTTTGATAGTATTGCTGTCCAAAGTATTGACATGGTCTCTCTTTGAATGACAGATTTGATGGTCGCCAGTGTTCGTTTGTTGCAGGTTGTACTGTAGTCCATTATATATTAACATGGTCTCACAGGCAGATTATGGTTGTTGCAGTGTTCGGTTCGTGACAGATTGTACTGTAGTCCACTATATAATAACATGGTCGCACGGCAGATCATGCCATAATGGTAGTTGTTAGTGTTCGGTCGTGGTAGATTGTGCTGTAGTACACTATATCGACATTGTCTCACAGGCAGATTATGGTGGTTGTTAGTGTTCGCTCGTGGTAGATTTTACTCTAGTTCACTATATTAACATGACAACACTGGCAGATTCGGGTGTTTGTTAGTGTTCGGTCGTGGTAGATTATACTGTGGTCCACTATATTAACATGGTCTCACAGGCAGATTATGGTGGTTGTTAGTGCTCGGTCCGTGGTATATTTTACTGTGGTATATTGTCATGGTCTCACAGGCAGATTATGGTGGTTGTTGGTGGTCGGTCGTGGTAGATTGTACTGTAGTATATTGACATGGTCTCACAGGCAGAATATGCTGGTTGTTGGTGGTCGGTCGTGGTAGATTGTACTGTAGTATATTGACATGATCTCACAGGCAGATTATGGTGGTTGTTTGTGGTCGGTCGTGGTATATTTTACTGTAGTATATCAACATGATCTCACAGGCAGATTATGGTGGTTGTTAGTGTTCGGTCGTGGTATATTTTACTGTAGTATATTGACATGGTCTGACTCTCACAGGCAGATTATGGTGGTTGTTGGTGGTCGTTCGTGGTAGATTGTACTCTAGTATATTGACATGATCTCACAGACAGATAATGGTGGTTGTTGGTGGTCGGTCGAGGTAGATTGTACTGTACATAGTATATTGACATGGTCTCACAGGCAGATTATGGTAGTTGTTAGTGTTCGGTCGTGGTATATTTTACTGTTGTATATCGACATGGTCTCACAGGCAGATTATGGTGGTTGTTGGTGGTCGGTCGACTCTTGGTATATTTTACTGTAGTATATTGACATGGTCTCACAGGCAGATTATGGTGGTTGTTTAAGTGTTCGGTCGTGGTATATTTTACTGTAGTATATTGACATGGTCTCACAGGCAGATTATGGCGATTGTTAGTGTTCGGTCGTGGTATATTTTACTGTAGTATATTGACATGGTCTCACAGGCACAGGCAGATTACGACACAGCGGATCACGTGATGATCCCATAACCAGCGGCTGATACTGGACAACTTGTGAATGGGATCTGCATTATGGCAGGTCACGGGCGCTCTATATGCCGTGTAGTAGTAACCTCTGGTTGCTTACCAACCCTATTTTGTTGATAAAAAAATAAAATTGTTTCTAAATGTAATAAATACAATTTGCGCGATTTTCATTGTGTTTTATTTTAATGTATTCCAATAGAGACCAAAACTGATGTGAAAACGCCTAAATCCAAGTCATAAATGGTCTTATGTATGTTGGCTGTCTTGGTACTGAAGCGGTCAGCACGTTTTGTATTGTGAACCATTCTGCTAGTATTGTCTGTAGGAGGGGGCGGCATGGAACTCTGGCAGCGTGGCTTTGAACCAGATTCCTGTATTTGCAGTGGAGAATGCTGCTCATGGCTGCGGCCTCTATGCCATACGTATATATAACGTTCCTCTTAACCCTTACAACGCAAATATTTGTGTATAGACCATGGGGTGTGTGTGTTTTTTTCAGTTTGTAATCACTTAAGTGTCTTAGTTAGCCCTTTCCGCTTCGTTTGAAAACCTAAGTTATGTGTCTACGGCCATTATACATATTTAATTCTTTCAGTGCGCCGACCGTCTTCACACGTCTGAATCTGACTGTGGACGTCAGATTATGACGTCTAAAGACGGTCCCCGTGCTAAAAGGGTTAATACGTAGCCCTCTATATATCACAATTCATTTTTGTGTATTTTGATCACTGGTAACTTTGAATAACAGCGAAACTCTTACAACTCACACCATCAGCATTTGTGTCGGCTGAAATAATCTCGGTTCTCAAGTGACGGAGGGCCTGCAGGACGCAAAGAGACACGGCAAATAAAGCTTATTGTACGCGTAAAGAGTCAGGTGGCGGCACGTATTGAAAGCTTAGCCTTCCATAGCGGGCTGGTAAAGCTAAGGGACAGTATCTGGCTCACTTGTAAAGTAAGCAGATACTGCCTTTTGGCTTTTCACGGCAGCATGGCGGGCTGGCGATCCACGTCTGGACGCAATCCTCGTACTGCTAACCCTTTGAACTTTAGAAGCACTGATGTTTGGAAAACTATTCGGAGGTCTGTAATTAGGGTTGAAAAATATTGCGGTCCCTCGCTCTCAGACTAGTTGGAGGTCGTGTTTAAAATTCCTGTGTAGTTTAAAACTATACGACCCTGATTAACAGTCTGATGTTACGTTAAAATACATTTTTTATTAACGTTTTTTCATATAATCACTGATAATTATGCATAATCCATATGTGAGAATATATTGATCATTGTCGTTTGGACAAAATCAGTTATATGCGTTGTCGATAAAAAGGATTATTATAAATCTTGTGATGAATTCAGTAACCGTGATGTAGGCCTAGTGTTATAAAAGTATAACATTTATCAGCAAACACGAGACATTGACCCCATGTTGGATTGATGCTGGCCCACCGTCTGCTATACGCTGGCCCAATATTAATCTTGGTGTTGTGAACATGTGAAGTCAGACGTGGAAAACGTCAACACGGGCAACGGTAACGCTAGGGTTAAACGGCTCCAACTACCCGGTAAGCACGAGACAGTGAGCCAATGTTGTTTTAATGTTGGCTCATCGTCTCCGACGCTGGCCCAACATTAAAACAACAATGGCTCAATGACTCGTGTTTGCCGGCTATATGCTCGCGCTGTGTAGTCTCAGGTTGTGCAGCATTCAACAAGCCTATAATTTGTGTGCTTCGGCAGTGCGCCTGTGTAAGCTTGCTTAGCTCAGCATATTCTACCCCCGTGCTATACAATCATGATCCAGAGACAGGAGGAGTCCGCACGGTGCATGAGGAGGGAAAACCTCGGCCACCCTAAACTGTGAAATAGCTGACAATCACCGGTCACCACCACCAAGTCAACTTCTGGTTGTACAAGCGGCGGCTGTGGTGGACAGCTTGGTCGGTGATAGTGTTGTGACCCGTTCATGTTTCCCCCCGTCAGGAATACACGTTCACCCGATGGAATGGTATGGTGGCTACCAGGACTATTCCGGATCCACAGCCTTACGTACAGTTCACGAGCCATCACATAACAACACTACAACAGATCTGGTAGTGGGTGGAATTATCTTTCTCTGAAAAGTTTCTTTAGTTTTGTTAATTTATAAGTTTATCCTAAGTTGTTTGTACGATGATGGATGTATGACTGGTTCCTTTTCCAGTGCCCTTACGTGATGGGTTTGTTTTTAACCTAATTATCGCGTTATCGTTATCGTATGATTCGTAATAAAAAATCTCGTATATGTGCCAGTAAAAAGAAGTTATATGATGTGCCAGCAAAAAGTTGATATCTTATGTGCCTGAAAAAAAACTGATATCTGAGGGTGTCGGCAAAAAGCAGGTAACTGAAGGTGTCAGCCAAAAACTGGCCTCTGATGGGCCAGAAAAAATGTGGTGTCTGTAACTGTCCGACAAACAGGTAGCTGATGTACTATGACCTGTACAAACTTTCAATTTGAAAAAAATAAATATTGCTGATCCATCTTAACCAAAATTTCATGGACCCTCATTCACATGTGTGCGCGCCGTATACTATATTTACATAATCGAATAATATTAAAATACTGCTCAAACATGTTAAATTCTCTCTTTTTCAATTTTATGTAACAACCCTACTTATACAACTATTATAACGCCTTAGAGAATAACATGCAGTGTTACTTGTCATTTCTGATATATCACATGCAGTTAACCCTTGCCGTACAGGGACACTATAATCAAATCCGTTTCAACCAGGTTTCAATCAATTAAATGTCACTGAATTTGACAATATATTTTCTGACAGATGCTTAGTAAATCAAATAATTCAATAATTCAATCTTATTCAATTCCATTTTCAAATTCGAATGACAGAAAAATAGAAACAAACAATTCTACAGGATAGGGGTTAAATGACGTTAGGTTTTGATCGCTAATTTCCGTATCCCATGACTTGTATGTGGTGTACTAAGAAGTCATTCATTATGTCAGGTGATTAATTTATTATACATGTACCATATTTTACCTGTGATTTGAAAATATATGGGGATTGCTAACTAATAAGCATGGTAAGTAGCGTAAGTAAGACTTACGCACACGCGGATAACTAACGTATTATAGTGGTTTTGATTTTCGTCGTCATGAGTATAAAAGTTGACGAAAAGATTACCATTTAATTACCCTTGATGTTCGTTGTTTAAAATGGTCTTTTAAACAGTTTACATCGATGTTTAAATTATTTAATGTTTTTATTGTCCCATGATAATTAACCCTTTAATTACTATTAACGAAAAAACGGTCTTCTCAGGAAATTTTTTCCAGCAGATCTTGTTTTCATTTTGTTCGGCACTGGCTGCCCTGATAAGCTTTTGCGAGCAAACAATTTTAATATGCCCCCGCTAACACGAGCGAGATGTTGAACCGATGTTGTTATGATGTTGGCCCTCCGTCTTCGACGCCACACGAATACCAAAACAACATCCCAGCAAACACGATACGTTAAACCAATGCCGATTTATTGTTGTCCCGCGGTCTGCGACGTCGACCCAACATTATATCGACATTGGCTCAAGTTTTAACGTATCATGTTTGCGGGGATTGGTCTAACGTCCGTGTTAACTGGGGCCTGTATAGCAGTCATTCGGATAATCCATTCTCCTTTGAGAATATGTACGTATCCCGGGAATGCAATGCAATGCAAAATAGCTAGACCACGAATATCAAGCAAGATGTGGCGTCCCACACGACCGCACAAGGACGAACCATGACCGATTTTGCAGAAATACAATTCGAAATGGCCCACTGACTGCAGTTTTCACTGGGTTTGGCTCTTTATATCGGAAACCTTGCGCAATAGATCAAATATTGAAATAAGATAAGCTGTCCACTGTAACGCAAGGATAACCCCTGACAAATCTCGAAAGTAAAAAAACGCATCAAATTGGTCAAACTGGTCAACTGTTCTTTAGTAGACTATTGTCTGTTTTTCTGACACGTCATGCGGTACTGCTCCAACATTAAGCTAACAACGTGCTTAAAGCAGCTCAAATCATTGCGCTTCACTGATTCAAAATATTCACTTCTAACGGACCCCACGCCTTAGAACGTTGACCTTGCTGCACATGCGGGTGGGCCTGCAGCCTGTGCGAATCGTAGCGACCCACCTACTTTAATGGGATGACAGCTGAATATTTCGGACTGGACCTATCACTCGCTTCATTGGTCCCAAACCAGGGGCTACATGGCCGACTGACTTTTTATCTTGATTTTGCTCAATATGTCAGAAACCTATAACGTGATAGTTAGAGTGATCTGAGAATAAACTGTCAAATATAACACGTGTTTTTATAGATGTAAAAATGTAATATAGGCGACCACAGAGAGCTACTTTCGTGTTCAGATACAGTACAATTACAGATGTAAAATACACCGAAAATTATTATTACGAATTTTGTTGTATATTGAAAATTTCCAATAAGCTATTGAAGGTATTGAAATTATTATGAAAATACGAATTAAGGTTATTTAATATGAAAACTGAGTACAATTTCAGCAACTTCAACCAGACTTTGGATGCCAGCCTCTTGTCTTGTCGTCATGCGTCGCCCCCGTCTGTGTGTGGTTACCACTATTGGGTCATAAATTGTTTCGCGCTTCTCGAATGTACAAACTTTGAATATACAGGTTAACCATGACTAAGACCTTCAAATTTTAACTTGCTATGCTATCTATCATACGCATTTTTTTCGTTAGCACTATTGACCTGATTATCACTCTGAAATTCATACCACACGTGTATAAATTTCCGGATATAGCTAAACCATGGGCGCAAATCGAGCTCAAAAGAGGTTGCCACGGCCATTTTTAATTCGATTCCCGTCGAAAAAAATAAAAAAATACTTTAAAGCCGTGAATGTCTTTCAAACGTTCAGTGATTTGACTATGTTGATGCGTGTGTTTCTATTGGAAATTTTAATGTGGACGGTTTAAAAATGGCGCCGCTCAGAGTAAAAATGGCCTATAATTTATAAAAAATATATCTATATTTCTTGCCCATGCTGCGCATGCAGGTGGACCCACCTAATTTTAAGTTATATGTATTCTTTGATTTCAAAGTTCTATGCACTCTATGTTACCTTTAATCAGAAATGCATAAGTTATGCATTTCTGCTATGATACATAGTTAACACCTTTTGTATTCTTGATGTTAGTGATAGCTCGGGTACGCACCAACATACCCTGACATAAGCGCAAATGGAGATTTCATACACGTGATCATAGCTAATTATATGCATTTCTATATTAGCTGTAAATTATAATGAGGAGGAGTACTAAATCACCCCTTTTTACCACTTGGGCCCGAAGGGGTGTTGTCGTCCCCTTCGTGCGCCGCCGTCTCCGCCGTCGCCGCACACAGCCATCTGTCTACTACACCAACATGGTGCCACATATTGAATTCATAATTCATGCAAACATTAAACCCCTCCCGGCAATTTTTTTACCCAAGGTCAAGGTCATAGGCCAAAGATCAGGGTCAAAGATTAAAAAAAATTCTTGTTAAAGCGATAACTTGAAAAATAATTATTGGATCACTCTAATTTTTTACGTCCAAATATTGGGGAAACCACCGTGACCGAGAGTAACATTGCCGGCATCAAGATTCGAAGGTCGAATCCTGTGTCTGGAGGCAGTGTCATCTCATCATCATTTTACCATCCTCAGGAGGTTCTCCTGGCCCAGTTTTTAGAATGTATATATATATATGCATGGTTAGGTATATATGAGTACCAAAATGTCACCAATTGATTAATTAATTGATTGATTGATTGATTGATTCATTCATTCATTCATTCATTCATTCATTCATTCATTCAATTATTCTTTCATTGGCCTACATCATTCATTGATTCATTGATTCATTCATTCATTCATTCATTTATTCATTCATTCATTCATTCATTCATTCATTCGGTCATTAAGTCATCCATTTATTCATTCATTCATTCATTCATTCATTCATTCATTCATTCATTCATTCATTCATTCATTCATTCATTCATTCATTCATTCATTCATTCATTCATTCATTCATTCATTCATTCATTGCTGCATAATGTAATTGTAAGCCTATGGTTATGTTATTTGCCAGTTAGCCGAACATTAGAGAATGATTAGCTTCTTTCTGTGGAGAAGGCCAAATATCTGTGGGTTTGTTGATAGTTTAGCTTTATTTCCAGTTAGCTGCCAACGGGGAAGAATTATAAGTCTATGGACATCGAAGGCCAAATGTCGGTTGTGGGTTTACGCTGATTGACAGTTTAGCTGCCAATGAGGAAGAATTTAAATCTGTGGACATCAGGCCAAACGTAGGGCCAGGGCGCCAAGTAGGACAGCGAGTTGTTGGCTTACAATCCTGGATTTAGCCTTGCCAGCGAGCAACCTATGAGGCAACCAGCCAGCCAGCCAGTACACACTCCAATATACTACCGTGCAAAGTCAAAAGGCAGTATCTGCTTACTTTACAAGTCAGCAGATACTGCCTTTTGGCTTTGTACGGCAGTATACACGTCGCTGGCGGCGCACGTTTGTTGCCATTAGGTCAGATCAGCTGATTGTTGTCCTGTACATGGCTAATATACGGTGATCACCGCATTACACCATGTATCAATGACCTGGCATGCTGTATACCCACACACTCAATATTGGTTTTCTCTGTTCTAGCTTGTTCTCCGCTTCTTTTCGGATTGTTTTTTAAACTGATATAATGTGCCGTTTACCTACTTAACTGGTCTGGCTGTCTGACGACGGGGTATGAAAACACCACTCAAGCTGACCACTCCATGTTTACTTCATGCTGTTTAACCCTTTCAGTGCAAGGACGGTCTTTAGACGTCAGAATCTGACGTCGTCTGAAAGACGATCCCTGCACTGAAAGAGTTAGATATAATTTTAATGGCTGTAGACTAGACCCGTAACATAGGTATTCAAATGAAGCGGAAAGAGTTAAGTAAGACATTTATAATGATTTTAAATTGAAAAAACCCTTTGGTCCCCACGGTTTATGCAAACGTATTTCAGCGTTGTGCCGGTTAAACTTGTCTGATTGAGTTTCGTATATAACCACACTTCCCGCAAACACGATACGTTGACCCAGTGTCGATTTAATGTTGGGCGCCATTTGCCGCCAAATCGCAAATTTTGGAAAGACAATACTGTCGTCAGCAGGTTAGGGCATACGGGCCTATTGAATCTATAATTCAAAATAACTATGACTAGACCTTGATTGAGTTCACATTTCATCTTTCTCTGATCTCTATGACTTTTTTCTCGTTAACACGATACACTCGACTATTTTGGAAGAATCGCCCTCAGATTTATACCGCACGTGTATTTCACTAATAGCTGGATGAATTTGAACATAATGACACAAAGCGGCAAAGAATGAGTTCACGGCGGCTATTTTATTTTGACGCCAGGCAAAATGAATCCAAATATTTTCATGCCGCCGATTATTTCAAACATTATTTGATTTAACCCGTGTATTCATACTATAAACTATTATATATTGTGGACGGATTCAACATGGTTGCCAATCGTCCATTTTCAGTTCGACTTCAATTTTGGCTGCCAACAGGATTATAATTGGTCCTGGGGTGCAGCAAGTAGAGTGAATATTTTTCAAAGTTTGAAATATATAATTATAAGACTACGCTTTTTTTCAATTCGCAATTGTTCTTGTTAATACAAGACACATTCAAATTTGACGTGGTGGTTCTCTAGGTATTTTAAATGATCTAATTACCTTTTGGGAAGAGTCCATTAAAAGCAAAATGACTGACGGCAGACATATTGAAAACAAATATTTTTGGGGTGGGACACTCATTTTGATCTGATTTACTTTCTGGAAGAATCCATTTAAAAACAAAATGCCTGCTGGCAGTCAATCCACTTCCAGTCACCTTGTTATTTTTGAGCATTGTTTTGTTGCGGATTGACTGATCTGGAAGTATCCAACGGAAATGCTTTTAATGTTTTCATGCCGAAAACAGTCACATCTACATGTACATTAAAACAATGATAGATTTTAAAAGATTTTCGTCGCCGACGGATTTTTTACGATTTCCGTCGCCGACGGGCTTCGCTTAGTTTTAGATATGACGTGTACATGTATATAGGCCTACGCCTGTATATGGGATAGTAAGATGAAAATAATGGTCTACGAGTCGTTGTCTTTTATTAGCATTTTATAAAAGCGCGAAATTACTTAACGGATTAACTTAAGTGCGTGATACTATAATGCAAGTGGAAGATTGGCGGCGTGGTGGTGCACGCCATTAGCTACTTAATGAAACAAGTGGGAAAGATGTCATGCTTGGGATCTTGCTTGTTACGTGACTATGCAACAGGCCCCATAAAACAGTAAATATCGGTTTTTTTCCCATTCATAAGTTCATCAGTTACTCTGTATACCATGCCACATCTATTAGGTATCCTAGACATATAAAAATGAAAACATTCGAGCGTACGTGTACCTCATATATCTTTGCCTTCATATCGTAGGCTTCAGATCGTAGGGGAGATTATTGTTATGGTCCACTCTACCGATTTCGCTTTTTGAATATTAAATATTACAATTTTAATCAGAGACTTAGATGGAGCTGGGCCAATCAGTGATAGCTTCCGACGCCCCAGTTCTTTGGTTTCAATTGATCTTCACACTTATTGTTCCCAGTTTTTATTTTTGGATATTGACAAAAAGTGGATGCAGCGGAATCACGTCTAGTCACCAATCCAGAAGAGTTTTTGAAATATCACATATAGTTTTTGAACAATGATTAAACAGGTTGTGATGAAGTGTGATTTTCCGACTCTACTGTATAGAGTCCCCCTTGCACAGCTGCGTCGTATATGTTAGAGATTCAGGTTTTGTTGTGAATGAAAGTGTTTATTTGAATAATGAGAATGCTCTGGGTTTTAGCAATCAAGTAATGATAAATATACTATTCCTACACTATGCATATTTTTTTCTTGTGTCATTTCCGTTTTTTTTGTGTATTATTGTGTTCTGAAGATTGGGTCGGCGTCCCGTTTTTGGTGGGGCATCACGTGGTATCAATCAAGTTATATTTTATGTCTGTTTCTACTGTGTTGATACATTGTCGTCCTTTTTGGTAATCTTGGATGTTTAACCCTTTAACCGCCAAATCATTCAATTGCAATTTTCACCCACTTGAAGTTGCGTCTCGCTGACGCGATCCACAACGTCAAGTGAGCGAAAGTTATCCAGATTTGAGAAAATGGAGGTCAAATATTGCTGATTGATGTCACTATTTATCTTTAACATGCATAAAGGGTGGTAATTAATGTGCTAATAAAAAATGAAAACTCGAATATATTCGGGGCCGGCGGTTAAAGGGTAGCACTTATTTCACAACAACTGTGATTTAACCCTTTGCCCGCCAAATTATTAAATTTTCACCCACTTGAAGGTTGTGTCTCGCTGACGCGATCCGCAGCTTCAAGTGAGTGAAAATTATTCCGATTTGACAAAATGGAGGTCATCTGTTTTCAAATAGGCCTATTGCTGATTGATGTCACATTTTATCTTTAACATGTTTAAAAGGTGGTACTTAATGTGCTAATATAAAATGAAAACTCGAATATATGCGGCACCGGCGGTTAAAAGGTTAAAACAGATTACAAACGACTGTAGTTGTGCTTAGCGCTTGAAGGGTTAACTTTGTTACTGAGCCTTGGACGTATGGCGTTTAATTAGTGCAAGTAACACTGTGGAGGGGAGTTAGAGGATGGCAGGCAGACCTCGCATGCGGCTGGTGGGTTACGTGGATCTACATGCTACTTAATTAATGACATAATGAACGACGTGTCCAGATAACTGTGGGTATTTCTGGCCAGTCCCAGAGGGTCTTCCAGTGCCTTGGATTAACTGTTGCCAAATATAAGTCGCCCCTCTTCCTCATCTATCAGAAGTTTTCACCAGGAAGAATATTCCATGCAGCACAAGAGGTTCGTCTGTTTTGGTTCAGTCTAAGTAAAAGCTAAGACGGCCTCATACGCAGTGGAATGGCTTGCTGATGGACAGTCTGTGTTAATTCACTCATTCACCCACTCACTCATGAATGCACTCATGCACTCACTAATCAAAAATGGCAGTGTGTTTCCCTGATGTAAAACTAACAGAACATTAGAAACTATGTTCTTAAGTCAAGTGAGCTGGTGAGTGAGTTAGTAATTATTCAGTGATTGATTCATTGATTGATCAGCTAGTGCCAAACATTTTTTCAATCACACACCAACGTCCCTCATTATCACAATATATCCTAGCGATAGAGAGCAACGTTCTTCATTATATATCCAGTGTTACCATAATATTCTGACTGTACAGAGCAACATCCTTCAATTTCACACATTTTAACCTCCTGGTCCGACTATACACAGCAACGTCTCAGAAGGCTATACATTTTAGATCTGAGATATTCTATTTTTCAATAAATCACGATGTCGAAATGATATAAAATAATGCATGACATGAACATGCTGAGTCACGAACACATGCAATATTGGAATGATACATTCAAAATAGGAAACATTGTTATGGTAGCGATATTATTGTTATAAAACAAGATGATTGAAAATACACAAAAAATATTAGTCAATATAAGCAGCTTTAACACGATAAAGACCGTACACTGAGTTGAGATTGCAACATGGGGAAACACTGTATTTTTGGCAGAGTTTACCTACTCACTGTGTTTTATACATTTATGTTTTGGCGTTACAAAGTGAATGGATGAGTTTATATGAGTTTGTCGGGGGGCGGACGTGTTTTGTTGCATGACGAGGTTACATTTGGGTGTACCGCCGTGCAAAGCCAGAAGGCAGTAGCTGCTTACTTTTCAAGTAAGCGGTTACTGCCTTCTGGCTTTGCAGAGCAGTGTACCGTGGCTGGCGCTGAGATGTGGACTCCCGTGATTGCTACTTCTCACACCGGCTTGGCATGCACTATCCACATGATAGCCTGCCACATGTGCATGCCCGGCTTTTCCCAAAGGATTGAAGTGGTGAGCAGAAGAATCGATGTATAAAACATTCAGTGTTCACCTGGAGCATCCCGTAGTACTCTTTAGTCATTGCAATCAATCGAGTGGAATAACCCTCGAACTATGTCTGCTATATAGCAGCTGTCTCTCTTTAGACATGACAAAAGTCCCAACTCAACTATTAACGGTATCATGAACTGATTATTGTGGTTATAATTGTCTGCTCATTGTGAGATGTCAGTTAAGATTAGCTAAATGTATATAGTCAGCCAGGATAAACTGCTTATCGTAAATAATCAGCCATTATTAACTGCTTTTTGTAAATAGTAAGTCAGGATTACTTGTTTATTGTTAATAGTCAGCCAAGATGAACTGCTTATCGTAAATAGTCAGCCAGGATTAACTGCTTATCGTAAACAGTCAGCCAGGATTAACTGTTTATTGTACATGTAAAGAGTAATCAGAGCCACGATTAACTGTCCATTGTTACACAGGATCCTGCCCAGAGATTGGTTAGTGGTGGTCAGTCTTGACACCAAAATGGCACACTACAGCCATGTTTTTATACTCAAAATACTCAGTTTCCCATGTTTTCCCCAACTGTTGTGGTAAGCGGCGTGTCAGAGTGCTGGTTGCGGCCGCCCAGCGCCGCCCACCGTGGGCAGAACCCTTAATTGTAAGTAGTCAGCCAGTACAATCCGTATTTGTGTCCACTAACTGTCCACAGCGTACGGTACACCATAATATCTCTTCAATATCTCTGAGCCCAAGCTCCATTAATCTAGGTTTCTTATTTCCCGAGTAAAACAAAGATTGAGCCACTCAAAATCTCTGGAACCCGTTTTACCACACTGAATGTACATAGGGATTATTACTCCTCTGAGCTCGATGCTCGGAGGAGTTGGACAATATCATTTATTCTACTGCTTCACCGTGATCACCCTTGATATTGTCATACGTATAATATTTAAATATATATTTTCAAGATAGCAAAAAGTCAATATTGCATTTGTTTGTTTGTAGGATGAATTCCACCCGTTTATTGAGGCGTTGTTGCCTCATGTCAAGGCCTTCTCCTATACGTGGTTCAATCTCCAGGCTGCGAAACGCAAATACTACAAAAAACATGATAAACGCATGTCTATGGATGAAGAGAGGAGAGTCAAAGAAGAGCTGCAGGTTTGTTAAAATGTTGTTTACTAAGATTAGACTGTGTGTGTTTCTTAAGGATGCATGCCTACAGGTAATGTGCAATTCCACTTTTCAGATAAACATGCATGTAGCTGAAATGAAAAAGAACAAAATATTTGTCTCAAGATACAAATTTGATCGAAAATCATTTTCTGAATAGGAACTTTAACTAGGAAACAACACCATCGTGGTAAAATAGTACTTTGTGCATTTATTTTGTCAAGGTTATTAATTTATATGTTTAAACAGAATGAAAAACCGGAAGTGAAGCAAAAATGGGCGTCTCGTCTGTTAGCCAAGCTGAGAAAAGACATCACCCAGGAATGCCGCGAGGACTTTGTGCTGAGTATTACCGGGAAGCGGCCCCCAGTCTGTGTGCTCAGTAACCCCGACCAGAAGGGTAAGATGCGCAGGATAGACTGCCTGAGACAGGCTGACAAGGTGTGGAGACTGGACTTAGTCATGGTGATCCTGTTCAAGGCGATCCCTCTGGAGAGCACGGACGGCGAGCGCCTAGAAAAGTCTCATACCTGCATGCAGCCTAACATCTGTGTCAACCCGCATCATATAAGTGTCTCTGTTAGGGAATTGGATCTCTACCTGGCCAATTTTATTCATACGTATGGTAAGTGGCGCGGTGCAACAATGCTGATTAATGTCTGATTAATAAGCCCCTCTCTATGATGACAGTGGTGTATGTACTTTACTGCAAAGTTATTATTCAAGCTTCAAATAATATTTTTAATGGGCATTTATGGTTTTAATCTACACGATTTGTAACATTTCTGTCTGAAAATCAAAAATAAATTGATGTTAAAATTAGATAAATATGAGTATTTTTCACCCACTTGAAGTTGGGTGTCACGGTAGCGAGATACAATTTCAAGTGGATGACAATTTGAATAAGATGTCGTGGCGAGTAAAGGGTTAGGTGATTTTTACCCACGTGGGTACAATATATAATCAATAACCAATATCTACTTTAAAAAATCATAATGCGATGTAGAAATCATGTACCATGCATCGATATTCCCCATCCACTAATATGGAATAAGTATATAGTTCGATAACAAGGCTCTATTAAAATGCAATGTGGAGAAAGTAGAATATAGCTCGATGACAAAGAGCATCTTATTGGTTAATATACATGTAATATCCGTTCAACAGGAGTGTACTAAGGGCCGTTAACCAACAAGTATGACCTTTGCGATGTAGTCATGCGAGCCGCACTTTCCTTCTGTGTTCTCAGAGACAAAATTTGGTTGAATAGAGAATTTGTTCAACCAAAACAAAATCTTGTAATTGTAATTATTGTTTATTGTTCAGGTGAATACATGTGTATTTCAGCTCACATAAGTTACAACAAGTGCAATAAATGTCTATATAACGTTATTCCAAAGAAGTTTTCAAAGAAAAGAAAATGTAAATTTGTTTTCTATTTTATGGTCATGGTATATAACTTATGCCCAACCACAGATATATTTACTTGTTCGATGATTTCGCTGTCACGGGAGTACCACATTGGTTACATGATTTCATTGACACGGGAGTATCACCTTGGTTACACAAAGGAGAATAGAACGAACGATTCTATTTCCCTTGGTTACATTATTTCAACTTGGTTACAAGTTTATTTACAAGTGCGTTTTTATTATAATAGCGTATACAAAATGAGCTATTTAAGAAAAGAGTGGTATCATTGTAATTGACAATCGGGAAAACATTGTTCAAGTTGTTTGTCCTGGAAGCAGTCTACGAACACTGTACATCTTGTACAGTGTCTCATCTAGCCTTCCCTGACATGACGCCGGGTCATGCTACCCGTCGTGAGAGCCACGTTGGCCTTGAAATATCCTGAAGGTGCTGTGCCCATTTGAACTACTGTCGCATAGCATTCAACCCCAACCAGACCATTATGACTTATCCAATAGTAAAAATGTCAAATCCCTCAATTGCTGGTGCCGTGCGTTCATTCCCATCCTATGTCTAGTGCGTACTAACAAGGATATTAGAACAGATTCTAGTATTCTTGGTACTATCAAATAAAGGCTTTTACACAGCGCTGACGATACTTTTGAAACGCTCTTGTCCATTCCCAATGCCTGTTTAGTTTACAAATATTCACCAGGTGGCGTTTTTTCTTACTATACCTGCAACGAGCGCGACGCTTTCTGGGTATCCCCTTATCCCGTTTTTGGTTCACACTTTAGTAATTGATACGTGTTTGTTCTTTTTATAACCTCAACTGCACGGGGAGTACCATTTTACGAGATTAAATCGATATAAATGAATACAAATAAATACATTTCGCTACAAGTGTGTACCTTCAATTAGAAAGTGAATTATCCTTGATTACGGTAATTGTATTGTTCTTTGTAGTTCCAGGTAGTGGTTTTCTTAACGATAACATGATGACTGCAGACCAGGATATTAAAGGTAAGATTAGTATACTTTACCGTGTTAACCCTTCAAGGCTAAGTTAAATAATTTGAATTGTTCCCCACTTGGAATTGTGTCTCGCCAACGCAGCCCGTAACTTCAATCGTTTACAAATTAGTCAAATACAATGTAGGCCCTATTCATGTGCAATTTAAATAAAAAAATATGCAAATTTCTCAGATTTAATGCTCATTTCACCTTCAATGTTTGAAGGTCAGTTAACAAGGCTGAAACCGGCTATATACGTGATTAGCACTTCACGGGTTAAAACATGGCAATAGTAGGCTCACATGCAGTGGATCCATCACAGTTTACTGGAGATAATATTTATATTCGATAATTTGCACAATTTACGCGTTTTAATCACGATTGAGCAATTTTTTATGCCTGATATGCTTTTAGAAAGTGATGTTTTTTATGTTCGGTAATTGGCTTCAAATCGAACACTGAATCACCTTAGTGTCAACGTTCCGTGTTTGTTGAGTTAGTAATACTGAACATTTTTCTGAAGCGGAGAGAAGATATCTTGCAGGCGATGTTGCGGTGCGGTGTTTATCACTGTACAGTATGATGGCTTTATTAGCCTGACCTGCCTTCATTTTTCATGATTTCTTACGCTCACTTGCAGCAGCACCGATCAATTATTAAAAATATACTTATAAAGTGATTACAGCTGCGCCTTGGCCGGTGATCGCCATGTTTAACGCACTTGCTACATGATTGTTATATCACATGCACATTCTATGGGCAATATATTTAATCATTATACTTAATAATTCAAGCTAACACTACTCACTATCGTGCTCAGTTTACGTTCAGTTATCATAGATGATTGTCAGTTTACTAGAGGACATCACGCTCTGATGGTTTACCATCCACATTCCACCACATTTCTCAACCATTCTTTTTTGCGCTACTGTTTTTGAGATCTGTATATTCAGCGAACCATCTTCGAATATAATTTGTATTACACCCCTCTTCCGGATACATTCTAACGTGGATTTGATAAAGGCTACAAACAATTATTACATATCTTACAAGCCCTTTTCTTGGGGAAATACTTTTTCTTCTTTCGATGCTAATGACACTGTAGCGATATCACTTTGCTTCTAAGTTCTGTACACAAGTGGAATAAATCTTCGTACATTTATCGCCTCATAAATACTTGAGGCGCCGTGTGTAGACATGCCGACTCTTAATTTTGCAAACCACGTGATAAATCATAGTTATTTCAAATACTAATTAGCTCAATTAATGGTAGACCCAGTTTCATAGTGCTAGTTCTGGGTGAGACTACAAACAGTATGGTTGTGATGTGTTTCAGTAGCGAGCAATGTACATACAGGATTCCACAACTACGCCAGTATTGTAGCCACGGGGGTCTATTCATCACAAGAGTTGCTGCGAGTCACAAGATGTAAGTCTAACACCTGCTCACCTCCTTCATTTCACTTGTACACATGGAGGTTGTTTTCAAATCAATCTGTGGATCGATATTGGCAAGATGAATCGAGATTCAAATATTGGTCAAGTTAAAATCACATCTATCCCCAGATTGATCTGTTGTAAATCGAAGGGAATTTCAATGTATATGAGGGGTCAGTCATTTATGTATCTGTATCAAAATTACAACAGGCGTACTATATGATGTACAAAATCAAGTTTATCCTGGGTACAGAATCATTACTTACGCTGTATGTAACGTGATTTGTCTGTGTAGCTGATGCATTTTTGTACCTACACTTTTGTTACACAATTTGTTTTTTGAAACTGCTGATTGATGGAACATATCTTCGTCTTCACAAAACATCAACCATTTCCAGTATTTTTTTAGATCTATTTTTATGGTCCAATTATTTTAAAGTATAATATTACAATAACATAATTTTCCTCATCATATACATGTAGTTAATATTTTTGGTGGCACCATATTACTAATATTTTAGTTAATATTTAAATGACTTATCTCTTGAAATTGAATTCTTTGCAATAAATTTCTTATTGTGAGCAGTGACGTACATCTTCAATGACTATGCGTGGCAACTCTACATTAGCTGATTGTAATGGCATGCTGCTCAGCTATACTGTGTATTCAGATTTTATCTTGTCCAGTCTGGTAGTACGTCTGACATATACGACTTTATAGAAATGTATTCTTTATCTTCCAGTCAAAACACTTTCCTTCTAGGATATGACGAAGATGCTCATATTTTATTTTGTGCCACCTAAAATGTATACTACCGTATATTCGTTAAAATTTTGCTAAGATATATATATGAAGATTGACCATAAAACAGCCATATTGTTAATTCAATCTAAGCAGAGATAGTGTCTTTCAAGCCACACTATCGAATTCTAAATTTAATCTTTAAAAATGTATTGTCTTCAAATCTAAGCAATGTGATGTTAGCCCTAAATATTGAATTCTCAACGTAAATGTATGCTTAATCCTTATCCTGCTAAGTTAGATATTTAAATTTTCAGCCACTTGAAGTTGTGTCTCAGTGGGCAGTGTCTTCTGATTCACCTCATCATCCTCAGGAGGTTCTCCTGGTTGAGTTTAACATGTATGTGCACAGTGATGATCTAAAGCCCTATTCATTCATTTCAATCCCTAGAAAGATATTTAAATTTTCACCCATTTGAAGTTGTAACCCACAACCTCAAGTGGCTGAAAATTATTTCGTGTATGGTGTGGCTGTATTTAACCCTTTCAGCGCGGGTATCATCTTCAGACTTCAGATTCTGACGTCTAAAGACGATCCCCGCACTGAAGGAATTAAACATTTATAACGGCCGTAGACCCATAACATATGTATTCAAATGAAGCAGAAAGAGCTAACTAAGTCATTTATAATGATTTCAAATTGAAATTGATACTTCATACACAACTATTTGAGCGTTGTGAGGGTTAAGTCTCCCGGTGGAGACTGTGTGTTGATGCGGCGTTTTGACGTAATCTTTAACCTGCCCGTTTATCTCTGACATATTCCTGCTGCAGATTGTCTGCAGTGGTCACTTTGACCTTTACATTACACATCCGTTTTTACAGGCACTTAGCTCTGTTGCTTTTTATGTCACTTCCCGGGTCAAGTGAAGATCCACCATTACTAACTGTTATCATCAAAGGCGTTAATTTGTAAAAAAAATGGTAGATTATGTTGAGAGCTTTTAGCGGTCTGGTGTTTTTACTCTGGTGTCTTTTCTGTCTGGTGAGGCCAATGTAAAGTTCTGAAGGGTAAGGTAAATCGCGAGCCCTTCTTGCTAACATGATGGTCGTCTGTTGATGATAAAGGTTAGCGGGCGGTGAAGGACCCTACCAGGTCAGGCAACACACGCATGCTGCCTGGCCAAACGCTTTTTCACATAGAAAACACGTTGTAACAGCACGTCGGTTTAGGTACCCCTGCCAGAGCCGTTTCACCCCACCTACATACAGACATGCTCTGATATACAAAAAATGCCGTTGCCGCTGAGAATCTCCCCGCTCCGCTCCTCCCCCCACCTGAACGGGCCATCTGTTTCCTCTATGTACAAAGTAGGGAGGTATTTTTCTTGCTCTACTGAGTCACCTTGTGTTAAGCACTGCTGAGATTTACTGATAGTTCCAACATAATTGATTGCGTATAATTATGTAACTCTATTTTGTGGCATCAATCTGCATACGATGCTTATTTTGAGCGAGGTATAAAAACACAGTTATAAATAGTAATCCACCTGACAGTTTTCTGTGTGACAAACATCAATGATTTTGGCGATGATGAGCACCTTTAATTTATTACAAATGGAAAACATCAAAACATCAACATAAATGAGTAGTGCGTTGTGTCTATGCCGATAATACGATGATAATACAGAAGACTTTGCAGTTGAGAGTAAAATTACTTGATGTATTATCCATTTGATTAGGGACATTTTTATCAGTGTTTACTGTTATGTTTTGAATGTACCGGTACCGGAATCACTAGAGTGACACTGAAAATGAAAATTATTAATGAATTTACAATATTAAGTAAGGTACGTTTTTGCAAGGATGTCGCACTGGTTCATTGATCTTTTGTTATTTGATTGAATAAGTACGCGATGCCTGGTTTTAGTGTTGATGTTTGTGCGTGGTGATCTGCCGTGCAAAGCTAAAAGGCGGTATCTGCTTACTTGACAAGTAAGACGATACTGCCTTTTGGCTTTGCAGTGCTGTGATGTCAGCCCGGGGCTATTGATACTTGTATGCACATCAGCCCTATCTGAGCTATCATGTATTTATGATATGCACACCTGTCTGGCCTTGCTTTGTGCGCTACAGAAATTGTGGCTGTTTCAAGCTGAAGGAAGGTGTAATGAGAAGAAGTCATGTGAATCATCTGGCAGTACACGGTCACCTCCGGGGCCCCGGTAATGAGACAGCCCACCTTTTGTGTGCTACACGTGCCATATTACAAGAAAATACTGCTATATTTATGTAACAGAATTAGCCATAAGCTTAGTTCTTTTACCAAATTTATGTATATTCCGTCCACTTCATCATAGTTTAACCCTTGTACTGCTTTGCCCGTATATAATATATACGGTTCCGATAATGTTTCAAAGAAAGAAAATTTTGCTGAAAATGATGAAAAAGTTAGTGGTAGATGCTAAAGTAAAGCATATAATTCAATTTGGGAGATTATTATTTTAAATATATATATTTTTTTAAGTGAAATTGTGTTCGAAATTCAAATTAATGAAAAATAGGTAAATAATTCAGCAGCGCGAGGGTTGATGTTTTCCCCTTTGAAGTGATCATATAACATTATTATTGAATTTGTTGAAAATTAAAATATTTTTAGTTTATATGCATAGAATAAACTCAAGCATTCAGCTATAAAGGTTGATGTATTCACCTTTGAATTCATCAAATAACATTATTATTGAATTTGTTTAAAATTCTAATATTTTTAGTTTATATGAATAGAATAAACTCAGTGCATTCAGCTGTGATGATAATTATTAGCTCGAAATAACCCACTATTATGAAGTTTTTAAATAGTGCTTACCTACTACTTCATATGTGCTTAGTTTTGTTAAAGGGGCTTAATTATTTGATAGATTGAGAAATCAATATTATACATAGCATTTCTATCTGGACTCGCCTGGTCTTATACATATTAACTGGAGTCCTCAGAGACAAGATGAGGGTTTATAGCTTCATATGGTGTTATCACGGTATTGCTTGACAAATCAAAACAGGTCTGCCCCTTGTTATTAAAACTGATAATCCATGTTCATACAAGTACAGTTGTATTATGGGTTACTACACCCACCCCCCTCACCACCCACTGAGCTGGCCAAAATAATGACATACAGAACATTGTCATTAACTAATATGCTGACTGATCATGATCCATCTAGCCCCATCTTTTGACATATGTATGAAAAAAATATGTATGAAAAAGGAACTTAAGATATGTAGAATTAAAAAGCGGATCATACATTACATTGCTTTTTTTTATGATTTTATTATTGATTAGGATATGTGATACACTTATAAATATCATTAAGATAATTGAATAGTATTATAATCATGTTAATTTAATATTAAGACGTTAAACTACACGTAGTACTTATACAGCAAATACCAATCGATTGAACACCTTTTGAACGTTGACAGAACGTTTTTGTGTTTAGTGACAAAGTATCATGACACCATCTACTAATCGAGTCACTCTCCTTGTCTGTGTCATGCTGGATATCATGACACCATCTACTGATTGAGTCACTGTTCTTGTCTGTGTCATTTCGGATATATAATTACACCATCTTCTGATTCAGTCACTGCCCTTGTCTGTCTCAATCTGAGTCATGCCGGATATCATGACACCATCTACTGATTGAGTCACTGTCCTTGTCTGTCTCATGTCAGATATCGTGACACCATCTACTGATTGAGTCACTGTCCTTGTCTGTGTCATGTCAGATATCATTAAAATTACCTCTACTGATTCAGGCACTGTCCTTGTCTGTCTCATGTCATATATCATGACACCATCTACTGATTTAGTCATTGTCCTTGTCTGTCTCATGTCGGATTGCATTACAGCATCTACTGATTGAGTCACTGTCCTTGTCTGTCTCTTGTCGGATATCGTTACACCGTCTACTGATAGAGTCACTGTCCTTGTCTGTCTAATGTCAAATATCATGGCACCATCTACTGATTGAGTGAGTCACTGTTCTTGTCTGTCTAATGTCAAATAGCATGACACCATCTACTGATTGAGTGAGTCACTGTCCTTGTATGTCTCATGTCGGATATCAGGTCACGATGTACTGATTGAGTGAGTCACTATCCTTGTCTGTTTCATGTCGGATATCATGACACCATCTTCTGATTGACTCACTGTCCTTGTCTGTCTCTTGTCGGATATCATTACACCATCTTCTGATTGAGTCACTGTGTTTGCCTGTCTCATGTCGGATATCATTACACTATCCACTGATTGAGTCACTGTCCTTGTCTGTCTCATGTCTGATATCATGACACCATCTGCTGATTGAGTCACTGTCCTTGCCTGTCTCATCGCGGATATCATGACACCATCTACTGATTGAGTGATTTGCTGTCCTTGTCTGTCTCATGTCGGATATCATGACACCATCTACTGATTGAGTCACTGTCCTTGTCTGTCTCATGTCGGATATCATTACACTATCTACTGATTGAGTCACTGTCCTTGTCTGTCTCTTGTCGGATATCATTACACTATCTACTGATTGAGTCACTGTCCTTGTCTGTCTCTTGTCGGATATCATTACACTATCTACTGATTTTGTCACTGTCCTTGTCTGTCTCTTGTCGGATATAATTACACTATCTACTGATTAAGTCACTGTCCTTGCCTGTCTGTTGTCGGATATCATGACACCATCTACTGATTGAGTCACTGTCCTTGTCTGTCTCATGTCGGATATCATTACACTATCTACTGATTGAGTCACTGTCCTTGCCTGTCTCTTGTCGGATATAATTACACTATCTACTGATTAAGTCACTGTCCTTGCCTGTCTGTTGTCGGATATCATTACACTATCTACTGATTTTGTCACTGTCTTTGTCTGTCTCATGTCGGATATCATGACACCATCTACTGTTTGAGTGATTTACTGTCCTTGTCTGTCTCATGTCGGATGTCATGACACCATCTACTGATTGAGTCACTGTTCTTGTCTGTCTCATGTCGGATATCATTACACTATCTACTGATTGAGTCACTGTCCTTGTCTGTCTCATGTCTGATATCATGACACCATCTACTGATTGAGTGATTTACTGTCCTTGTCTGTCTCATGTCGGATATCACGACACCATCTACTGATTGAGTCACTGTCCTTGTCTGTCTCATGTCGGATATCATTACACTATCTACTGATTGAATCATTGTCCTTGCCTGTCTCTTGTGGGATATCATTACACTATCTACTACTGATTTTGTCATTGTCCCTGTCTGTCTCATGTCGGATATCATGACACCATCTACTGATTGAGTGATTCACTGTCCTTGTCTGTCTCATGTATGATATCATGACACAATCTATTGATTGATTGAGTCACTATCCTTGTCTGTCGCATGTCGGATATCATGACACCATCTACTGATTGAGTCATTGTCCTTGTCTGTCTCTTGTCGGATATCATTACACTATTTACTGATTGAGTCACTGTCCTTGTCTGTCTAATGTCAAATATCATGACACCATCTACTGATCGAGTGATTCACTGTCCTTGTCTGTCTCATGTCGGATATCATGACACAATCTATTCATTGAGTGAGTCACTATCCTTGTTTGTCTCATGTGGGATATCATGACACCATCAGCATCTACTGATTGAGTCACTGCCCTTGTCTGTCTCATGTCCGATTTCATGACACCATCCACTGATCGAGTCACTGTCCTTGCCTGTGTCATGTCGGATATCATGACTCTATCTGATGATTGAGTCACTGTCCTTGTCTGTCTCATGTGGGATATCATGACACCACCTGATGATCGAGTCACTGTCCTTGTCTTGTCTTGTATCGGATGTCATGACACAATCTTCTGATCGAATCACTGTCCATTTGTTTCTTGGCTGCTACTTGCGGATTTTTGAGAATATCGTATTCAGGAATATACTAGATCATACTAGGAAGTTGTGGCTTTTGAGGTAATTTGGTACACTGATGAATGATACGCCACTATGCTTAACTAACAAAATTGGAGGTCTGTCCTACAAAATTGTTGGTAAATTGGCTTTGTGTCACATAACTATGCTTCCATAAATCATACTGCTCGTAATGAGCCTGTATCACACAATAATTGTCAACAAAATGTAGTGTGTTTCATAATTTACACATAAGTGATCATTGGTGTCTCTTTGAGGCAATTCTACGTTGTTGTAAGCTTCGTCCACGACTATGAGCACAGAAATATAGTAGGTTTGGCCTTTTGTCGCACAAAATGATGCCTGGGTATCATAAATGTGCCTTTTGGGATAACTGTGTGTTGTCTTACTTATCAGCTATGGTACACTAATTACATTTGACTCTTAGCAGATGTGATGATTATCTTCTCAATGCAGTTTTCCACCAGTTTTTGATAATCACGATTTTGTTCATAAAGAATAGAAACGACGACCATTTCATACATTTTCTTGATTTTTTGAACTTGTATATTTTGTTTGTTTCAAGAATTACGTAATCACCACACATTCTATAATGAAAACACGATCATGTCTGCATGGACTGTTACTAATCTCGTGCTGCTTTGAGATAGCTTGATACAAAGATTTCTTGTCGTAGCAGAGTATTATCAGCTGTAGGCATTCGGAAGGCTAGTTAACATGTATTTGTTTAGAACCCCTATCAAGAGTCTGCCTATGTGTTTACCGCTACAGGAGATGCTTGTTGATGAGTTTATGTCTCGTGCCCATTATCCATAGCAACCAGAAAGCATGAAAAAACGGATATTTCATGCGAATTTACGGCCTTCAGATGATTAAATGGTCATTTCCTGGTGCAACTTTATAAATATGTTCGTTATAAATATATTTGTATATTCAACCAATAGAGAACAATATAAAAACAACTGTAGACGTTGGTTGATGTTACTAGGAACGCCGCAGTGTGTACTTATGTACTGCTGTGCAAAGCCAAAGGGCAATGCTTCAGATTTTTTATTGCAGTGTAATATCGGGAAAACACGGAGACCTGGCGTATTTTTTGACAATTCTCTTTTTCCTTTGTTTGAACTGATCGTTTTGATTTGTTGTTGACAGCCTCCATCACTCAGCCTCATAACGGTATGGATGGCGGCGCAGAGCCCATGTTCTGCAAAACAGAATCTCCCGGCTACTACTACACGCCGTGCAGCCAGGACATGGCGGGCGGAGACGTGGCGGCAGGCAGCATGGCGGGGGTGCACCTCCACAATGGCGCGGGAGGTGACTCCCAGCTGAGTCCACATCACAGACACAAGCGGCTGAAGCGCAACACCATCAGCTCCATGTCCTCCGTGGACGACGAGGTAGAGAGCGTAGGGGGACCTCCCGACGACGGCGCTCCCCCGTACTACGGCAAATCTCCCGGCAGCAGCCTCAGTAACTCTGCCGGCTGGCAGGATGAACACGCCGCCAACGTGGATCCAGGTACGCTCATCCCACGTTGTTGAACCCATGTTGATTTAAATCAACATGGGTGGTCAACGTATCGCTGTTTACTTGGATACCATAATATGTAATATAACAGACACTGAGAAGAAGTGTACTTCTTTGTGAATAATAAATGTATATTTAAAATTACAATGTTGATGAATAATCGTATTTCGCAAGTAAGTTCATAAACTGCTTATAAACTACTGTTGTCCAGAGGCCAAGTATTCGCTTACTTTACATGTAAGCGGATATTGGCTTTGTAGAGCAGTGTAGTGTCTCATCTTCTGGTCGATGGTTTACTATCCACATATGTTGTAATTTATCTTGTCCTCATATTGTGTTGCAAAACTATTTTCAGTGTAGTGTCGGCTAACTTTGTTCGCTTCTAATCGAATTCGACGGTCCCAGCAGTGAAATTACAAAAAGTAACACACAAATCGTCCCTGGTTACATACACAAACCTTCATGAGACCAAAATAAAGTCTCAATCGAAAAAATTATCCAAGTAAATATGACATTGCAAGAAATTGCTTAGGTAATATAACCTATTTACAAAGATAAAAATTTAAAATATTTTTGTGTTTTGTCCTAGCATTAAACTAATGATTGTGTGCCGATATTTTGTACCTAACTCCTACCCAAGTGCTGACGTCATCTCAATCAGTGACCTACAATTGATATCAATTATATATAAAAACACGAGGCTTTGACCCAATGGGAACCCTTAACCCTTTAACCGCCAAAGTATTTAATTTGAATTTTCACACACTTAAAGTTGTGTCTCGGTGACGCGATGCACAACTTCAAGCGAGAGAAAATTATTCAGATTTGACAAAATGGAGTTCAACTCCTACCCAAGTGCTGACGTCATCTCGATCAGTGACCTACAATTGATATCAATTATATATAAAAACACGAGGCTTTGACCCAATGGGAACCCTTAACCCTTTAACCGCCAAAGTATTTAATTTGTATTTTCACACACTTAAAGTTGTGTCTCGGTGACGCGATCCACAACTTCAAGCGAGAGAAAATTATTCAGATTTGACAAAATGGAGTTCAACTCTTCTCAAATGTTCCTGGTTGATGTCACATTTTATCTTTAACATATTTTAAATGTGGTAATTAATGTGCTAATAAGAAATGAAAACCCGAATATATGCGGCACCGGCGGTTAAAGGGTTAAAGCACTAAATTATAGAATCTAAATGTATACCCACCTGAAGTTCAAGTGAGTAGACATTACTTACATTTGTACAATTTGAATCAAAACATGCCAATCTAACAATTTTTATTTCCCTTTAAAATTGCCTTGTTTGGATATCAAATAACAAGGCTGAAAACGGCCATGTAGACGTGATTAGCACTGTAAGGCTTAACCCTTTCAGCGCCGGGACCGACTTTAGTCGTCAGAACCTGACGACTAAAGTCGATCCCCGCACTGTAATATATAATATTTATAAGGCCGTAGACCCATAACATAGGTATTCAAATTAATCGGAAAGAGCTAACTAAGACAGTCGTGATGATTTCAAATTGAAGAAAAACCCTTCAGTCTCCAAGGTTTTCATAAAAAAATTCAGCGCTTCAATGTTTCTAAAAATTCAAGTGGGTGATAATTACTCATATTTGTTTAATTTGAGACTAAACATTTGCACATTTTGATTCCAAAGACCCATTTCCGAATATCAGTGATTTTATCGACTTATAAAAGAGATTAAAACGAGTATACTCGCCCTTAGCGGTCTCAGGTTAAACCAACATTGAACCAACGTCTCTTGTTTGCTGGGTAGGTAGGAAAAAGTGACACCTGAGAATCATCAGAAACTAAATGTGTCACATGCTATTTTTTTTGTTGATATTATCCATTCACCTTAGATCTGTATTCTGATCTTGACAATGTTTAGAGCAGCCTCATTTTCTTGTAGACCTATTCTGCAGTACAAAGTCAAAAAGCAGTATTTTCTCTTTTCACCATTAAGCAGATACTGCCTTTTGGCTTTGCGGAGCAGTATTTATCTCCACAAGCTTCTACAAGCGTCACTAATTTGATTTATGTTTCTCACTAGTTTTAATTACATTAAATGGTGGTAGCCTGTGGACTTTGACGCTATATTAAAAAGTTTTAAAAACGCTTTTATATTTCTGTGTGTGGAGACACATCGTTGCATGATTGACTGATTTCGTTCGCTTTGTTTCACTTGCCTCACAGTTCTTATTTTGAGCACCTGTTTGTTTTTGCTTGGATCTACCACCAGGTGGCATGACACACAGCCCGGCCATGCACTCGCCGCACCTGATGAGGCCGCCGAAGACGGAGAGCGTGGGCAGCAGCAGCTTCACCCCGGTCAGCAGCGGCAACCAGCAGCAGCCGCCCCCGGGGGGCGGCGGCGGGGTGGTGCAGGACGGAGGGGCCCCGCTGGTGCCCACCCCGCCCCGGCCGGTCAGCTCGCATACCCCAGGTGTGGCCTCCTCCCCTCATCACACCACCGCGTGCACGCCGCCAGATTCACCGTCACCGCTCAGTAGCACACCAGGTACACACGCCGATGCACGCTTCAAGGCCAGCGCACTGTCAGCCTATATCATCCTGTCGTCATCCATTCCCCCCTTTGTGGACACTGGATTAGGACGTGTCCTGTCATTCCCCCTGTGTAGACACTGGATTAGGACGTGTCCTATGTCAAGCTCACAGACATCCCAGCAAACACGATACATCAAAACTATGTTGATTTAATGTTGGGCCAGCGTCGCAGACTGTCGCCCAACATCAGATCAGCATAGTTTTCATGTATCGATTTTTCGCAAACACGATGCTTTCACCCATTGAACGAGCATTGGTTCAATGCCTCGGTTTTGCTGGGGTAGCTGTCTTTTCCCGATACGCTCTGGTGGCATCTGTTTTGTGTCTTTTTGTGACAGATAGATACCAGTAACTTTACATCTGTCTGTCACAAAAAGAAACTGACAGTTTATGTCTCTACAGACTGATCCTTGTGTCAGCTGAATATCTCAGTCACGAAACGTGACCCAACGCTGGCTTGATGCTGAGTGAACGCCCCGTACGGTGTGCCAACATCAAACCAACATTGGATTGAAGTCTCGTGTCGTGACAAAGGGATATTGTAGCCTCGCACTTAATGCAGTTTGTAAGCATCAAGAGCAAGTCATCCCATTTTTTTTACAGACATATCCAATCCCCGTGGATAAGAAAAGGTGTATCTTCCTTTTTGTAAAGTGGCAGATACACCCTTTCATATCCAAGGGGACCCTTTAATCCAGTGGCTACTTTGTCTCCTTCTCTTTGGATGTTTACCAAATTAATCTTGTTGTTGTTTCTTGTTATCGTTTTGTAAGATTATTTCTGTTTTCATCCTCAAATTTATTTTATTCAAAATTTGAAAATCACTTATGTTCAATTCAGGCTGTGGTAAGTGGTGTGCATCTGCATGTACCCTGTGTACCTACTGTCACACATATATGTGGAATGTGTAATATATATATATGTATATATCGTCCCCTTGACCAGTGTTAGAAGGTATAGATATTATAGATGTTTTGTATATAATCAAGGTAGCGTGAAATATGTAGTAAAATGAAATTAGAATAAATTATATATTACATGTATGTATATTTTTTGTGGTCAGATTGAAATATTTGACTTCATTTAAACTGAACCTTTTGTCGCTGAAAAAATAGATATCTAAATGATGCCTGTGATACATATAACATTTCATTCTACACATGATAACTGGGTTAGTTTTCCATATACCGGGTACAGTGGAACCTGCTATGAGCAGCCACTCTTATGAACAGTCAACCTCCTATGGGAGGCCACTTGGCCATCCCCCAAAATGGCATTTCCTATGAGCAGCCACCTGCAATGAAAGGCCACTTTTCCTGTGTCATAAGCTCATAGCAGGTTCTACTAGACCTCGCTAAAAACTTTCTTGCATGTTGCTGATGACCAGTTCTCTCCCAGCAAACACGGGGCATTCACCCAATGCTGTTTCAATGTTGGGCCAGCGTCGAAGACGATGTGCCAACATTGAAACAGCTTAGGGTGTTTGCTGGGCTAACAGCTTCCAAAAGACAGACTTATAGCGTTAGTTAATCATCCCCGGGTAGATATGTGTTTTAATGATGTGTCGCAAAAACAACAAGACAAATAGATTCCTTAGTATTTATTGTCTGAACTGATGCCATATCACTCACAAAAAACCTCCAGGTCACCTTTCGACAATACTAATGGTCGCTCGGCCTATTTTTAATGTTGTACCACTAGAAAAAAAGATATAGTGTCTTGTGATGAACAAATGCAGATTTATAACAGAATTGGGTTGGTGGACTAATGAGACTTACTTATTTAGTCTAAGCAGTAGTTTTGATTTGCAGTACTTTCGCACTGAATTTCGTCACTAATGGCCGCTGTATGAATGATGCTGCTGCAATGCTTATGTTAAAATGATTGTCTTTGTTTTCGATTTCTTAGGAAAACATGTTTCTAATTTTGACTTGGGTTTACTGGGTTAATTTTCAAATTGAGAATATGACAACTTATATCTTAGATGTATTTCTCTATATTTGAATTTCGTGTTGCACGGGTGTATTTCTCTTGTTCGGTATGGTGGAAAATGAATTTAAACACATGTATATATTGACAACAAAATAAATGTTCCTTATTACGTTCACCCCATACAGTGTACTGTCTATCCATACACATAGTGTACAGGTTAATAATGATATTTTGGTGATCATCATATCATGACAAGCTCTGTTTCAAGCACGGTTTCAGAAAAAATGTCCTGGCTGCACTTGCCGTGCGTGGGCCTAGTGGAAAAAGAAGCCTATAAGAGCTTTAGACTCTGGCTTGTGATGAGAAAAAAACGACAATTTTGTTTTAGTACTTTGTTTAATACGCTGACCACATTGTACATGGATTCTCACTATCTGCTCATAACATTGATGACCTTATTAAATCTGATGGTCTAACGCCAATGTAAATATATCGAACTGATCCCTGTATGCAGTCATATATGGCAAACAGTACACTACTGGGAGTTAGCAAAACGTAGCTTGCCAATTTTATGTGAATTTGACTCATGTTTAATGTTCAAATTCAGGACCATTTGACATGTAATAAAATTCTGAGACGAAGCTAATAGGTTTTTAGAGGGCAATATCTTTTATTTATTTACTACATGTCAAAACATACAATTCAACAATGATAAAAGCATCTGTATCTGGTGACGATCACCAGATACAGCTGCTTTTATCATTGTTGAGTTGTATGTTTTGACTAGGTATGCCTGGACGTAGTCACCAGACACAGGTGCTTTTATCATTGTTGAGTTGTATGTTTTTACTAGGTATGCCTGGGGGTAGTCACCAGACTGAGGTGCTTTTATCATTGTTGAGTTGTTGAGTTGTATATTTTGACTAGATATGCCTGGGGGTAGTCATCAGACTCAGGTGCTTTTATCATTGTTGAGTTGTTGAGTTGTATGTTTTGACTAGATATGCCTGGGGGTAGTCATCAGACTCAGGTGTTTTTATAATTGTTGAGTTGTATGTTTTGACTAGGTATGCTTGCTTGGGGTAGTCACCAGACTCAGGTGCTTTTATCACTGTTGAGTTGTTGATTTGTATATTTTGACTAGATATGCCTGGAGGTAGTCACCAGACTCAGGTGCTTTTATCATTGTTAAGCTGTATGTTTTGACTAGGTATGCCTTGGGGTAGTCACCAGACTCAGGTGCTTTTATCATTGTTGAGTTGTTGATTTGTATATTTTGACTAGATATGCCTGGGAGTAGTCACCAGACTCAGGTGCTTTTATCATTGTTGAGTTGTATGTCTCGACTAGTTGTACCTTGGGGTAGTCACCAGACACAGGTGCTTTTATAATTGTTGAGTTGTTGAGTTGTATATTTTGACTAGGTATGCCTGGAGGTAGTCACCAGACTCAGGTGCTTTTATCATTGTTAAGTTGTTGAGTTGTATATTTTGACTAGGTATGCCTGGAGGTAGTCACCAGACACAGGTGCTTTTATAATTGTTGAGTTGTTGAGTTGTATATTTTGACTAGGTATGCCTGGAGGTAGTCACCAGACACAGGTGCTTTTATAATTGTTGAGTTGTTGAGTTGTATATTTTGACTAGGTATGCCTGGAAGTAGTCACCAGACTCAGGTGCTTTTATCATTGTTAAGTTGTATGTTTTGACTAGGTATGCCTGGTGGTAATCACCAGACACATGTGCTTTTATAATTGTTGAGTTGTATGTTTTGACTAGGTGTGCCTGGAGGTAGTCACCAGACTCAGGTGCTTTTATCTTTGTTGAGTTGTATGTTTTGACTAGGTATGCCTGGACGTAGTCACCAGACTCAGGTGCTTTTATCATTGTTGAGTTGTATGTTTGGACTAGGTGTGCCTTGGGGTAGTCACCAGACACAGGTGCTTTTATAATTGTTGAGCTGTTGAGTTGTATATTTTGACTAGGTATGCCTGGAGGTAGTCACCAGACTCAGGTGCTTTTATAGTTGTTGAGTTGTATGTTTTGACTAGGTATGCCTGGAGGTAGTCACCAGACTCAGGTGCTTTTATCATTGTTGAGTTGTTGAGCTGTATGTTTTGACTAGGTGTGCCTTGGGGTAGTCACCAGACACAGGTGCTTTTATCATTGTTGTTATGTTTGGATTAGGTATGCCTGGGGGTAATCACCAGACACATGTGTTTTGATGATTGTTGAGTTGTTGAGTTGTATGTATTGACTAGGTATGCCTGGGGGTAGTCACCAGACAGAGGTGCTATAATCATTGTTGAGTTGTTGAGTTGTATGTTCTGACTAGGTATGCCTTGGGGTAGTCACCAGACTCAGGTGCTTTTATAATTGTTGAGTTGTATGTTTTGGCTAGGTATGCCTGGGGGTAGTCACCAGACACAGGTGCTTTTATAATTGTTGAGTTGTATGTTTTAGACTAGGTATGCCTTGGAGTAGTCACCAGACTCAGGTGCTTTTATAATTGTTGAGTTGTATGTTTTGACTGGGTATGCCTGGAGGTAGTCACCAGACTCAGGTGCTTTTATCATTGTTGAGTTGTCGAGTTGTATGTTTTGACTAGGTGTGCTTGGGGTAGTCACCACTCACCCGACTCAGGTGCTTTTATAATTGTTGAGTTGTTGAGTTGTATATTTTGACTAGGTATGCCTGGAAGTAGTCACCAGACTCAGGTGCTTTTATCATTGTTGAGTTGTTGAGTTGTATGTTTTGACTAGGTGTGCCTTGGGGTAGTCACCAGACACAGGTGCTTTTATCATTGTTGTTATGTTTGGAATAGGTATGCCTGGGGGTAATCACCAGACACATGTGCTTTTATCATTGTTGAGTTGTTGAGTTGTATTTATTAACTAGGTATGCCTGGGGGTATTCACCAGACACAGGTGCTTATCATTGTTGAGTTGTATGTTTTGACTAGGTATGCCTGGGAGTAGTCACCAGACTCAGGTGTTTTTATAATTGTTGAGTTGTATGTTTTGGCTAGGTATGATTTGGAGTAGTCACCAGACTCAGGTGCTTTTATAGTTGTTGAGTTGTATGTATTGACTAGGTATGCCTGGGGGTAGTCACCAGACACAGGTGCTTATCATTGTTGAGTTGTTGAGTTGTATGTTTTGACTAGGTATGCCTGGGAGTAGTCACCAGACTCAGGTGCTTTTATAATTGTTGAGTTGTATGTTTTGGCTAGGTATGATTTGGAGTAGTCACCAGACTCAGGTGCTTTTATAGTTGTTGAGTTGTATGTATTGACTAGGTATGCCTGGGGGTAGTCACCAGACACAGGTGCTTATCATTGTTGAGTTGTTGAGTTGTATGTTTTGACTAGGTATGCCTGGGGGTAGTCATCAGACTCAGGTGCTTTTATAGTTGTTGAGTTGTATGTTTTGACTAGGTATGCCTTGGAGTAGTCACCAGACTCAGGTGCTTTTATAATTGTTGAGTTGTATGTTTTGACTGGGTATGCCTTGAGGTAGTCACCAGACTCAGGTGCTTTTATATTTGTTGAGTTGTTGAGTTGTATATTTTGACTAGGTGTGCCTTGGGGTAGTCACCAGACTCAGGTGCTTTTATAATTGTTGAGTTGTTGAGTTGTATATTTTGACTAGGTATGCCTGGAAGTAGTCGCCAGACTCAGGTGCTTTTATCATTGTTGAGTTGTATGTTTTTACTAGGTGTGCCTGGGGGTAGTCACCAGACACATGTGCTTTTATAATTGTTCAGTTTTTGAGTTGTATGTTTTTACTAGGTATGTCTGGGGGTAGTCACCTTTCACCAGACACTGGTACTCTCAAGTACGGGCAACCAGGTGGCGACACTTTGTCTGATTTTGTCACCTTAGTATGTCAAGAAGCCAGCAACTCACAACAACAGGTATGTACAGCAATTACCAGATATTAAGTATGTGTTTTTTGAGTGAAAACGTTTCGTTTCTGAGTGTTGAAAATGTAGAGAGGAATATCCAAATGAATTGCTTATAATTTAATAACGAATATATTTATGAAACCAAAAGCTATATAACGGTATGCAAATTTGACTCACTGCGTGTAAATAGTTTACTGACGAAATAAACCAAATGAAAGAAGAAATGAACATACCTAAATGAAACTACAATGCTAGTTATGTAACAAGGATTTATTGTTATTCATCCTTTCTCCATATGTCGCCTATGAAAACATCTGCTGCTATCGTGCCGTACAATAATCTGACCCAAGTAGAGAATCTACCCACCAGTTCAGCAAACACGATACGTTGAACCAATGTTGCCCTGATATTATCCCAACGTCTGCGTGGCCCAGCATTAGGGCAACATTGGCTCAACATCTCGTGTTTGATAGGAGCTATGTCCTACTAATAAACATAAAACAGATGTCAATTCATTTTAGGATTTAACCCTTCAACTGATAAATTGTCGGGTGCTATAAATTGAATCAATTATCAAAATAGCTGACTCGGGACTTTATGATGATCTTATCCCATCTTACATTGCATTTGACGTCACTTACCACAGTATTAGGTTTAATCCGTTGTATAGAAACGTTACTTTTAGTTAAATGACGTTTTGAAATACTTCCTGAATGGAGGCTTGGTGTTATAAAACATATAGAGACTAAGTTACAGAACTAGCTATGGCTACTACCTTGTCACAAGTTGGACACATCATGAAAGTTTTGATAGAACAATAGCTGCAATACCATTATAACACGAGTAGGGCATAGTCCCCTATTCGAACAGGATTCCTTCTGTCGCGATGATTTTGAAGACGTAAAGCACATTCATGGTCTATACAGGCGATGAAAACATTCTTTAATCGACATAAAAATGTATAATCCATCATGATTTTGTTGTTCTCTTCACAGTCGAATCCCGTGACTGGCGCGATGAAGAGCAGTAGTAAAATGCCGCAGTTTTACACGCCGGGGATGCTGCCCCCACCACCACCTCCTCCTGTTCGTCCAGTAGCCGTGTTACGCACGTCTGATGGCCAGACTACAACAGCCACCACTACCTCCACCACAATCTGTAAGTCTACATTCTACCTCGGCTTCACCCACCTCTAAGTACCATGATGTTTATCTGCCTTTTTGGGTGCACTCTATGTACTTTGCTATATAGAAATTGGAGAGTTGATGTCATGCTGCTAGATTACATTTATTATCTCGACTATGTATTATAATAATGATGTGTTATATTTACGATGTAGGCAAATCAAGTACAGTATAATGATTGATTTGCATGTTTGAAGATGTAGGTTACGACATGTTTTACTGTAGCCATTGCTCACTGTATATCTATCATTAAGCATTGATGACAGAATAATGTCACCACAGAAGTGTATGTTTGTCTGTCTGTCTGTTCTTATCTGTCTAATTGTATTTCTGCTGATTTGTCTGTATGTATATTTTGTTGCTTTGCTGGCTTGTTTATCCGTCTATTCTGTCTATTTCGTATGTCCGTATAACTGTACCAGACTATGTGTGAAGGACGCCCGCTTTACATGGCTGGTCATCTTTGAGGGGCATGTGCTGGATAACGTGGCAGTCGCGCCAGCAATTTTCTTGCCCCAAAATGAAATAAATGTATATCCGCTTTTTTAACACTTTTATTATTATTTAACCATTTCAAACCTGAAGTTACCATTGAACATAATTTGAAATAGGTGAAATATTGAGAAAAAGTCGTATATTGTTACAATATTGTAATGCTCCCTTGTCTGTCTTGTATGTGTGTCTAGCTTGCTTATCTGTCTGTCTGATTTGTCACTATATTTCGGTCTGCCTTGTATATGTGTATAACCATGATAACCTACTTGTATGTTTGTCTGCCTGTCCGTCTGTATATACTGTCTGTCCTGTCTGATTTGTGAGTATATTTTGGTCTGTCTTGTATGCTATGCAACATATATGTGTATGCACTGTCCTGTCTGTATGTATGTCTGTCTGATTTGTCAGTCTATTTGTCAATATTTGTCAGTCTTGTATGTGTGTATAACTTGTCTGTATGTTGTCTGGTGTGGATGTCTAGTTTTGTTGGTGTGTGTGTGTATATGTATGTCTGTGTGTGACCGTCCGTCCGTCTCTGATCTGCTTTCTGTCTGTCCGTTCGCTGGTTTCAGACAAACCCTACCCGTGCTGATGTATTGGAATTAATATGTCAATCCACACCAAGTTGTAATCTCTATCGTATGGCTTGATATGGATGACAATTATTTTTTTTCTTGTAAATTGCAGCTATCTGCACACTAAATTCTTTTTCAAGCCGGTACATCTAACAGCCTCTTATGAAACCACGGATAGGGTTTAACAAGTCTCTAACCACTTATCTTCATCAATGTGCATGTATACTGACTGACAGCCACACCGGCCGGTAACACTCTATGCTTGTGCATGCTCACCCCACTGCCTCCTGATTTAAGCTTCTGGCTCTTAACGCTCCACTAAACAACATGGTGAGGGACCTAATACTAACCCAAGTCCCTGTAATACTGGGCCTAACTGGAGCTGACGATGTGAACAGTGGGGTGGGCAGCCTAGTAACAAGTGTACAAGTGCTAACCGGAACGGGTGGCTGTGGTTTTATGTTGAATAACACGTTGCTGGTTGGTTGTGTTTTTGAAGCATCAAGCAGCGGTAATGGCGGTTCTACAATAGCCTGCTCTTCCTCCTTTGCGGGTACACCGCCGCCTCTCAATCGAGGTATTATGTCCAGTCCTTTCACTCTGCTGCAGGCCCGGCCGGAGCATGCATTCGCACATATACACCCACAGCCGCCACAGGTCAGTATGCCCGTAACTCAACAGGGGACATTTTGTCAGCCTGTAGACAGTCCCATATTCAGAGTGCATTTAGTTTGTTGACTCCAGGCCTGCAGAATACATGGAATACAAGTGTTGGAATGCACTGGAATGATAACATGTCATGATCGTGCTTGCCTTAAAAACTGTATTTTTCATTTCCTCACTATGGTATGACATCTTTTGTTGGCTGTATGTTTTTTTATTTTCGGACGCCTGCGGATAATATATTTTCTAACCGAATCTCTCACTTTCAAAGAATTATATACCCCTAGCATATCTCACCAACACATCAGTAATTTTACTTGTGTCTTTCTTATAAAATTGTAAGTACATCAAACTAGTTAAACTCTCTTATATATATCACTCTTTTAATTGCAATCTCATATGTGAAGAAATTTAGTTTGAGATCATAGCAGCTGTTTAGCTAATTTAGATATTGAAGTTTGATATAGTATAGTTTTATATTTTTCTCGATGATTTTTCGATGAAGTATTTGCAAATTTCTTTTGAAAAAATAGTTATTGTTCTGTTGTTATAGATCAGATTTACATTGATATAAATAGATAAGCAGGAATTTTTAGACTTGATAAATTTAGTAGAATAAATGAATCTGCTGACGTGGTGTAGTATGTGCTGGCTGCAGCAGCAGATATAAATCAATCTTAAATGTCATAAGTCACAAGTTGTGATATTTCTAATTTAATTCCATTTCCAAAATAAATACGTTTTAGATACACAGAAAGCACAGTACATACTGAAATGCCAAGAGTTATGTTATTTCTATTACATGCGCGTTTTATTGAACAAATCATAACATTTAATTAGCATTCATTTTATAAAAAAAAACAGTAAAACAATACAAGATGGTCATCACAGCATTGATTAATACACCATGTGCTTTTTGCTCTCTTTGTATTGTACATATAAAGCTATATTCAGAATGCTCCTGTACATGAATGTATATTTTTCATAAGATAAGATTTAACGGTAATCGTGAAAATATATAATTTAAATTTATTACCATACAACAATACATAATGGTACGTAAACATAAAAGTACATTCTGTCTGTTATTTGTCTTACAACTAGTAGAACTGTATACTGATTAGTTTGTTGATTATTTGTTGGTGTTAGCAGATGTTCAGCTACCCCAGCCTGAGCCCACTGAACGCTATCAGTGGCATCATCAGTCCTACAACCTTCAGCTTAATCGCCTCACCGGTAGTCACCCCCCGTACCACCCCCCGATCCACCCCCATTCCCCGCTGGACCACCCCGTTTATCCCGCTGGACGAACTGGACTACAACAATATGATGAACAGCATGGCCGTTGGCAGCAGCGCTGAGGAGGGACTACTACAAGAAGGTAAATTATCAAAAAAAAGCATGTCGATCTACACGAATGGAGGATGGAATCTGTTTAAATCAAATACACTTGAAACATTAGGCCAATGGCGGTTTAATGCTGGGATAGATCAGTAGGTGCTGGACCAACATTAAACCGTTATCATGCCATGTGCATGATCATGACCCAGTAAACACGAGATATTGAAACAATGTTGGTTTAATATTGGGCCAGCGTGTAAATCAACGTGGTGAGCCAACGTTAAATTCACGTTGTTTCAATATCTTGTGTTTGCTGGGGTTTCACGCTCACGACATGGATTGTGTACGTCATGTACTGTGAGCGTACACATCACAACAATATGTGGGCTCACTGGTTAGCAGTATATCGGTTTTGCACAGCAGTATGCAAGTACAGTGGAGACCCAGTGTCGGACCGCCTCACAAAGCGGACCATCCTGGAATACGGACCACCTTTAGCCAGTCCCAATTTTTTCCCCATTCACATAATGTATTATCAGATTCAGAAAGCGTACCGACCCGCGATTCTGAACACAGACCATCCTTTTTCAAATCATAAAAGGACCACCCCCAAGAGCAAAAAAAAGCACACTTTTACAGTCTAATGGGAGAGACATATGCATCAACTAAGGGACCTAAATTCATAATGGGACCAGCTGTAGCTGGATCCACTGATGGGACAGGCTGCATAATAGGAACAGCTGTGCCTGGATCTACTAATGAGACCAGTTGTCGATGGATCCACTAAGGGACCAGCACTGGCATAATTCACTAAGTGGACCAGCCCTGGTTGGATCTAATAAAGGGACCAGCTCTGGTTTAGTCCACCAAGGGGACCAGTTGACTGGATCCACTAAGAGGACCTGTATGTTTTTTTCTGTCTGTGTCCTGTTCACTGAATATGTTATCTGGAGAGGAAACATTTTGTACTGGTGTTCCATCTAGCATAAGTCCATATCCCGCACAAAATGTTACCCGTTTATTGATTTATTGTGTTTGATTTATTTATAACAGCGCAGCATTATAGAAATGAGCAATAAGTAACATTCAGTGTCATTAAGAAACATTGAGAAGTGATAAGTAACCAATGTCATTTATAGAATTATTTGACGAGGTGGGGTACCTGACGTATTTTGTTAGCAGTATTAGGGAGGTTTTAGGAGCAGTAAGCATGGTAAACGCATGTATATTGGGGAATATACTTAAAGTAGTTGTTAGCCGTATTAAGCCTTTAAGGCTAAGTTATCTTAGTTTAGTTTCCTCCCACTCGAAGTTCAAGTGGGTGGAAATTACTCACATTTGTTTAATTTGAGACCATACATTTGCAAATCTTGATGTTTAAGCAGATTCATTCCCAATAACTGTGATTTAACCACCTGCTAATAAAGCCTATTGAAAACTACTATAGTCGTGTTTAGTGGTTGAAAGGTTCAGGGTTTTTTTGAAAAAGTAGTCCACGAGTAGTGGAGGTCTTTATTGTAAACTACATTTCCCGGGAAATTTTCTTTGCAATATATCATTTTTTTCATTATTAGTCATTATTATCACTTGAGAGCAGTGCATGACAAGCAGTACACCAATAAAAAGGGTGAGACGTGATAGCATACAGGGTGGTTTAGTTTCTGCATAGATATGTGGTGTAGGCCTAGGTTGTAATTGTGGAGAAAGAATAAATAGGTTTTAAAAATTCGTTGTCATGTTGGAAAAGTGATAATATATAGTAATAATGCCAGTATCACTTGGCTCTGCCTCGTGGTGCTGTCATCTGCGCCGGGTCAATAAAAAAGCCTACCGCCCTCAAAGATCATGTTATTGTTATACTAGTATATTTATTGTTGTTTTGGTGTATTTCAGAGAGATTTTTGCATATTCTTCCGAGCAGTGAACCCATGGAGACGGCTAGCAATCCAAGCAGTAACAACAATAATAACAGCTCAGCGGAACTGGGCCCCAGCGAGTCCTCCACAACTATTAACAAGTCCACGTCCTAAGGTGCACATGCCTTACTCACACAGCAGACTCACATAGAAATAGTTCCTGCAATAAGTGCATTGTGATAGCATTTTGTATTTATTCAGCCGCATTGAACAATGAAGTCCTGCCGGATACAGACGTATAGAACTGCAAAGCCAAAAGCGAGTATCTGCGGATACTAGCTTTTGGCGTCGCAGAGCAGAACTGGTGTATAAAGCTATTGCCACCATTGCGTGCCTGTGACAGCCCTGCCCATGTATACCTACAACGTTACTGTACAGTCCGTGTAGCTTTTCGTGCTGCTTCTATGTTGTCTTTGACGGGTACACAGATATTGTCTGTTCCACATCCTACAGTGTTTTCTTCAAGGGTACATGTGTCCCACTGGTTATGAAAGGGTGCACCTGCCACTTTGAAAATGGGCAGATGCACCCTCTCATATCCAAAAGACGATGTGTCCTGTCTGTCACAGACAGCGCCTTCTATTACAAACAGACAGTCACAGCGAACGATGTGAGACAGACATCATTCAATGATGATCACACCCTCACATAATCAGATAATACGATGCGCCCTCTTTTATACATACCCCCTGCACAAGACACGATGGTCTAAAACCACAAGCCAGGTGATGAATCATGGTACAAATCACTGCAGATAATGTCGGGTAGCAGAGACACATATTGCGGGCATACTACTTCATGCATATCAACAGTAATTGTGAAGCATACAAACAGACTAGGGAATTGTACTGGCAGTTGTTGCTATACTCACTTGGTGAACTCCAAACTGTCAACCTGTGAACGGAAACTAGACTTGTTGTCATCAGTACGTGCCATTTCATCTCCACTGTCTGCAGTGATACCCGATGAACCTCTGTCAAATCATGTACAGTGTGACATGCACAGCGGCTGTCCTTTAAATCGTCAGACCAAGAACTTATATAGAGGTCTTGGTCTGACCGACAAAGATTTTCGTTTATTTTTTGTCCATTGGTTCATTTAAGGTGCCACTTGTTAAATGATATACATAGATATATATATGAGCGACATGCTGTACTTCCTCTCTTTTAATGACATACAGCAATCATATGTGCAGTTACTATGCGCTATTTGTCCCTGAGAAATTATTATCGCTGTAATGTAAGGAGAAAGTCAGAGCTATTCAATTTGAATTTTCAGTCACTTGAAGTTGTGCCTCGCTACCGCGATCCACAGCTTAATTCATATTTTATATCAGTTTCACGGGTAGTTGGCACCGGTACGCTAAGGGTTATTACCTGACTTATTTCAAATGATTGCTTCCAATCCTAGGCACATGATTGGTTCAGATGGCCATTTTCGACAATCATTTGTCTAAAATCCAGGTGAATCGCGTGGAGACTGCCGTCCCTTATGATACATTTGTCATCACAGTTTGTTCTAGTGAATGCCAGTGTAATGTTGCGATCATTGGATACCTTGCTATTAAGATTAGGTATGTGTAACACTGCTATGATATACATCTGACATCATGTCGTCCCCTCAGGTATGCAAGGGTGTATCAAATACACCCTTTCATACCCAAAGGGACAACAGCGACCACTGTTCATCTGATGTGGTGATGTATCGGAAACTGGAATCGCAGTTTGCATATTATTGATTCGGGATGAGTTAAATCTGTGGTGATCGTGAGGGAGTGGGGGGGGGGGGGGCAGTACTTGACAAGGTTTTGGTGTGCTTAAGCGGGTTTGTGTGATTCAAGCAAACATAACCCAATGCTGGTTTGATGTTGGGCCAGCGTCGCAGACGCAGGGCTAACATTAAACCCGCATTGGATTATTGTCTTGTTTGGATTATCTATCACGTATAGTACAGATGTATAGGACTGTTGATCAGGGCGGTCAAGCTTTACAGAACAGTAGCCATACGCTAGAAACGCATACATGTCTGGAGTATCATGAACACTTGCAAAATTTGCGTAAAATAACCTGTATGGCCTTTGGCACTTTGTTTTTTATATTATATATGTAACAGGAGTATTATCGAAATGCACTTGAACTAGGAAATTTCACTGGTGTTGTTGTTAGAATGTTCATCATTATATGATTCTTGAAGCCTTCCATACTCAAAGTGATGCTGTCACTTGATTATATTGTATTTGTTGTGAAAACAATCTATTTGACTTCAGTTCTCACGGGAAATGTTTGCCACGTGTATAGTTTGCAGAGAGTTGTCACGGAAGTTAATAATATTGTGAAGATGAGGATTGTAGTGAATTCAATACTGTGTATTGTAGCTGCTCTATATTTCCACCACGGGACATGTCTCAGCTAACACAAAACATGTGTATAACATTTGTACAACGTCGGGCCAACGTCTTCGACGTTGGTCTAACATTGTACAAATGTTATACAAATGTTTTGTGCTTACCGGGACTTGAGGGTGTGTCGGGGTGGGAACTCTGCTCTTACTTAATATATTTACAGTTCACAGCGTTGGCACGTTTTAGTTGCGGCACTAGTTGTGACAAAGTAGGGGAGTAAACAGGCTGATTAATATTGCGCATGATTCTCGATGTCACGTTGTACACCTTTCGTACACCTGCAAGCGTCAAAGGGGTTGCACCAATACCAATTGGGCATGCCAGCGACTCCCTAGATATGGCCCACGACCGGAACAATTTGTTTTGTTGCTCGGCCTGCAACGATTCAATGCCTTTAGCCACAGACCATTATCTGCGACAACAGTGCACACTAATCATGTTTAGAAAACAGCAGATGCACCAACCAATATGATAACTTTGAACAGTATCTAATTCAATTTTTATAAAAACAAAACGCAACTGAGTGTAAGCAATAGTCATATTTGATTTAAACATTTTTTTAGTCTTGGATTTTGATCTTATTATGATTTTCGATGACCACTGCTTTTGTCCACTAAAGAAAACATTTCGTGAAAAATGTTCCAACATTTCGTGATTGTATTCATACCACATGGTTGAGAGTTATCACTTGGTTTTGTATCTGCTGAGTTTGTATCTGTAGTGCTATTATAGTGCAGCTAAATGTAATGTTATGCGACGCTGACAATGTGTTCCTTTGAAGATAATATTACCTGCAAACTATTCAGTATTCAAATAGTATCTTTCCTTTTTTACATTTCAAATGTAGAGCGTATGTGCAGAGCGTGGACTACATAACGCAGTAAGCGTCTTCCCAGCAAACACGACACATTGACCCCATGGTGGGTTGATGTTGGGCTAACGTCGCAGATGTTGGGTCAACATTAACTCAACATCGGATCAATGTGTCGTGTTTGTCGTGTTGTAGCTTGCGGTTCCTAGTTAGTTTGTCCAGTATCTGCATTTTAGTTGTTATCGTCGTCGGCATTTGACTGATCTGTTTGTCACACCCCGTTTTTCATTTGGTTGCAGTGAAGGTAAAAACGGGATAGCCAGTTTTCAATGAATCTGGTGTTTACAGAATAACATGTTGCTTTTATTGTATGTGTGTCAGACGTGCGCATTTCATGTGTGGAAACAGTGTCGGTTAGGTGTGTTGTAAATACTGAATAACTATTATTACTGTATGCCTAGATGTCTATGGTTGCAAGCTATGTATTATCAATGACTATAAATTGTAGAATAATCAAAAGAACACGTATATATTATCTACTGCATGAATGTAACAATGATCATATCCGGCATCTGTGATTACTCGTCTAATGGACTAATGCAACACATTAGATATGTTTGGAAAAAATACATTTTATACATGAAGTGTGGAAATAAGTTTATAAATAATAATGTACATAAGAATAATAATGATGTAGTGTGCATATAGATTATCTGTCACTGAAATCCAAAGAACTGTAAAGCGTGGATTAGCCGTGGTGTTTAAACGTCGTATCGTGCTAATGCAACTGTCCCATGGGTGGCATACTAGGCTGAACAAGTGCTCGATGAGAGTATTTGACGATCAGGTACCCTGTAAACACGAGGCCGATGATGATGTAATGGTGGACGATTACACCGCCATCAGGATCGCGTTTGCTGGATGCTGCCATGGTGCTGAGTGTGTAGACCACAGACTGTCAGCTGACTCTGTCCGCCAGCAAACTCCTCCTCTTGTTCATCTACTAGTGTGCTCATCATACCAGCAGTTCACAGTGGCTGCCTCCACACTAAACAGGGTGCGCGTAACTCTAACAGGGATACTAACTATGCAAAAAAGAACCATCCGTTCTCTCCGTTTTTGTTGTTCGGGTTATTTCCTCTGTGTCGTAGTTCTTGTTAAAACATGTTGTTTTCCCAGTGAAGGGGTCTGACTATGAAATTACAGCACTTCATGATTGGTTTCGTTCATCGTATATAACAGGCATCGGTAATCCTTGTTCGGCTTTCTAGTTTCGGATTATCTCATCAATAGGGTAGTCGCTATACTGTGGTATTAGCTGTGCGTCATTCAATCTCTCTAGCTGTGCCCTATGCATCTTTTGTAAGTTTTAGTCATGCCTGTGAGTATATTGTACCAGCCAACACGAGACAGACAGCCTGTACTGGCTGGCCAGCCTTAAGCCGACACAGAATAAATGTCCAGTACTCGCTGGGGGTAGTTCAATGAAACCATTTAGGTTACAATATCCTAGTCACAACTCAACTGTCCTTCGATAAAAGGGTCAGTACTGGTCATCTTTATGTGGTTGACCCAGATCTTAGGGTTGTGAGTGGTCGATCTCGACCACTCACCCCCCTGAGATCTAGGTCAGCCGCTTTGGAATGCCGGTCTAGTGCTCGTTATGCAGGTCTTTGATTCCAAAGGTTCTATCTGACATTCTATGCAATATAAATCACACGGTGCCATGAGACTATATAATAACAGAACCCAAGCCTCAAGGGCGACGCAGAGGTGTACCACAGGGGTGTGCCACGAGGGAGAGATGTAGTTGATCTAGTCAGTTTAGTTCAGGCCATGCAGTGGTGCTGGTGAAAAATCCCTCCGTAGTGTGGCCGGTCAAAGGCTGAGTTTGAAAATATTTGTTCATTTGAAAATACACACCTATTTTTCCAGACTCTTAGTGAACTTCCAACACAACCTTATCTGTCACTAGCAGACACTACTTGCTTAGTTACCGTAGCTGGCACTAGCAAACTTGATTAGTTACCCTAGCTGTCACTATCAGACACTACTCTATTGACCCTAGCTGAAATTACAGGTTAATTTGTCAGCTTGATTTGAGTAATTTGTAAACAATCTGATAAATCATGCTACAGTTATAGCCTTTTTGATTTTAACTATTTATTACTGCTATTTCAATTTGTTATTGTATTAATTATTTCTATTATTTCTTCTAGAACGTTGTATTTATTCTGATTGTTTTTATATATTGCCCTGAAATGATAACGGGCATTTTATCTGTTTCAAATTGCATGGTATTGCTTTCATTTCAACTAAATAGAATCTCCCATTGTTAGTGTGCATTTCACCGCTGTTTAAGGCAAGCCATATTATTTCACCAGTCACTGCTCATCTAATCCTTCTCCTTAATATTTAGTGACTTCATTTTGTGATGTTTTTTTTTTCAGTACTTGAGATAATTTATTCCTACTTAAGAAGATAACTTTTAAGGGCTCAGCCAAAATTTAACTCAGAGATTATTGTCAAGATGTGGTGCATTTGCCCGTCGGTCTGTCCACTATTAGGGCTATAACTTGTTTCACATTACTGGTATGTACATGTATTTACAATTTGTTATGAAGGACATTCAGGCGTAAACCTTGAGTAGTTTCACATTTGACCTTTCTATGCCCTTTTTTCCATCTGTATTTTTCTCCTTAACAAGATACACTTCACATTTTCAACAGTATCACTCTGAAATTGATAACACACATGTATTTGATTTTTACTGGTAGCTCAAATAAGTTCGAAACTGAATGAAGTGCGAGCAAAAATGCAAAAATGGCACAAAATGCTACAGGTCCGAGTCAAAATGGCCTCCAGTCGTCCTTTTTCTCTCATATTATCGAAGATTGTATTTTGAAAGGAATAATTCTGGCATATAGTGGAGGCTAAATTTTCGAAGTTTTATCTATAAAACTTACTGAATGAAACAACAAGTAATAAGTAACACCTGTGCCTGCAATCATACATTTTTGGATCTTCATTTAAGGTGCTGCTATAGTTTATAATTTATTAGCAATGGACATTAGTCTGTGAGCATACAATACAATAATAATAATAATATATATACTAATTATATCACTTTTAAACGATAATAATAATTATATCACTCTTAAATGATGATTAGGGGCTGACCTCTTTTGTTATTATTCTAGGATTGACTTCTTATCATATAATTTTTTTAATTTTATTACTGCGGTTCTTCAGTTAGTTTAATTTGAAATGCAGTAATCTCACAAATAATTTATTAATATTCAATATGCTGAAATATTTTCATTTTAAGCCCAATTTAGGGTATTTTCACAACGATAGTAAAGACTGGTGACGGCAGTACTGCCGTGCGAAGACAAAATGGCAGTATCTGCATACTTTACAAGTGACCAGATACTGCCTTTTGGCTTTACAGAGCAGATAAGGTCTCAATATACCGATATGTCCCCTACAATATCTTGTTCATATAAGGATTTCTCTGGTGTACAGTTAGCCATAGCCGCTGACATACGAAACCTGTGAATTATACTTTTACAAATATGTGAATCATATATTTTAAAATGATTGCAGTTGCTTCTAATTGAAAAGAGAGCTGGATCACTCAGTGTATCCAGCCGCCCCTTGTATTATTACCAGTAGTTTGTTATGAACAATTGTTTGTTATGAGTCGCTGTTTTTACAGCGCTGCTATTATTAAACTAGGATTCTTGTTTATTGTTGCGATTGACTTGGCATCGTGTTTTAGTCCGTGTTTTGTAAATCTTGATACTTTTATGTTTTAAATTATATGGATTTTTACCTATTATTTTGTATTTTATGGACAAGGCATTATAACGTAATATTTGTACTATTCCATTCAGTGTATTGTTGAGCGCGTGTATAGTGTGAGCTGCCAGGGTTTCACCACATGTCCTGGCTCACCTGTCCTCTCACAGTGTGTCTGCCCTCCACTCAACACATCTCACCAGATATATCAAAAGTAAAAAAAGTAGTCATATCTCACCAACGTTGAACACATAAATTGAAGCCGCCTCGAGCCGTGTGCTGCTCTTGGGTCTATATATATGTCGTTTTAACAGGTTCAAGCTAGTTCCAAAGCAAATTAAATGCAACTAAAATACTTTGTTGAAGTTGATCAAGTAATTCTAACTGGGAGATGTCTATTTTTTATAAATAGTAATATGTTTTGTCATTTGAAGCTGGAAATTGCGTTAGGACAAGAGTTGATGTCATGTCATCTAAACATAATAATGAAATAAATGGTTATTTGGAGATATCCCTTGATATACCTTTAAATCGACTTTTCTACCTTTTTTACATCATGTGCAAGTATGTACGGAACTTTTTTTTTCCCAGACATCACACGTATTGGGGACCCAAATATATTAAGACCTCTGTAACTGAAATGAGGTATTTTAACTGATATTATTCAGGTCCGCTTTTATTGGTAAATAATCCCTGGGATTGGATAAACTGGGGCTGTTAGGATTTTAGCGACCCAATTAATAAAACACAGTTTTCGATGAGAGATTAACCGGGTTATTTGTTATTTGTTCTTAAACCCATTGTGAGAGGACACACAGCTAGAATGGTGAAGGGATATCAGTAAACACGAGACGTTCACCCAATGCTGTTTGAATGTTGGCCCAACGTCTACAGAGCTGGCACGACATTAAAACCCCATCGAGTAAACTACTAGTGTTTGCTGAGATATCTTGCCGTGCAAATCCAAAAAGGCAGTAACTGCTCACTTTACATGTAAGCAGTTACTGCCTTCTGGCTTTACAGGACGGTATACGTGTAGTTACCAGCCAGCAGAACAGACAGACGGCGGTCAGCCTGTCCTACTAGGTGGTCAACTGCTGCTGCCTGCCCAGTAAACACAAAATATCTGTATAACATTTATACTACGTCGGCCCAATGTCTTCGACGTTGGTCCCACATTGTATAAATGTTTTAAAAAAATTGTGTTTACTGACTGATGGCTTACGCATTCTATACCGTGGAACTGGTTCTGGGCTGATACAGAGGAACCTATGCAAAACCAAAATGTATATAGAAACATTGTATATATATATATGTCTAATTTATTGACACACATATTTGATGGTTGATGCCTTCAACTGTTATATCGACGAGTGCTGTTGAATAGTTTTACGAGTCGGACATTTGTAAAAGAGCTGGTGATTGTTAAAGCTGCTATGGGGGCTGAAATGTCCACTTTTACAATAAATTTTACGTGAAGTAGTATCCCAGTGAACACAAAACATTTGTACTATATTTGTACAATGTTGGTACAACGTCGACGACGCTGGGCAGACGTTGTACAAATGCTGTACAAATGCTGTTTGCTGGGATAGTCTACTTATCACCTGGGCACCATTTGACAAATTTTAAACGTTTAAAAGAAACCAAGAATATTCAGAAGAAGAACCTAGACAACCGAGAAGGAGTATCAGATATTTAGCCCAGCAATGGGCGACATGTTTGTACGGTTGGCCCAGTTTTGTGGCACAGCTTCGCCCACCGGCAAGTCTCGTTCACATAGAGATTGCAAGTCTAAAATATTGTTCGAATATATGAAAGGAAATTAAACATTGCGTTATTTCAAAAAAATATTTTGGTGAAAAATCGGCAGCCTACATAGCAGCTTCAGGGGCGTCAACTACAAAAATTGTATTTGACAATTACTCTAATAATCATACCAATAAAAATAGGAATATTCTTATTACAGTCAAATTTAATCACACGAATAAATAATATATCATATTGAGAATAACTATCTTTGTAAACGCCCATTATATTTCGTCAGCATAAAGGGATCCATCTCGATCACCCAATTCTGGTCACCATCATCTTTAACTGACTCTTTAACTTCGCCACTCATCACAAATTTCCTTCCGTTTGCGTCGACCGCGTATTTTGTTTTATTTGTAACTATCATTATTTTGGACTACGCTATCTACAGTTGCTAAAGTTATGATGGCCCAATTTGAAGCTCATTTGCCTACGGTGATCCAATGCTGGTTTAATGTTGGGCCGGCGTCGCAGACGTGGCCCAACACAAAACCAGCATTGGACAACCGTAGACCTATCAGCTTTAAATTGGGTCATCTTAACTCCACAGATCACTGGCCAGTTAGATTTTTTTGCAAATTGTATACCGGTATTATTCACAGCCAGTCGATGGAAAATCGTTTTCAAGACTATCACACAATATGGAGTGCAATGTTGTAGCTAAAAAGAAAATTATATAAACTGGACAGACCACGTGTAAACTGAACGTACACGATAAACGCTATTATGATGATAGATGTTGAAACCTCATTTGTGTAACAGTGACATCTAGCTCAGAATAGCCCGATAGGTCTATGATGTATTAGCATTACTATATTTTGGCTAGAAGTTGTAGAAATGTGCCGTGTCCGGGACCAGAGCAGTGCTGTTATCCATCCAGACAGCTAACATAATAAGAAGTTACATAATATCTCTGTTGTTGATAGTAACCAGTTGCACACCAAAGGAGATCCACTAGTTTTGCGGGGCTGCCTGCTGCGAAAGTGAACCTTAATATAATATTATCAATGTAGATACCTCGTGAAAGATATCATATTGTGTTTTGTCTTTGCTGCATTTGACAATTTGCACAGCGCACCTCGATCACCGCACTACATTTCCTTGATTCGTCACCTTGGATATGAAAGGGTGCTTCTGACAGATGCACCCTTGCATATCCAAGGTGACGTGATGTGCTGCACGTGGTTTCGCGCTCCTCTTTTTCTACTTAGTGGTCAGATGTTTTTGTATGTGTATCGTGTACAGTTGTTAGTTGGTTTGACTGATCTAAAGATGACTGCTGAGTGTGCTCACGACGATAACGATTGTAGTCCCAGATAATGTGCGGCGTAGGGAGTAGTCTGATAGCTGATTCAATGATGGGCGACCAAGACGGTAATTATAAGGTCCCAGCTAATACTCGGGTTTGATTCATTGCCGGCATATAGTAGATCTGGTAATATTCGCAAGGTTTTAATTTTCCCGAGGGTGGGGGGGGTTGGTAAATTACGGAAATTATTATTATAATAGCGCTACCGAAAATTAAAAAAATCCCAAAATCAGAAATTTGCTAAATTTAAACACGGGAAAATTACCAGAACTCCAGTATCACTGCGTTGTGTTCACGGACAGTAATCAGCAGGCCTTGAATCAATCTCTGTTGTTAGACAGGTGTTCCAGCCCCTCCTACGGTGCTCTGTGGTCCCTGTTACGTAAGAAGAATGGGGTGACGTGGAGCGAGGACACGGTAGTATCTCCCACGTTGCTCAATACTACCTCAGTGCCGGTGACAGCACTCACCAGATGGCGTGCTGCACACAGCGTCACCTGGTGAGTGGTGTGCACCAGGTCTCGGCAGTACTGCTGATAGCAGTATTGAATTGTGTATATTAGCTCTGGTTGTCAGCTGGTACCTCTCTGGATGCAGCACTGCTCTGGTCACGGATTGTCTATAGCCGCCCTCCCTCATATTATATTCACTGTATATAACCACATTATTAATGTAAAGTATGTTATTATCAGCATGCCAATATTGTATTGCAGTCCACGAGCTTTACTGAACACAATATTATTACATTCACTTACAGAGTTCTATTGCTACTTATAGTATAACTACAGTGACATGTTTTCACACGTTTCCCGTACAGCTTGTTATATTATTATTTCGAACAAAAATAAATTATATTCTGTTAAGAAATTTGAAGCTGGCAATAAAGTCCTGAAAAATGATGTGTATTTAATGCCTCTTACTTGTTTTCAAGACCTCTGTTTTCAATGAGAGTTATTCCTACTATTTTACGTCTTCGTTCAAGATTGTCCTTTCAAGATTGGCCATCATGCCGGATATCTCTAACCCAACTCAACAAATTTACTTCAGCACTGGCCAATCAGAGACTGATTATAAGGACAAAATTACAGGGGAACATAAGAACGAAATTACTGTTATGCGATAGATTATCCATTTCTGGAACGAAGCCCACCAATTTCATGAATACAAACCCCGAGTATCGTATCTGTCAAGGTAGGTTTTTAGGATGGGGTTCAGTGACCTATTCTGGCTACGTAGGTTGATTTAACAATCACATCCCATGCACTCATTGAATCCAACCGTGACTCTCCACTCCCGCCAATTGTATTCAATTTCTGACAGAAAACACGGTTGATGAAGGGGGGATCACATAGTTTGCCAACGACGTTAATAATGCCCGATGAAGAGCCACAGGAGGGATGAATAGGCCTATGATTGTTGGACTAGTTCCACATTTTTAAAGTCCACATTTACAGTGGCTTTTATGGTGTTCTGGTAGGTGGTTAGGCCAACAGAAAAGAGTTGATGTGCGCACCTTGACCTACTTTGTTGTGTACGCAAATGTTTCAGCATGGTTAGACAGAAGTAGGTCAAAGTAAGCACCTTGAACGTCATTCGTTGCTGAACCGGAAGCCAATTTAGCTGCATAATCACCTGCGAGATATAAATTCCCAGCAATATAGGCCTACTCCTTTTGGAAATGTTGTAATCGGGCTTTTTGCAAGGACTAGACAGAGAGACGTGACTTGACCCAGCAAATATTTCTAAGCCAAAGCAGGTTGAGCTCTTAGAATAACACAATACCGTAGAAGTTCTACCAAATTTTGCGAGAATGAATCATATTTATTTTGACGCCACTTGACTTTGAAGCCACGGATTTTTATCAAAATGTGTGAGATTAGATGAGTAGACCTATGTTTGTATTGTATATGTAATGACCGTTCTCGCCCTCCTGAATCAAAATGGCCATAATCACGTCTCCTTTAATTGTAATTTTATCTATCCAATTAACATAGCTGTAAATAGATTGTGCTGGTCTTATCCATAAAAATCATCCAGTGAAGCAACACATTAAAACCACCTGCTTCGAATCAACAATCACACATTTTTGCCTTAAGAATATTTTTTTTCTAAAATTTTCAGTATATTAATTAAAACAAAAAGACAACTGTCTTGACAACAGTTAAGACTTTTGATTATGGGACAATATATAAAACTATTAAAAACTTATTATTAGAACACATAAATTATGCAGACTTATACATTTGGGAAGACTCAGTTTGACAATAATTTGTGCGCAGCTTAGCTCTTAATAGCCTTTATGATCATTAGCTTGTTTGATTCTTATTGATTTGAGCTAAACCTACATACTCGCATCCTATTTTTTTCAAATTAATATTTCATCTGAAGCTATGATACATCATTTTTTAGACTAGATGTGTTGTCAAAAAATGTATTTAAATATTTTCTATGCCTCTATTTTATGCAACATGAATAATAATCTGAATACATTTGTTTCGTAAATTATTCGTCTGAGCATCTTCCATGAAATTTTAAGTGTTATCTCTTCGGACATACTCCAGCATCATATACAATGGTAGATGAATCTGTCTTGCAGTGCAAGAGCACCTGAGTACAGCCCTTATTACATGAAATTGCACTGGAAAAAATCGTTCACCAATCAATCATTTTGTCAATTCTATTAGCTAGAAAAATACCCATTATTTAATTGTGACCTCAAACAAAACAAATTTATTCTTGGTATTATTCATTTTATAGCATGTAGTGTAGGGTCTTATGTCAGTAAATATGGTTCCGTGGGAATTGCATTTTATTTCTTGACACCTATGTTCGATTTAAAGAAAAAATAATACTGAACAAAATAAAATAGTGTGTCATTTTTTTCTGAAGCTCTAAAGGTAAAATACACCGGGATTTTTTAAAACGTTTGTATTTCAAGGTAACATAGTCGTGTAATATAGCAAATTGGAGGAAATTGGCACGAAATAGTCAACATTCATAATTAACAAATATTATGAAGCTTTAAAGGTCATTACCGGTCTCTTGAAGGTCATAACCCTAAACACACATACAGTCAATAGGCCAGAATCGGTCACCGTGCGCCCCCTCCCCCCCCCCCCCCACTACTCACCCACACCAACTTTTTGTTAAGCTTTGATATGTCCAAAACATGAAATAAGATGTTACCAGTATAAAAATAATGACGAAATATATATTTTGAACGCAGTTGTAGGTGACCAATCTACACATGCAATATACCATATAAAAGAAAACTAAATATCCGTTCTACTGATGTATTGCTGTGGATTAAACAGTTATATCTACACATACGCTTAAACATTTTTTTATTACAAATAATCAAAATCGACAACACAACAAACTAGTAAACATGGTCAATGGAAACGACTTAATAAAACATAATTATTGGCCATATATATATTTGACCTATGTTTTCTAAGCCCAGATTTGTGTATATCCTTAAAACTGAGTGGTATTTAGATTTGTACATTGCACATTGCATATATATTTTTAAAAGAAAGAATATTGCAGATTTTTTTTTAAAATGTGTGTATTTATCCTGGGTTGAAATATGAAACACCGAGCTTTGCTCTGCAATTAAGACTATATTTTTTGTCCCGCCTATTTTTTACATAATTGGTGTGAATCTGTCAGATAAAATTATAGATTTGTTGTCCTTCACTTTTAATATAGCAAAACAAAAAATGACCGCCAAAACCACATCTTTTCTATATTTTTGTTACAAATCATTGCACGATTTCTGGTTTCTGCATGATTTTGAGTTGATACATTTATGTCTCATCTTTTCAATCAAAATGACCTTTATAAATTTGACCTTCAAATCCAAAATGGTTACCACCAACAGACAAATAAATGCCAGAAATTCTTGTTTCTGCCCCCAGGTCACACAAAAGCAATAAATTGAGCAATTCCGAGCCACAAATTAAAAAAATAAGGTTAAATTTACATTGTCATAGCAATTTTGTTTAATGCTCATATGAAGGTAAATTTCGCGGCCATTATGTTTGTTTTCTTTCAAATTTACTTGTCAGTAACGTTTAGTCATAATCCACTATGTGACCACAAAAACATCATATTATTGTCAACATAATTAGCAGCATACTTATAGTAACAGTAAATACATTAAAAACGGCGGATGTCATGGATCTAAAGGTCAAATGAAGGTCATTTCTTTCCAGACACAAGAAAAAAATAAACAATTAAAAATCTTGCAGAAACCACAAATTGTGCGTTTATCTGCGACAAACTTTAGAAAATATGGGGTCTCTTAACATTTTGGTGGCTATTTTGTGTTTTTGTAATTTGAAGGTAAAGGTCTCCAAATATAGAACGTTAGCTGGCAGATTCACATTCAGCACACGCAAATTATGTAAAAACACTAAAATCCCGAGCAAAGTTGTATGTTTCAGATTTCAACCCAGGCCAGCAATATTGTTTCATTAAAAAAATATGTATGATATTTATAAATACAAGTAACACACATTTGAAAGCATACACATATCTGGATTTAGAAAACATAGGCCAGATATGATTATGTCAAATAACTACCATTAATTATGTTGTTTTAATGACCATGTTGACTAGTTTGTTTTGCTGTTCATTCTGATGATTTTATAATACAAACATGTTTGAGCGTATGTGGAGAGACGACTATTTACTCTACTGCAATGTATTATTAGAACGGAAATTTAATTATCTGTTATATGGTATATTGCATGTGCATATCGGTTAATAAGAATACCAACGACATACGCTTACGTAACCCTACCCCCTAATTTCAGACAGGTTTGGGGGACTACCCCCATAAAAGCGGTCAAAATATAAAGTTCGTCCTTTTTTTTTTACTGGTAACATCTCATTTCATGTTTTGGACATATCGAAGCTTAAAAAAGTTGGTGGGGGTGAGTAAGTTGGGGGGGGGGTGCATGGTGACCGATCCATGGACTAATATGTATATTTGAAAACTTTGCAATAGTTGACCTTGAAATGACCTTCGAGGGGCTTCAAAATGTTATTTCATTTTTTTTTAAATTTGATGATATTTCCTGAACAATTTTGGTCATATTGATGTGTTACACGACTAGTAACACATGTGTTTAGATAAATAAATATATATATAAATGAGATCTAGGGGTCATGACCTCTAGGGGTCGAAAAATGACCTTAAGGTGACCTAAAAAAATGACACCCTATTTTTTTGGAATCAGCATAAAATTCTAAACAAGAAAAACACGAGATTCCCACGGAATTACATAAGACCCCACACTAATGGAGGTTATGTATATATAAACCTTCATTTTTTAATGGACATGTCATGTATTCCTTAACATTATGGTAGGCCCCTACATTATATTAAGCAAAGTGGTAATATAAAATTACACATTAATACAAAGTGGATTGGCATGTGTGCATATTAGGCCTATAGGCCAGGAGCCCAAAACATGTAATAATTTTAAAAGGGCTGGAACATTTGACCTTACAGATTGCCTCACATCCAAAACATGAAATGCTACCAGGTCTGAACTGTGGCTTTCTCGTCCAAAACACTCAATGAGTGACGCTATTACCAAAAAACTAATTTCGTCAATATACAAACTACCTGTGATAACCTCACAAAAGTAGGTATATCTACACCGATGTTTTTACCCTTTATTACATAGACATGATTAGTGTAACGTTACCGGTATAAAAAAACATAAACATCTAACATTGCGTTTGCCGATGGTCCGCGTTTGGGTTATGGAACATCATGACATTATGTTATCACAACCAGATGTCGTTATTGTTCCTGTAGTTGGCTGATTGAGTTTCTGTCATTATAAAATGGTGTTCCTGTACAGTGGCTAGAGGGGGGGGGGGGGGTGCCATCCTGATCGTTTACCTGTACAGTAGGTAATACCAGTGCCATCGTGATCATTTAATATCAACAATTAATTACACCGTACACATACCTGTTATCATGTTATGACGTGTGACCCTGTGATGAAAGGCCTAATCGTTTGTTTATAGAGATACATCTTCACTAGTGCCACTTGGACCTTGTACAGATTACTTTTACTGATATTGATCAGTCCTTATATTAGTATAATTGCTACACTGTGTGTAGCTAAGATGTAGTTTGTTGACAATTATCACAGGATATTCGCTGGTAACGTATAAAAAATCGTTAATGTTTAACTGAACAATTATACATAGTGTGCATGAAATTCTAACATAATTACATAAACTAAATCTAATATAATATAATTTATTAAATCAATGTAATTTAGTTTACATATTTATGTTGGGATACATAATAACATCAACGTGCAAAACCTTGAATTTATTTTCTTACATTAATTGTAGGTTGTGAAGCCATGGGTACTATCACTAACATTACTAGGGTGATCACTCCTCCAGACCTAGGAAGGCTGTTACAATGTCCCATCTGCAGGGAAGATTACACCAATCCCAGGATGCTGCCGTGCATCCATAGTTTTTGTCATTCGTGTCTTGCAGCTTACATAGACAAATCAAAAGATGGCAAATATATGTTGTGTCCAATGTGTAAAGCACAATGTAGCGTCCCAGAAGATGGAGTAAGCGGCTTCATACAAAACTGTGTTCTCAGCAACATACAGGAAACAGCATCAACCTCATATTGCACCGGCGACAACCCGGTTTGTTCTGTTCCTGGCTGCGAAGAAAATGTAACTACATATTGCTATGATGGCTGTGAATTCCTCTGCAAAAACTGCCTCCGAGTTCATAATGCCATTGTGGAATCATCAAAACACCAAACTATATCTGCACAGAATAAGCTCCTGAAGCGAACCGAACCAGATTGGAAGTCCCAGAAAAATGTATTTTGCGAGAAACATCCTGGTGAACGCGTGAGTCTGTACTGCAGGGACTGCTGTATATGTGGCTGTAGTACTTGCTTCCTAGCTGGCCATGGAGAGCACGATATCTGTGAGCTGAGTGAGCAGGTGGAAACCAGCATATCTGAGTTAAGAAGCATTATTTGTCAGGTGGAATATCATATTAGTGAGGTAGAACGCCGAGTAAACTCAACAATCAAAGAGAAAAACAAATCTGAAGCTGACATGGAACGGGTGAAAATACATGTGATAACAGTAATAGATAACCTACATCGCAGATTAGAGCAACAGAAAAAAGACTTTATTAAAAAAATGACAGAGGCAACTGAAAGGAACGTTGAAATTATCGCAGGAATACAATATAGGCAGTCTGTGGATATGACAACATTGACAAATTTCAGCTCGTATGCAAAATTATTGATCGCACGTGGGTCTCAGTTTGATATAAACAATCAAATAGGCTCTACACGCCGTCACTATGCAGAACTCAAGAAAAAAACGATAGCAAGTTATAAATGGAACCTCACCAGCAGCAGAAGAACCATTGCCAGGTATGATGTGGGAAATGTGTATTTAAAAGAAGACATTATAACAGTGCCTGCCATCAACGAGCAATGCACACCAGTTGTGGCACATGTTGGGGTGAGAGATGGGAGCAGACCGATCAGAGGTATAGAGGTGTATGATGATTGTGTGTGGCTAGTTCAGAGTAATATTCAAAATTTGAGTGTGCATTCTCTTCAAGGTGAACTGCTGCAAACTATTAAAGTGGAGACATTATGCGATCCACAGGACCTGACTAAGTTTTCGAATGGGCCTTTCGTTATCAGTGACTGGGACTTGAAAGATAAACGTCGCATCTTCTGGTTGCACATAGAAAAGGAAGGTGAGAAGTGGGAAATAATACACCAAAGAAAAAGAACACTTAATTATGCACCTTTGGGGTTATCAGTGACACCAACTGACAAACTACTAGTATCTGCACCGCATAGTCACTCGTTATACCTGTACAATAAATATGGACAGCAACTAGAGCACATCCAGTTAAACCGCAACATAAGACCATACAAGGCATTGTCTGATCCAGAGACACATGGATTTATTGTCATAAACCCGCCATTTATAGTATGGATGCATAAAGATGGAAAACTGATTAAACAATATCAACCGAAGTGTGGTGTTGAACCACAAGACATCAGCTTTGACGAGAAAGACAAATTGTATATTTTAGGTTACAACACTCCGTATATTGAATGTATTTGTCTGGTTGACCAACAACAAAGTCATTTGGTGGAGCTGGACACGACCATCACTAATGCCAGGCGTGTAGGTTTTAGCAGATCTGCTCAGTCTCAGTACATGTATATTGGACATAAATCAATGGAAAAGTATGAAATGCTACTAGTGCGTATAGGAGACAATCCCGTTGCTCATTTTGCTGTGGAAACAACTCATCTGAATTTGAAAGTATCTATTTAATGCGTGGTTCTAAAGACTATTGGCCTTGATGATATATACCTGTTACGTTATCAACGCTGCTCCAATCAACAATGCTATCAATCTTGCTCTAGGAATTGTTCCGAGTGATATGAAAACTTTTTGAGTTGTACCACATTACAAAACAAATTCACACATGAATTCACTTGTTTTGCCTTTTATGTCTATAGATATCTCATACATTATAATTATGACTATGTACACATCTATATAGATATATATTATATCACCGGGTAATCGCTTCAACTCCAGCTTCCCTCACAAACAATAATTTAAAATATAGGCCTATATATGCATAAAAAGGTCACTTATAGGCCCAAAGGACCGGGTGTTTTTTTCATTCTATATTGAAAATGTTGGCAAAAATATGTTATGTACACATGTGACTTTAATAAACGATACTACTACTACTATTATCACATTATTTGTTGGCCTAATGTCTCTTATTGAATCTTCATCCGGCCTCGCAAGTGTCCCTTTAATTGTCACCCTCCTTCCCGACTTGTAATCACCATGACTTAACACCTTCGGCAAACAAGCGTCACTCCATCGACTAATCCCAGCAAACACAAAAACATTTGTATAGCATTTGTACAATGTCGGACCAACGTCTAAGACGTTGGGCCGGCGTTGTACAAATGCTATACAAATGCTTTGTGTTTGCTGGGATCCCTCTGATTTGTTGCTCGTTAACCCTCTCAGTCCCGCAGCGCATCACCCAATTACTTGTTTTCCTATTTGATGACACCGTTCTGGTTGTTCGATTTCAGCTGCATTATTTCTTTCTCGTTTCGGCATTGTTATGCGGGACCCGATTACACTCATCAGTGGTGGATTTAATAAGGTGCGAGTGATTATTGTGCTCGACGCGATAACAGTTAGCCCAGGCTTTTGAACACCCCTCGAAAAAAGCGTATGGTGATGACATCAAATGCAAATGATAAACATTATTTTAATTATATAAATATTAACTATCCAGAAAAAATGTCAACGTTCGTTGTTGATACCTGTTAAAAACTAACGCTTTTAACAACGGATGTTTATTCTAGACCCATATTTGTAGGCCCATATATATATCAGTTTGCTTAATTTCACTTAAATAATTGTCTATCATTATTGTTAATATTATTCGACCGATTAAAAATGCATTGGACTTTCTACATTAATTGAAATAACATAACATAGAGGTGGCTAGTAGGATGTTCTTAGACGCAATAACCGTGAACTTTTTGGAATAATAGCAGTCTGCATCGGTGATCCTCAGATAACGGGGAGGAACAAGCGAATTGTATAAACAACAGCCGCTCCATACAACGCTGGGCGAGGGCTAAAAGCAAAATAAAACAAGAAAAACAAGTTTGTTTATATAAATATTCATTCAGACAGGTAAGCATTATGTGACAGCAAACCAAATACATGATGTCATGTATATGACAGACGTATGAATGGACAATAGACAAAACACATGACATTAAGCACCCGAGGCAAGAAAGCAAAGAAAATACAGGTGACATTGGCCTTCACAGTAACTGACCACACGGCGGTCACTGGACCACTGTTTAAATAATACAAAAGCTGTAGAAATATAAAATGTACTTGATTAAAGAGTCTTGTTTATAAAATGCCCAGAAGTGACCATGCCACAAATACACAGCAAACACGACACATCGACCCAATGTTGGACTGATGCTGGCCCAAAGTCTTCGACGTCGGCCCAGAATTGGCCCAACATTGAGGCGATGTCCCGTGCTTGCTTGGTATTGTCATCACTGCAAATACAAAGGCTGAGAGTAGGCCACATACATAACGCTAACAGCATGTACACAGTGCATCCATACACAGCAACGTCTGCTCAGTACTCCACGCATACAGCAGCAACATTATGCAGTGAGCTTTACATACAACACAGCAGTGTATGTGTACACAGAAACATGCATACGTAATGTACAAGTTATACACAGCGACATGCGCGTACAGTGTACAACATGTACAATTTAGCATGTACATATATGCAGTGCGCAATGTACACAACAGCATGTGCATACCTATACACAGCACTTATGTGCACTTAGACACATGTATACACAACCTGTACATGCTCATGCAGCGTATGCAGTGTGTATCTACAGTGTACAGAATCACATGAATGCAATGTACAGCGTATACAGCAGTGTGCAAAATTAAATAATGCTGTGCTCATGTTGTGCAAGAAATAATACTATATTCAGCTTCATTGTTAATATTTATACTTATTGAATACCATACTCACTTGGAAATGAGTGCTTGAGCAACCTGTTCTAAAACTTTTCTCGATCAGAAAAAAAATTTCAACAACTTTTCTTATGATATAAAATGAGGCATTGATAACTACAAATTCCAACTGTTCAGCAAAGCATCACATTTATGCTTTTCACATACCTTTTTATTTGCTTTAACTCGATTTTTTGTCCTTTTAAATCACAAATAATACTTTGAAATATAATGGTGATGTATATTTTTTGATGTACATTTTGATAACATACAGACATCCCACAACCTCAAGTGGGAAAAATAATTTGAAAAAATAGCCACGAGAAAACAGTTTGAGTATGAACAACAATCCCCCAAAAGTTAAATCTGAATAAATGCAAGCATACTTATACCCGCAGAAGATTAAAACGAGCATTATCAGATAAATGTTTCATTAAGGAAGCTACATAATCAATACGTGGGTGTAATTATGCATGCAGAAGATGTAAGCAACACAAGCAGATGAACGGTTTCACTGTATACATAATCAAATGTTGGCCTGATTCTGCCCGTAAAGGATTTAGATAAACTAAACCAGATGCTCCAAATGAGATGAACAAATTCACATTTTACAAAACATACCTGTTAATACAGTAACTAACGTTTAAAACCAAATAATATGATTAACCCTTTAAACCCTCACGATGCATCAAAGCATTATGTTGCATCTCTGAAGGATGAATTAATTTCCTAAACCTAGGATCTTTAGAACCCAAATCCGTCTTAATAAAAAACAAATTCTTATTTTTCACACACTTCTAAGTCAACTTCGTCCACTACAAGTCTAGAATTGCGAAAGCAATTTAAGGCTTGTAGCGGATGAAGATTACAATCGTAAATTCAGGCTTGAAAGGGTTTAAAGTCAGGACAAGCAATGATGACTAGCATATGTTGTCATTAAAAAAATGTCATGCTGTACGTACATTAACGGTTTAAAGTAAGCATGTGATGATGATCAACTCTGCTAATTCAAAAATGTTAACAAAGCAATTTTTGAACATCCGACATTTTGTTAATAATTTGATTTTCGAGTAAAATTTCAGTAATGAAATTTATAGTTGGTGACTAGCAATCTGATAATGACCGGTATAAGTTAAGCAGGCCCCTTCACAATAAAACAAACAATAAAAATAATATGATGTGTGTTATCGTCGCCTCGGAGCTAAAGGATCCTATCTGCCACTCTAACGAGTGTCAGATAGGATCCTTTAGCTCCGAGGCGACGTTATGTAGATCTGTGTTCAAGTGAGTTGTATTCGTTTGCATGCATGCTTATTTGTGTGTACTGATGGGATATCTTCTATTAGTGTGTTGTACATTATAAATTGTCCACAGGGAACGTCAAAGGATATGGCAAGATCAAATTTGTTATGAATAAAATTGTGGTAGTTCAAAGTATGCATTAAATAACAACATAACTGCAGATCTATTCGTATAGAATGATGTAAGCACATGTGTACAAACTCTATGGCTTATACTTTATGTAAACATAAAGTTAATCTTTATTAATCATGTTGATGTTAACTATGAACAAGATACATTAGTACCATGGGATTGATATTTGAAATTTTAACACTGGTTCATTAGAATCTATTTGTTGATAAAAAAAAATTGTGTCAAAACGTTCTCTGCAATTAAACATGAAGCCATGTTTAATTTACGTATGCTTACAAATAAAAAAACATGTGTGATGCACGAATTGGTATAATGCTTACATTTTAATGTAGTTAATGTAATCATTAAATAATGTGGGAAGAAACCTCTTCACTTTCTTCTGAAACCTTGTGTCATCAGCGTATCTACAATACAGACACCAGTCGTAAGATTCGTTCCTTGACCAGCTAGTAAGCACCACCAGGGGTCACAGTTTTCACAGCACTGCCTGTACTGCCGCAACTATAGACGTTTTAAACGCCCCCCCCTCCACTACTTATAAATGGTGGCCTCAAAAAATGCAAAATAATCCCCCTATTCATTTTATTAGCAAGTTTGACAAGATTATTTTCAATAACTGAAGCCTTGTCTTAGGTTTGTAGTACAGCCCATTCTAAAAATTAGATCAAAATATCTAGACTGAATTTAGTATAACGCTGTATATAGAGCAAACATTGTGCTTAGTTCAAATATGTGATGAAATAGGCGACAGCATCCCCTGGTATTGCTTATCACAAAAGGTAGGTGTATAGTGCGTGTATGTGATACTAACTGCGATGTTTGGCGAGTTATTACGAAGAGGCTGGACTGCAGTCACATCGAAGATGAATGTATATTCTGTTTGTCATTTTTATAAGATTGTCTACAGCCACATTGTATATGCATGTCCCAGCAAACACAAGACATTGAACAAATATTGGCTGCATGTTGCATCAACCCAGGTTTAATGTCTCGTGTTTACTGGGGTGTAATGTGTTCGTCATTATGAAAGGCTGGATTGCAGCGACACTTAAGATAAATGTGTATGCTGTATGTGTATCATATATTTTGATTTTCATATTCAAAACAAACGCACCGTATCAGGTAGAAGTGATTATAAAATAGAGATCACGGATTCACAGGGTCACGCATACAAAGCTCTGTACTGTCATCAAAACCAGCACACAAATGATTGCGTGCATTGTCTATACTGTCATGTACACAGATGATTGTGTGCATTATCTAGCCTGCTTTGCAAATTCAAAAGGCAGCATCTGCTTACTTGTGAAGTAAACAGATACCGCCTTATGGCTTTGCACGACAGCATACTGTCATGCACATCAGCACACATATAATTGTGTGCATTGTCTATACTGTCATCACAGGAAATCATAATCCATTTATCCTGTACTCTACAAAAATGGAATGTTCGGCTGGTAAAGAGATCTAACAGGGACAAAAATATGCTCACTAATAATATACAATAATCCAGTTACCAGTAATGCGCTGGCAAACGCTTTGTTCAACACCGGCTCAAAGTCGCAGATGCAGCTTTTAATAGACAATGGGCATATTGCTCTAACGTAGAAACATTAAATGTATTCATATTCACTTATTCGGTATAAACGTGCAATCACACACTCGCTATAATGGTATTACATGGCAGGCACAAATCAAAGTTGCGTAACATGCGTGCAGGAAATCAAAATAATGTGTGATGGTCAACTGCCAAAAAATGTGTATGTATAATAATTTGGAGGCTTGAAGCACACCCTCAATAAAAGTTACGTAAGTTTAGACACCTTGAGAAAGTGAAATATAATTAAAAACACACACACAGACACACACATACTTAATCCTTAACCCTTGAAGTGCTCAAATATGCTTATACAGACCAGAGGGTTTTTGTCATTTTAAATCATCATTTGTAATTCATTTTATTAGCAAAGTAAACAACTGTTGTTGGAAAGTGTTTGAACATCAAGATTTTCAAATGCTTGGTCTCAAATTAAATGAATGTGTAACTTCAGCCGCTTGAAGTTGTGGGTCATGGTATCAAAGCACAACTTAAAGCGGGCTAAAATTAGAATTTTGTAATTTAGCGCTTCAAGGGTTAATATATGTATGTATACAAGAATGTGTGTGATTGTACTTAACCCTTTAAGCCCTCACGATGCATTAAAGCATCATTTTACATCCCTGAAAACAGACCTAATTTCTCTACAACAAATTGTTTTAGAACAACAATTTCCATGAAACTGGTTAATTTTTAAGCCACATCAAATCATCTTCATCCACTACAAGTCCAGAATTGCGACAGCAATTCGCGGCTTGTAGTGGATGAAGATAACTATGGTAAATTCAGGCTTGAAAGGGTTAAGAGCAGGAAGCAATATTATGTCCACTCTCACTTGCAGTAGACCTGGTGTTTAATTTTACACATATCTAAGACAACAGATTGGTCAATAATCCCATGTATTACACCAGCACTAGTATACTCGATACAGTAACAGTAGATATTGTATTGCTTATTTTGATAAGTATTACATCGATAATTGCAACCTCAAAATCATTTAACATTGATAAAAGTTACACCAGAGTAATGTTCCCGGGTAAATTTGTTTTAAAAATTATTACTAAAAATTTGTGTAATTTGGATGAATATTGACCCAGGAAACACGAGACATCAAACAAATGTTAGTTAAATGTTGGCCCAACACTGGGTCAATGTCTCGTGTTTGCTGGGGGTAGAATAAACACTTTCACTATGAAAATCCAATTTTGTAAGCTAAAATTCAAAATGGGTTTGGGTTTTTAAATGATTACAAGATACAGTAGCTGGAATACCTACTGTAACATTACCATTACAACAATTTTCTGCTATCAGCTAATCAGAATTCTAACCATATATATTTTTCATCGATCACTCCGATATGTTAAAAGTGAGGGGTGAAGGCATGACAGAGCGTATATTGCATGCATATTAAAATAAAAGAACAGTAGAAACTGGATTATATACTTCAATAAGAAAGTACATATAAACACATATGTGTATGTATGTATATATATATATATATCTGGTATATATATAAATATATACATATATGCCCATACATACCATATTTATTCTAATAAACAGCCTGGGCGTTAATCAGAATACCCCCTGGGGTTATATTACCATGCTTATTAGAGTAGTTTTTGTCTATAGATTGTACCATGATCGTGGATTTTATCGCCAAATTAGTGGTGTTTATTGGAATATGAGCGTTTATTAGAATAAATATGGTACACATATATACACATATATAATAATATATGCATATATAATATACTTAAGGATACATAATGATACGTCTAGAATATCATAATATCATATATCTGATAATAAGGTAAATACATCGGTGATATTATAAAATAAAAAAATATCCACTGTAGGCCTACAATGTGCCCACCAATGTCGCTATTGGCCATAGCGAATACAGACCTGCTTATCAATGGATAATTTACCAAACAAACTGCATTTTCTAAATTGTTGCTGCTGGATTTTATCCTCAGAAAAAAATCAACAGAACAGTAACATGTTACGGTTGGCACAAAATAATAATAAATGTCCCACTAAAAGCTGTGACAATGAGATTTCACTTGCAGAATCTGTTCATTTTGCCTCAAATTATTATGCAATGAATGGCCTCCCATTCCCACATATAATCAATCATTTCATGAAATAATATAGACATCTTTTTTAACTATATACAATAAATGTGAAACCTGTTAAGGTTTTGCTTTTATTAATTGTTTTAACCTTTTAAAACCTCACGATACATCAAAGCATCATTTTACATCTCTGACGAATGTGACTTAATTTCCTAAAACCTAGGGGTTTCAGAATGATAATTTTCATGGAACTATTTTTATTAATAACAATACTTTTTTCATTTGACACCCACTTCAACTCATCTTCATCCACTACAAGTCAAGACAGTAATTCGTGGCTTGTAGTGGATGAAGATGACAACAGTAAATTCAGAATAAAATGTGTGTTTCAACATTCACATTAGCAATTCTTTGGTCTCAAAATGAACAAAATAATTAATAGGATAATTTTTACCACTTGGAAGTTGTGGGTCACGCTAGTGAGACACAACTTCAAATGGGTGTAAAAAATTTAAATAAGATAACTTAGCGGGTGAATATATAAGTCAAAATCAGATATTCCATTATACATTGTGCAACAGATTATTCTGTGAAATTCAGTGATGTCACCAGAAACCCTTTAGAATGACTACTGGGTGAAAACAATGTCATATAACACCCCCTCCCCTATACTTTTTTGTATTAGCTAGCTCTGTGAAAACATTGGAGGTCAAGGCTATTGAGTTTCACATAATTTGTATTTCTGATAAGACAGTTTGTTGTATTTTCCCTTAGTAATCTGTGTGCTGTGAAATTATGTAAGAAAATATGATGTGTGACGCTCCTAACATGATTTGATTACAATAGACAGGCCTACTGCTGCACACTGCTGAGACAAGTGTTAATTATGGCGCCAAATTTAAAGACATTCAATAATTGTTCATTCACATCGAGTTTAAAATCATCGTTTTAAATGATTTAAACTTAATATGAATGCTTAAGTAATGCCAATAATCAGACTCCCAAATATGAAAATGGAAGAAAACAAAAATAACATTCTGAATATATTCACGCAGTGACCATGCGCATAAGCTACATAAAGATACAGTTTCGTGCCATGTCTTGTTTGACCAAATATCTTTCATGGACCATGAACTAGTATGATTAGCACATGTGAAGGTCTTGCATACAAAAAAATTAGCTCACATCGCCAGTCTGGCTCCCAGCAAACACGATACATCAACCCAATGTTGATTCAATGTTGGTCCACCGTCTTCGACGCTGGCCCAACATTGAACCAACATTGGGTTGAAGCATTGCGTTTGCTGGGCAGATACACACACACACACACACACACACATACACAGATGAACGTTGTGTAAACGAGAGGGTATTCTTAATAAACAGTACATATTACAGGAGGTATTGTGTCTAGTTACTACAGTGTACGTGCTGGATGGCTGTATTATCTACAATGTTATTATTACAATGCGTTATATATTATTGTACTCTGTGTATAAAGATGACGAGTTGGAGTGAAACATGTAGTGGACAGTCTTCACAGTGATCCAGCTGGACTGGCCGGAGAGCAGAAAAATAGCCAACTCTGTCATCATCACAAATTCTCATCAGTACTGCGGACACTGTAAAAAAACAGGCATTTCAAAAAAAAAGCTTTAATTTTTTTACTCTGTATAGAACAAGGAACAAAATATTCGATAATAATGTGTTGTCTGGTAATTTTCTCAACTGCGGGCATGTTTTAAGTCAAGCATATATCCCTTAAAGGTTTTATTGTGAAAGCTTAGCAAGTAAGGCTGTACAAATAAAAGGCACCATTTTAACTACACAAATCTGGCAAATCGTTCAAATGTTTCCTGTATATGATTAATTGTTTTTAATTTTACAGTTGGACTATTAAATATGCAAACAAAATAACATTGATAAAAGTAAAAATCAGTGAATTATTACATTAAATTACTTTTTACTATTCGACTACAAAATATTTTCAGTTTTAGCTACAAAATTGCATCAACAGTTATCTAACCAAGTTTCATATATAATCTTTGTGGTCTAAATTAAAATTTTCCCTGCACTTCTTGGTCATACTACATACGTTTTTATAAAAAAATTATTTCAGCCTGCCCCTGAGCTTATTAAAAGTGACCCACAAACAAAATATTCACTGATATCGCCTACCTGATTCTAAAGCTTCCTCAGTTCTCTATATTGTATTTTTACTTGAAATTACCCTTCACAGTGCTGCAATATTTTTATATAAACCAAGAGAACAAAGAGGATGTTTCAATTAGAAATCATCAAAAATGTTTTAGTTAGTTCTTTATGCTTAATTTGAATACCTATGTTATGGGTCTACAGACATTATATAAATTATTTACTCTGTCAGTGTGGGGATTGACTTAATGCATCATAATCTCGTCGCCTCGGAGCTAAAGGATCCTATCTGACACTCGTTAGAGTGGCAGATAGGATCCTTTAGCTCCGAGGCGACGATCTGATGTCTATAGACTTTTTAGCACATAAGTGCCACATGTGATGGTGTTAGGGTGCTTTGCTCAAGGACACAGCATCTAAACATGAGCTGGATGCGACTTCACAATGATGGCATCAGAAATGTTGAGGTGGGAGATTAGTGAGTTGGACGAAGGCCACATTAAAGTGATATGTCTCTTTATTCCTTGAATAACATATAAAATATTTGACAAATTATTAAGTTTTGCTATCTTTAGTAACCCCATTCTGCTGAGAGTTTGTACAAATAAAATAATTTTTTAAATATATATTTGAAAGATGTCATGCTCAAAACTCAATCACGACCATATACATGTAGTAGGCACAGGAAACTGGGAGATGGAGAGAAAGTACAATGTACAATTTGCTGGTCAATTTTTGATACAGAGCTTGTCAAAATCAGGTTCCTTATATATTTTAATCTAATGATGCTTACTTAGATACTTATGCTAGTAGAATTTTCAACAACCTGACTACACTTGATCACAGAAAAAATAACGTTACATTAACATCATAAGCAGGATACATCTCATGATGAAGCTGATCAATGAACAATAATCCTTCTCCTGGCCACGAATCTGACACATCATCCAAATGTACTGTTCCCTGTATATGATAATGGTGTTTAATTTTACAAAATAATCTTGATGGAAAGGTGAATTTCTCCTTTAAATTACTGATAATGTATATCTGATCACATTATGAAAGTATACTTATATGGCTTATAGAGAATATTGTGGTCTGTTTAACCCTAAAATCATTTTTATAAAGCCAGGAGACCAATTCGAAATCATCGTAAATATCTTTGAATACCTATTTATGGTTCCTCAGCCATTTTAAATGTTTTACTTTCCAAAACGTCGTATTATGATGTCGGTCCCCACGCTGAGAGGGTAAATTTGCATTTCCGCAAATATTTTTCAATATAAAAAAAATCACACAAGCATGAATGAGTGATAAAAATCTGTGTCTAGTTCCCACGTGGCCGAATGACGGTCCCTTAAGTACAGAAGTTACGTGCGTATATTCATATTAATTAGGGGACTCTATTGAACTGCAACACGTTTAACTATACATGAAAGTATTAACTGTTAATTATTATAATCATATATTATAATAATACTAAACACAATGTAAGATATCTGGGACCCGAGCCGTCACAAATCAATCTTACTAACATACCATTAGCATTGGGGACTGCCATGTCACGGCGATATTTTGAACGAGCCATAAAAAACAAGTGCGTGATATGTAAGGCTTAAGCACCAAAAAAGGCCTATTTGGACCTTCTGCGGGGTATAGACCAGTGCGTGGTATAGTCCAGCAATCACGATACCAGGTATATTTTTTTTATGGTTCTTTGGAAGGATAGCATGGTACACACGAAGGACAGCCTGTGCTGCACCATGTTCGAAGTGGTCACATTAAGAAGTGGAGGTCTTGTTAGTCTGTCAAGTTGAAAGGGGGAGGTGACAGTGACAGTGCCAGCTGAAATGGTGAATGTTACTGTTGTCACTCAGCCCCCAAGCAGGGCACCAATTTTATGTTCATATCTATAAGCTGAGCATCCAAGCTTATACCAAGTAGCTGTCACTAAAGTTGACATGTCCGCCATCTGCAGTTTTAGCAGTAATAGTCAATAGGAAAGAGGAACACCAGGAAGGATTTCACCCCATTAATGAACACAGTACAACCTTTCTCGGGCACTGCATTGATTTCTAATCAGGTGATACTGAACCACAGAAAAAAAACTTTGAATGAGCTCATATCAGTTACAATTAGGCAAAACTAGATATGACTGTTTACAATAAATACATCCCTGTTAGATATTTACAGATTAGCTGATCATGAATGTCCACCATCACGGCTAAAAAAAAGTACGCAAACTTTGGGAGATTATCAGAAATATCTGGAGAACCACCATGTCAGATTTGAATGCGATCCACCAACGGTTCATAAGATATCGTGACCACAAGCTTTTTAAGCAGCCATATTTTCAAAATGTCATACACCAGCCATTATTTTTTTATTGAATTATTCCCAAAAGTTAATCAGATCACCGGAAAAACTAAGAGAAATACTCTAGCAAATTTGAATATGATCCAACCAAAGGTTCATAAGATATCAAGCCCACAAGGTTTCTAGGGGGCATCTTGCAGAATGTCTGTTTATGGTTCAGTGCAAAAAAATATATGAGATCGATTGCCCAGGCACAGGTCATATCTATGAAAAATAAACAAAAAATAAATTTATCAGTGAGTTGAATTTAGTGAGAGCTCATAGTGAGAGCTAAATTACTGATACCCTTGTGACGACAGAGACAGAAAATTGCTTTTTGCTTTGTGAAACAAGTGATACTGGTCCCACCCCTGAGGGCTGAAAGAGGTTAGCAAACACTATGTAATGTTACCTTGTATTTTCTCAGCTGTTCAACAATCTGTGTAAACTGGGGGCGATTTTTCTGTCTGCAAAGCAAAAAAAAAACACACTCAAGCATAAAATTTGGCAAATGCAAATTAACTTTAAGAAGGGAAAATTTGTAGAAACTGAACAAGCTATCATGTTCATAGTGCAAAAGTACTGTACCCCCTTTAAATCAAATGAGGTTTCAAATATTTTTAACAAGACCTGTGTAATTTAAATACCTAAAATCAGATAACTCTGCCATTAAATAAAACTTTTTCAACTGTAAACAAAATCATCAGATAACTGCTTCATAAGAAATGTATGACAAATATGGGCAAAATTAATACATGAAAACCTAGAAGTTATCAAATTCACTACAGTAATTGCTGTATGATATGGATTGGTGAATAGGTATCAAACATGTAGATGATTAAGGCAAATACTAACAGTGCAAATGGTTGATTCCTATTAAAGTGATGCATTTGAACCCCATTAAATTACATGTATTTAGAAAAAATCCCCTTTACTTATAATTCAAACTACACAGTCACACTATATTACACTGCATGGAGCGTCTTTCTTACACCTAAAAATACAAAACACTATGTTTTTTGTCAGTTGGAATTTTTAAATTTATTTCTTTTGTTTTAAAATGTAAACCTTACATAACCCTACAAATACAACTGGTGTTATGATCTCTAAGCAAATCAATATTGAATAATAACTTTTTACAAGCTTTAGATATCTATCACCAGGCATATTCATACACTAAGGGGAAGTAAATAAAGAGCATGCACAAATATTGTGTTGATAACAAGACAGGTAAATAATTTCAAGGAAATTTACATAACCATATGAATTCATTAGGTGTTATGAAACCAAAATACTACTGCAGAATAGCAAGAACTATGCTGTCAAATACTTTGTGGTATCAGAGTATAATTTGGTCAAGATAACGTGGCAAATGGGGTTTTTCGCCCTCGTCCAATGAAATAACAGAGATACTGTCTACATGACATTTAGAGTTCAAATAAAGATATCTTGAAAAGTAAGCACTGTTTAAATTTTTAATATATCTTAAAAAAAACAGGTGACATCAGTCTTTTGTTAAAACAGTAGATTCGGATATACAAATCTACTGTTATTTTTCATACTGGCCCAGGCGGGCGCAGTGATTGTTATGCAGGTTTTACCATGACACTACATGCCTAATGTTTCTTGGTTAACCACACTGACTATTTTATCTATCAATTCTTGGAACACATGTTCCTATTTTGTGTATTTTATGTCGAAGAAGGAACTCAATTACGATAGATTCGTAGATCTGAATATACTCCGCGCTGCGCACCTTGCTATTCATAGGGTTATGCCAATATTTTGTAATCACAAGGTTAATAATTATTTGAAGAACAAAACGTGAAATATTTAATACTTTGAGTTTTTTCTCAGAGGAAAACAAGTCCGCTATAAATTGATGATCATACTAAACATTTACAATCTGTAAAGCAAGCTAATATATAATTGAATTTAAAAAATAATAACCATATATTTTAAAAATTTTGTATGCAATGTTGGACCAACATTGAAACAATACCAATTTTCTCTCAATAACACCAAATACTGGACCAATTTAACTGTAATTTTTTCTACAAATGTTGCCAGGCCTTTAGATTTAGTGTCCACGATTGCTCACGAGCACCATAACTCACACAAAGGTGAAGACAGGCGAGTGAATTACAGCGCACCTGTGTTGTCAGGTTTTTAAAACTGCAAATTTCCCCCTTTTCAATTTTCATCAACAAGTTTGGTATTGTGGTTAATTGTGATGAGCTCTTTTTCACTCACCACCAATTTCCAAATCTGAAGCCTGTGTAGCTATGATAAATGTAGATATGCCGACATAAACACCAGGCTTTCATTACAATTAATACTCTAAATGTGTTTTAGCATAGCTTACAAGCCAACCGACGAGTGAATAGACTAGACCTACATTTACTCAAAATATTGTAATATGGTTTGAAGATATCAATTACAAGATAATTCAATAGCTTCAAATCAACTTGTTATATTTATACATTGTAATAGCTTTAACAACAAATATAAACAACTCACTCAAATTCCCAGCATGTTTTCATGATTTCATATACACCAGGTGGACACTTCATTGGTCTCTCTAAACGCTGACCACTCTCTATAAGTTCCAATATTTCCTGTCCACGCAATCCCTGTTTTAAAAAAACATAAATCATAGTAAATAAGATATGTCTTTTCGCATTTAGTGCAGCATTCGCTCCGGCACTAGCATAAGGGCACTAACATTATGATCTGTAGAACAGGCTATCATGATTAAAAGAGAATAAAGACGAGCAAAGTAACACTTGCAACATTCAGTGCAACAACAGTAAGAATTCACCCTAACTGAGGATGTTTAATAATAGAATTTATATGACTGTTGTGTTATAATTGTGTTCATTACAAGATAAGAAAATAAATACTGTTACATCTGCTGTGAATCACAAAGCATAGAAATTCAGGGGTGGGGGCTCACTCTGTATGGCTTTTGTCCATATGACGTAGCTTCCCATAATGTGACTCCATATGACCAAACATCTGACTTGGAATCAAATTTGAAAAAATAAATACACTCTGGTGCATACCACTTCAGGGGCCATTTTCCAGCAGCACTCGCCTGTAAATAAAACAGATTTTGATATCAATGTATTTAAATTTATGAAAAGTAAAAGCATTGATATTTCATATGAACAATAACAGTTACATCCTAATGAATTAACTAATGAATGGGGATTAGGCCACTTTTATGTCAATTGAAAAGTATGTTTATTATATATAGTACAATAGAGACCAAGTCAGCAATATTAGAAAGTATTAGAAGTATAAATTTATTCAATATATTACAATATTTTAGCTTATTGGGAGCTCTCCAGCATTATAAAGGGGTATATGTTATGATCTGAGTCAAGAGGGGCAGTAGAGGCCTGTCTTATAAGTTTGGCTGCCCCGGATTTAGATGATAGGGCGTCAAGATGCAATCGAATGCCCCTAAATGTTCCTGAAACACCCTATATCTTAAATATGTTAGTACATGTATCACATAGAAGAAAGGATGGTTGAGGGAGGTGGGTGAAAAAAATAAAATTCTGCGACTCCAGCTTAGCTCCAGGCTAGTTAAACAAAGGACTGGTAAGAGTTAGCCATCTCTGGTCTCAAGAAGTAAGCAGTTTCCACTCAGGAGTAATTTGATAGGCAATCAAAGAGGGTAATATTAGCTAGCCAATCATAACAAAAGCCATAAAGTCCTTCCACCGACATAAATTAGAGTATATTTCATAAATATTAAAAAAAATCCAGATGGTGGGTAATGTGATTGTAAAATTTGAATTATTTCTGACTTCAATTTTTGAGTTTTTGCGCCACAAGAAGTTATGAAACCTTAAAAAGATCATTCGCACATCTCCATATTGTGGGGGATGTAAAAATTGACTAATTAATGATTTTAAGTTTTAGAGTTTCTGCATCAACAACAATTATGAAGTTGATCCGGATTTCATCAAATTTCAGCTGCTATGTGTGAATGTATTAGCAGCAGCCGGCCTGCAGCAGCTTGTATATAGTCAGTACACTGGACAGGGAAAAATTCGAATCATGTTAGACTTCTAAAGGCTGAACACACCCCCTCTTGTACAGAGGCTATCAGAAATATTGCATCTTCAAAAAAAAAATTAGTTTGTGTGAAAGAGATCGAAGAACGAGCGCTGAACTGACTTTGTCCGCCGAACTGGAATGATAAAATCAAACACATAGGTCTTTAATAATTAATTTTCTAAACAGCAAAATTCCAATCAATTCAACTAACCTTGTAATATTCATTTCCACGTCCTAGCGCTTTACTCATGCCAAAGTCACTGATTTTGGCAAATTGCTCTGTGACTAAAAGGACATTTCTAGCAGCGAGATCTCGATGGACAAAGTGCTTACTTTCCAAGTAAGCCATGCCCTCTGCAACTTGGAACATGAGCTCCAGCACCTTAGTTATTATGAATTCCCTGAAAAAAAACAAGCATTTTGAAAAACAATATTATGTCTATATTATTACTTAAAATTATAAAAAGAGCAGCAAAAAGGTGGCCTACCACATATATACCATCAATGCAAATTATCAAATTATTAACAGCTATCTGAATACAACACTAAAAATAATGTATTGCCGGTTTCCATTTATTAAATTAGAAACTGACATTTGAAGAAAAAATACTAACGGCTTCTTCTTGAGAAACTTATTGAGTGGACCTAACGGAGCCAGCTCTAGAACCAGCGTGATGGCCTCTGATTTACACACTCCAATCATGCGCACTATATTCCGGTGTTGAAGGTCTGCCATTAGACGGGCTTCTTTCATTATCTCTGCCTAGAACATGCATATTAAGACAATATTATACTACAGAATTACTAATATATTTTGTGAGACAATCATCATCAATAGACAAATAATTGGTATACAGGTATCCTTTCAAACATCAAATAAAAGGGAGACTAAATTACGATACAAAACATTTAGAATATTTTAAAATAGTTAATTTGAAATTCATGGGATCATTGCAAGAAAATGTTCATGAAAAATAATCACAATGTTAACCCTTAGAGCACTGAGCAAGTCAATTTAAATTTTCAACTACTTGAAGTTGTGTCTAGCTACCGTGACCGACAACTTCAAATGACTGAAAATTTGCGTTATTCGTGAAATTTATGTCCCGACATATATCTGTGTTTCAAGATTGAAAGCATATTTCGTTTTAACAACTGATCATATAGGTGCTAATGAAAACACAGAATGTCTACTGTAGTCGACATCAGTATGCTAAGTGTTAACCCTTAGGTCTAACTTTAATCAGTATGCTAAGGGTTAACCCTTAGGTCTAACTTTAATCAGTATGCTAAAGGTTAACCCTTAGGTCTAACTTTAATCAGTATGCTAAAGGTTAACCCTTAGGCCTAACTTTAATCAGTATGCTAAAGGTTAACCCTTAGGTCTAACTTTAATCAGTATGCTAAAGGTTAACCCTTAGGCCTAACTTTAATCAGTATGCTAAAGGTTAACCCTTAGGTCTAACTTTAATCAGTATGCTAAAGGTGAACCCTTAGGCCTAACTTTAATCAGTATGCTAAAGGTTAACCCTTAGGTCTAACTTTAATCAGTATGCTAAAGGTTAACCCTTAGGTCTAACTTTATTCAGTATGCTAAAGGTTAACCCTTAGGCCTAACTTTAATCAGTATGCTAAAGGTTAACCCTTAGGTCTAACTTTAATCAGTATGCTAAAGGTTAACCCTTAGGCCTAACTTGATTTGTTAAACTACTTGGAAGTTGTGTCTCGCTACTACGACCAACAACTTCCAGTGAGTAAATCACTTAAATTTGTACAATTTAAATCAAAATGTATGCAAATTTTCAAACAAATCTTCTTTTTTTTAATACAGAAAGTCTAAAATGGCAATAGACACGATTAGCACTCGAAAGGTTAAGTTATTGTCAGCTCAGATTGTATGTTAGAAAGTTGGTCTAAGCTTACAGCAGCATTTGGCAATTCATCCTGCTTCAATGTTTTGGCTGCTACAGGGATGGAGACTCCGCTGCGCTGATACATACCCCTGATTACTGAACCAAAATTACCAGCACCTGTGACGAAGAAAATACTATTGAAAAACTAACACCAGTGATAAAAATTTTATCATTAGGCAAGACTACAACCTTTTTAATCTGTGTCATTAGAAGGTGAAATCACAGTTATTGGGAATGAAAGGAGTGTTTCAACATTAATATCTGCAAATGTTTGGTTTCTAAATAAACAAATATGAGAAATTTTCACTCACCTGAATTTGTGGGTTGCGATAGCGAGCCACAATTTCAAGTGGACGATAGCGAGCCACAATTTCAAGTGGACCAACGTCAAAACAACATTGATTTAACGTCCTGTGTCTGCTGGGTGTGATATACACTGTATAAAATATACTCACCTAGTTTGTCAAACAGTTCCAAATCATGTTTGTTGAGATTAAATACATCTTCTGTTCGAGGTACCGAGTCATAAACACTCTGCGGGTCGTCATCTATAAATTCTGATGGAGGTAAATTTGACGTACTGTTCCTTGGCGGACCCATATCTGAAAAAAAATTGCACATGTTAAACTGAACGATAATATTTTGCATCATATCATTATTGACTGATTATGTAGTCATTACATTTATAACTGAAACATTTATATATGCTGTTTCAAAATGAAATGGGATACAAAAAACACATCTATTAAACACATACATAAATGGATAAAAGAAAAAAAAATACATCAATAAGATATACAAACTGTGACTGGAATTTTATTATAAAACATAGTAATGTACTGAAACATTGACATACTATTCAATTGATGGAACATTCAAATAATCATAAACATAGAAACTCAAGTATGTATCTATCGAATTATTTCCATTATGTTATAATTTTAAACTTTTTTTGAAAGCCCACGACGTTACATTCCCCTCTCTGCCCAAATACAAAAAGTGTCCAAAAGGAAGCCTCAGAGTATATAATACCTTAGAATCAATACAGAGGAGCAACAAAATGAGGTGTTGACTATCGAGGAAAGATATACAGTGCTTGTCACAACAAGGTTTGACCCTAGTCCTGCTATGCCCGGATATATACAGGGTTAAGGATGTTTTAGATCAATAAAAATATCACTTAATTTTGATAAAATAGTTTTTAGTAGATGCTTAGTTGATCCAATAATTTAATTTTAGACATGTCTATTTTTCATAAATAGTAATATTTTTCGTCATTTGAAGCTGGAAATTGCGTTAGCAATTCCAGCTTCAAATGACGAAAAATACAATTGAAGCAATTCAGCAGGACAAGGGTTAATAAAGCTGAAAATTGAATACATGTAGTCCAATAATATAAATGTTGAAAATTTTTTAACTTCCCCAAGAAAATTATTATTAGTGCATACTTGCATAGACGGACAGACACAATACATATTGTATGTGGCACAGGCTAGCAGAGGTAGAAAAATGATCACTGCAAAAATTCTACACTTTATTACATTTTTTGATTTTAAAAATTATCAAAACATTATATATAACCGTAATTTGTGGACTATGCTGCACTACTTTTTTCAATTTCCAATGTTTGCGCGATATACAACAGATGTGCCATATTTATGGCTTGGGCACTGTTCAATCACTCGACTGTCTGATCACTGATCCAGGTAAAATCGGCCGTGAAATATCAGTAGTTTTGTCACAGTTATCTTATGGCGGTCTGCTGTGATTGTAGTTTCACTCACAACAGCTTTCATGCCAGAGTAGCTAGCTCAATGTTGGCCTAATGTCCGTGACATGCCATTGTCCAGCTACACTAAATAGCTAACACAAAATTAAATATATGCTGGTTCAATGTTATACACAGGTCGCAGATGGTGGTTCAGCATTAGGCCACTATGGTTTTTTTCTCTGTTTTAGATGAGCGCGCGCATTAGATTTAGGCAGCGCATTACCAAAAAAAAAATGTGTTTTTTTCTGCCTAGCACGCATTAGATTGTTGCCGATTTCCAAAAAAAACAGTCAATTTCGGGAGATAAAAAAACATTCCGAAAAAAACAAGTTCATTTTAAATATTTTTCCAGCTATGTTTTTTTTGCTTGTTTTTTTTTTCGTCGCCCTCATTAACTTTTTTAAAATAGATCAAAAGTTGTTTTTATTTCGTCGCCCTCATTAACTTTTCCAGAAATATGTCCAATGTTTTTTTTATTTCGTCGCCCTCATTAAATTTTTCAAAAATAGGTTCAATGTTTTTTTTTCTTAAATGTTTTTTTTTCCGCCCTCTCTCATTAGATTTTGAATTTTTTCTGATCTAAAACAGAGAAATTAAAACAAGTGGCCTTACAGTATACCCAGTAAATAGGATGCATTCAATGTTGGCTCGCCGTTTTACGCAAACACGCTGAACCTAATGACAGGAGTTTGTTGCAACACAAACAAGCGTCATATCTGGCAGCTGTTGAGACACTATGGATGCTAGCATGCTGTAATATACACATTATGCAGCTCACTTGTCATCTATACAGTATATTCATGATTTCACTATCTATCTTGAAATTGGGTATATATGTAAACCACTTTCAGTTTGCCAGACTTAACCCTTAGAGCACTGACCTATTCAATTTAAACTTTCGGCCACTTGAAGTTGTGTCTCGCTACCGCGATCCACAACTTCAAGTGACCAAAAAATTTGTGTTATTTGTGAGATTTAAGTCCCAACATATATCAGTGTTTTAAAATTAAAAGCACTTTGCACTTTTAACAATTGGTTATACTGGTGCCAATAAAAACGCAGAATGTCTACTATAGTCAACATCAGTGTTCTAATGGTTAATGTTTCTGGTTTATAACCTGTGATATACTTTAGCCAATCTAATACCCACTAATCACCTGCTATTACAGTACTGCACCATGCCCTCTGTTCACAAGGTAACAAAACATTATGCACATAGCCTACACCATGGATCGACACTAACACTGGCCCGTTGCCAGTAGAAATAGGCAAGGGCCAGTAAATCACAGATACTGGCCCTGGGGGCCGATGAAAAATAACAGGTGTGCCGCTTTATTTAATTTTAACACCCCTTTATTTATGGCTATGTTATGAAAAAAGTCAAAATTTACACAATTTTATTGAGACTGTGGTTGGGTATTAAACGTTCATTTAAATTTTGCATCATACCGATACATACATTTTTTTGTGATACAGTGTACGTTAAGGACTATCAAATATGGCTAAGGGCTAGTAATTATCTGAAGCTACTAGCCCTTTTGGCCACTACCTCAGAGCAGTTAGTGTCCATCCCTGCACACATAATATAGTACAGAATGAATACAATCGGTAAGTATTATATGTTCACATTTCTAAAAGGGAGTTATTAAAATACAAAACATTGTCACCAAGATATAGAGGAAAGAAATTTTGTTGGATGGACGAAGCCCAATTCCATAGCTCAGACTGTGGTGGGTAATATATGGAAATAGTATGCTATTCTCTAACTATATCCATTTATGATTACTTCTACTAGCCATATAAAAAATGCCTAGTACATGTATACTTAGTATGAAGATGTCTCTGCACGCTCATAACATACACCTTTTAATATAATAATAGGCGTGTGTTGTGATGAGAAAAAAACTAGTCTACTTACTTAATACTACATGTAACTTGTAATTTGGAATGTCGACATAGGAAAAAAACATATATTACATGTACTTCCATGATGTCTGTACTTAAGTATGATCTTAAAGCTATATTTCCATGCTTCACTGGACAAGCTACCATAGACATGATAGATGTATGACCTGGATAATTTTTTCTCAACAGGTCCCAAAGATAATATTTAAGCCAAATCAATACCACATCAAATGGGTAAAATAATTTATGATAAGTGTTCAGTGAGTTTAACAGATAAGTCTTTCATTTAAAGATGAACATCGTGTCACCTACAATTACTTCTTCTTCAAATAAAATGCAACATTAATTACACAAATAAAGAGTTAATTAAAGAGAAATGTAAAATAAAAACACATTGCTTTATCAAGGTCACACAAGATCCAAAATAGATGTTAACAGGGCATCAAATTGGTGGAGCAATGATGGAAATTTGAAGAAAACAGGCCGAGGTTTTTCTAATAATAAATGCTGGAGTAACTAAATTTATCCCTATCCATGGTACAGAACAATCGGTGATAAGAGCCGGCCCAATTTGAAAGCAAGTGATGAAAAATTAACCCTTACAATGCTCAACTATTTTTTAATAAACCATGGAGATCAAAGTTTTTTTTCAATTTGAAATCATCATAAATATCTTAGTTAGCTCTTTCCTCTTTATTTGAGTACCTATGTTAAGCGTCTACGACCACTAGAAACATTTTAATTCTTTTACTGCAGGATGGGACATCTTTAGATGTCAGATTTTCATGTCTAACGTTGATCCCTGCGCTTTAAGGGTTGGGACTTACTTGCACATGTTCTATATAAACTATTACAGTAGAACCTGCTATGAGCAGCCACTCTTATGAGCAGCTGACCTCAGGCCACATGTTTATTCCCAAAAAATGACGTTTTGTATACAAATGAACCTCCTATGAGCAGCCTCCATCTTGAAAGGCCACTTTTCTTGTGTTGCAAGGGTGGCTTCTCATAGCAGATTCTACTGTATATATATTATAATTTAGCTTAACCTCTATTTCACTTACCCCATATTACATATTTTGTAAGTTAGAAAGCAATTAGGTACCGATAATCATATGATTGGACTAACTAGACATACATTTGCAATAAAGTGCAAATACACGTTTGGAACCAACATCAATGCATCAGTACTGAAAAATTACAAAAAACTCCCCATGTAAAAAACCAGGGGTTTTTATCCCCCCCCCCTCGAATTTTTTTATTTATTCCATATTTCAGCACCACCCTCCATCACCAATGACCCCAAATTTAAAAATAAGTAAGTCAAAAACCCGTAGTGCCAAAATTTCAAAAGCAAAAAACAATAAACATGTATCTCGGCCCAGTTGGTTTTACTGCTCAGCATCACCAATGGATATACTACTCGACGATGTTGTAATGTTTCCCACAATGATAATAGAAAATATAAACAGGAAAAAAAACATCACCCACAGAATTCTCCTAGCTGTATACATGTATGTAAATATAAACAAAGTTGTTAAAATAACAAAGGCGGGGGCAGAAACTGACAAAGGCTAAAAGCATCCATCAGCAGTATTATATAGAAAGTACTGTCTAATAAATAACTTATTTAGAAATGGGAGGGTTAGATATATGACCGCTTAGTCATCAGCATGAGTACAGTTATAATAACAATCATAATAACAGTCTTATCATCAGTACACAGTTTGTTGGCAGTAGACAGAGTTGTCTTATACGTATACAATGCCAGAAAACAAACAGGAAAGAGAAAGTAGTGATGATAGTAAGCAGTGTACAGCTCATATTCTGGTGCAAGATATAACTAGGGTTGATTTACCCTGCCTTTTAGTATGAGCAAAAGGAAGTGTTAAAGCACACCGCCGTACTGCAACAAAAATCTACAACATTTCTTCCTGCAAGCCAGATCAAACAAAATTCTGACCCACATCAAAGCGGAAATTGGGGTTGAGGAACGAGTTAATAATTGACATACCCATGAAACAAATATATTTTAATAAATAATGGCTAAGCAAAATCCTATACAATAAATATAGTGCTAACTTAAGTTAACCCTTGTGATGCTCAATTCAATTGTTTGTCTTGAATGAAATTTACGGCTTCAACTGACTAAAAATTTGTTAATTTATGAAAATCACAAATTAAATTATTTGAAAATCTGAGAATCTACACAAACAATTTGATCATTTTCAGTAATATTTCATTTGGTTCGAAACATGCTTGAAGCCATATATAAATACACAAACATTACCAGAAGTACCCTTAACCCATTAAGCCCTCACGATGCATTAAAGCATTATTTTAAATCCTCAAAAACAGACCTAATTTCTCTACAACTAGGTTTTAGTATGAAAATTCCCATGAAACTGGTTTACCAATACATGGAAATTTTCTGTAATTTTCTTTCCACTTCAAATCATCTTCATCCACTACAAGTCGAGAATTGAGGCAGCAATTCGCGGCTTGTAGTGGATGAAGATGACAATGGTAAATTCAGGCTTATACCGCCGGTTATATATTATTATATTTGGTTTTTCAAATTTTTCAACATTTATCAGCACATTTATCGGCACATTGCATATTAGTTTTTAGACAAGTTAAAAATAAAACGTGACATCAATCAGCAAGATTTAAAAATAGTTGACCTCCATTTTGTCAAATCTGAATAATTTTTACTTTGTTGTGGATCGCGTCACCGAGACACAACTTCAAGTGGGTGAAAATTCAAACGGTTAAAGCGTTAAAGCGCTGAAAAATATTATATAATGCAAGAGTCAAATTTGAAAAAATTAGAAATGTCTTAGTTCTTTCCACTTCACTCGAACCTGTAGGTTAATTTAAAGTAGAACAAATTCGAAGGTGTGACGGACACAACTTTGTAAAATTTCATAACATCTTCTAAAAAAAAATATGCTGACATAATTATGTTTCATTGATTAATGTTTCAAATAAATAAACAGTCACACCTAGATAAACACCTAATGTGAATCTACCAAAAAGATTTAATATGAGCAAGGGCACATATCAAAAGTCAGCACTAAGTTATTGTTCTGTTTTAAATATGAGTGTGTAATAAACCTTAATTTGACCATCAGGTCATCACAGATCAAAACTAAGTATGCAATCAGTTAATTTATTTTTCAAGTTAGATATATAGCAAACAAACAGTCTAAAACATATAATAATATCAATGACCTCAAGACAAAAAGAATTAACGACCACATGACAAAAAAGCATAATATCCAGGTAACATCAAAAGTTTATTGAAATCAGTGATAGTAACAGCAACCTTGAGAAAAGAGTTTCACACACCCAGCAAACAAGAGACACGAATACAATGATGGGTCAATGTTGGGCCAGCGTCGCAGACACAGGCCCAACATTTCCCAACATTGTATCCGTGTCTCTTGTTTGCTGGACAAAATAGTATACATGAAAAACCTACACCTCATATGTAAAGCCCTGAAAGCGTAGAATTAGGCCGGATTGTACTAAAAGGTTCCCTTGAAAAAGATTGTGCAACAACACTACAAGGAAGTCTAATGTAAGAATGGACAAAGTGGATTTGTTCCACAATCTCTCACTTGTAGTTTTGTGTGTCGTGAGTGGCCCGCCCACACACTGACCTGCGTCCTCAGGCTCCGCCCACATCTCAGACATCACGGACACGTTCAGGGCACGTGGCGACAAAGCTGGGCCTGTGGACACTTGGGTGGCCCTAGGTGAAGCAGCATTGCTTCCCTGCTATAGAAACAAACATATAAATAGAGCAAACAAATTAATTTGGAGATTGAATAAGAAGGTTCTTCAATAACATGCACTCACAAGTAGTGATTGCTGCATATCGATCATATATAATTAGCTAATGCTGCAATCAGACTGCAGGAATAAATATGTGCTATTAAAAGAAAAAAAAGAGGTGGACGTTTTGAAAGAATGCAAATGAGACTACTAAATAACAAAGACCAATTTCGAAATGTTTCAAAGCAACAAATGATACATGGCTTATTGATTAATAAATAATTGGCTTTATTTGAAATGAAGATTGGTACTTACATCTGCAGGTAGAAAATTATAAGCATCATTTACATCCATTTTCCATACCGCTGCAAAATTAAACAAACAAATAAATATAATTTTCACAGTCATTTACCAATTGAAAGTAGTTTTCATAATAAATCCTGTGTGTTAATAAATATATCTAAGAATGTATTCCGGAAATAATTTGGCTGTTATAAAAACCATAGTAGTTATTGCCATAAAAGGCAGCATCTTGCAATATTCGAATACATGCATCAGAAATAGACTACATCTGTTTATCAATTTGCATTTTAGTCTTTTCCATATACATGTTAATGGCTTAATCAACCATTACATGATATAGATGACAAGGTCTGCTTTTCCCAGCAAACCCATTACATACCCAGCAAACATGAGATGTTGAACCAATGTTGAGAAGAGGTCGGCACATCGGCTATGATGCTGGCCCAACATCTAGCCAACATTGGTTAAACATCTCATGTTTGATGGGTATGTAATGGTCGTCAGCCTCACCATACTGGCTGCTTCAGTTCAGCCATTACATCAGGTTATATATTAGTCTTTAAATTAAATAATCAACAACAAACACAATGGAAACAAATTTTAACAAAAATTAATGAATTTATCATGCTCAGTTAAAGGCAATTTAAATTTTAAAAGTGGTACACCTGCATGATTCTGGCTGTGAAATTGGCATAAACTTCATAAATCGATGATTGAATCAAGTTAATGATCAGTTGGCAGAAAAATACTGACTATGACAGATATTACATGTAGTTTAGCAATACAAAAACAAATTGTCGAATTGTGTTTTATATAAAAAGAAGTGATGTTGCCGTTTTCTTTTCAACACACTATACTACAAGGCATACTTCAATATCATAGAATCTACACTATTATAACATTTAGGATGACAAGGGGTATAATGTGGCACAAACTAGGAACAGGCACTTTAATAGGAGTTAGTTTTTAAATCAGTGCATGCATGGTTGGAACTGTTTTGTGATAATGTGATCCTTATAATTGATCATCGGAATAAAATTATTAAAAGACCAATTCTTCATTATAATCACACGCAGTAGAATCCTGTTATAATGCGGTAAATGGGGTCCAAGAAACAGGGCTGTGTTATATTTTTAAGCGATCTCATTATAGCGGAATGACTTCTCTTCCACAAAATGTCAACACATCGTGTCTATATGGACATGTACAATATGTATTTTTAGCACATCTGGACTCCCTGTCTCAAGGGGGTAGGTAACACAGCGCCACAGCCTAGGCAACAACGCTAACCGAACCATACACACTACCATTTAAAGACAGGATAAGAGGGTTTTATATCCACAGGTTGATAATTCGTAACAATGTACTAACATAATTTTCTAATTGTAGCCGCATCTCCATCTCCCAAACTTTCAAAAAATGAAAAAAAAATTGACAAAAGTTTCCTAACTGGAAAACCTCTAATTTGAGCTGCAGGGCGATTTTTGAGATTTGTCAAAGACTAAAATTTTTTTTAGCCGAAAACCTATTTAAGATTACCCGTATCTTGATAGTACAACAACCAGGTGTTGATCAAAACGTGCAGCGTCGCTAACCATGCCAACAGAGCACACGCTAAATAAGCCCGGAGAGCTTCTAACCCTTTACAGACACGAGGCGTTATTTTCATATTAAATGTGTGACGATAGGGCAGGTAATGTAGCCCTATAAGCACTACTGTTGCCTTGTTAAGACTACTTACTAGTCTAGCAGATTAAAATAGTTTGGGTTGACTTCAAACTATTTGTTCACATGTACATATGCCTAAATAAATATCCATTGTAAAATACAAATGGCCATTACATTATATACACTCCAATAGTTATTTATTGTCCTCGACCCACAGGACCCATACATGTACACATGATACAGGTAAACAGAAGGAGCTGACTAAAATGTTGCTTCACGGTCGAGCCAGCATCACAGTCTGTGTACCAGACGTAGACCTACACAAACAGTGTGTCAAAGTGTGATTTTTTCTAGACAGTTTATCACCATTAGGGGAGGGTGGCGGGTCTGGCACTGCTGGTTCAATGTTGACGACCATTGGTCAACTTCAGCCAACACTGCGTCATCGTCTCGTGCCAGAGCAGTACAGACAGCGACGACAGGGTAAGCTTTATATATATGACTGATAGGTTCACACCAGGCATAACAGGGGCTCACACAATGAAGTCTGGAGAGGGGTGTGCTTGCCGACTTAAAGTGCTGTGTATAACATAATCTGATAATTATGACGGTGTTTACATGACGCCGCATGTCTGTCTACCAGCACAACACTTAATTGAATCACTGCCAGCATTCACATGTGCTAAAGACATTATTATTTATATAATTAATCATGGCGTATCTAATCTTCTTATCACATTTTCTTAACAATTATCGTAATTTTTTTTAAATTAGTGCTATGCCAAATAAACAATTTCATAAACTTTCGGACTAATGTGAGCATTAATAAATTTGATTCAAAAGGCATATCTGAATTTGACCATTAGACACGAAGATTGGATGATTTCCTACGTGCCGTTCAGAGTGACAGCCGCACAGTGATATTGCTGGCAGTAACAGCAGCGGGCTGAGGTAGTTTAGTTCAGATTGATAGCCTCCAACAAATTATAACCAATCATCAATTAAGAAATTCCAACCTATTATGCTTCATTTGAATATGTTACGTGTCTACGACCATTACTATTTTATTTATTCTTTGAGTGAGGGGATCAACTAATGATGGTCACCGCACTGAAAAGGTTTAAAAACGCTTAATAACGAGATTCTACTGTATATTCTAAAATAATTGGAATAATAGCGTTAATTATCTAATAAAAAATACTGCTCTGCAAAGTGAGAAGGCAGTAATTGCTTACTTTCCTTTTGGCTTTGCACAGTAGAAAAGCGCTGGGAAGGGTAATCTGCTTATGAATATAAAAAGCTGGAACACATTTTGTTTGAACGCTCCTTGCAAGTGGTTCAAAAAAGAAAAATGTGTAGTAATCCTATTGAATAGAGCTGATATTACAATAGAGCGCGTTCAAATGCAATATAATAACATATAGAGTAATTGTCACTGACTTTTTGTATGGAAGATCATTCTGATCCAGAGGCTTATGAGATTGAAAGCAAAATTGTAGATATACATCTTATTTAGTTATTGATTCAAATCCATATGGCCATGGAGTGTCCAAAATGAACCTAACTTTTACCCACAATAACATAATACATGCTCTATGTCCATTGATGAACATTTTTTCATACATGTAATGTTCAGATGTTTAACAGATTGTTCATGTTTTATTTATAACCGCAATTGAATGTACAGAAATTTGAAATGTTTTCATGTCGGTGACCATAACGGCTGTTAGGATGTTGCTTAGGAACACTAGTGTACGGGACATTCCATCATACAGTGGAGGGGTGTTTTAAATATATGTGGCACACCTACATGTACTGTGTTGAAACTGGCCAGCACATTGACACATTATTTATAACCGAAATTGAATGTCCTGAAATTTGAAATCTTTTCATGCCGGTGACCATAACAGTTGTTAAGATGTTGCTTAGGATCCCAAGTGTACGAGACATTTCATCATCCAGTGGAGGGGTGTATTGAATAAATGTGGTACACTTACTGTGTTGACACTGGCCAGAACATTGAAAATAACACAAAATGAATCAGAGTGATAACAAAACAGACAGAGAAACGTGATGCATAACAGCAATAATAAAATAATTTGCACGAGGGCAAAAATAAAATTTTATGCCACAAACTTTCATTTCAAACAAAAAAACATAACCAGAAGACTCAGGCCTACTGAAAAATATCAAGCACATCAAAAACAATGACTTTCGAGAAAATATCAAAGGGATCAGGCACTAAAGTAGAGTAATATTTTTCTGCCAGGCAGCCTATACTAAAATTAATTTGACTAACATACAATCAGATCATCACAAACACCTACCATTATATTCCAGTATGCACCATGTAAACAATTTAAAAAAATTATTTCAAACTTTCAGATTATGATAAAAACGGATTAAAACAATAGCACCTTCCAGCTGTACTAAAATTAATCACATTAATTATTGATAAATTATGAAGATGTTTTCTTGAGCAGGTATATATTTACTAATTTTAACTGCTGCAGGGCAATAACAATAGTCCTGTACTGATATGTAAATTAAACAAAAAAATAATTTTTCTTATCAAATTAATAAAATCAATTGAAACAGCTTTAAATTAATCAACAGTACATTTTAAAATGCTCAGCCCCAAACAGCTGTGCTGATCAGTAAAGCAGAAATAATTTGAGTGCTGAAAAACGTTTTCCATAGTTTACCTTTAGATTTCTTTTCAAAATTCCTTCTGACACATGGCATGGTCAATTTGCATAGCAGGCCATCTGTCTTGTTGTGGTAATGTGCAATCATCTGAAGATAAATGTGATTCCCATGGTAAACCCTTTGCCCGCTGATCACGACAATAGTCATTTCAAATCCATTTTATTAGCCGTTTAATTCACTGTTATTGCTAATGAAATGACCGTTTGAACATAAAAATTGGTAAATTTTTGGTCTCAAATGATGAGTAATTTTCAACCACTGGAGATTGTGGATCGCGGTAGCGAGACACAACCTCCAGTGGTTAAAAATTTAAATAAAATACCATAGCAGGATAAGGGTTAACATTATCTAGACTATTAATTGGTGAATAGTTTTTTAACAAAGGCAAAGAGTAGCATACGGTGTGGTTTGGTTAGTACTAGATAATGTGGTTAATACTAGACAAATAATCCACTCTACCCCTTGTAATTTGTGAACAAGCTAATTTATTACTGGATGATAACATATTATGTAACATATATATAAAATATCTATCATTTATTCTGTTGTTGCACCACTCGGCTAACTTTTGAGACAGCTTTGACACAAAACCCTTGAAGTGCTAAAATATAGAATATTTTTTTTGAATTGCGTCGACCTCAGAATCTGTGTGTTACCTGGTCTTTAAATGGGTGTCAATTCAATCTGGTGTCTGGAATGGTTGTGTCACACAACACATATCTCATGATTGCTAAATATTCACCTCTGAGTTGACACGTGGTTATAATATATGTAAACTCAACAAACGTATTTAGTCAGTGTACACAATAAAACAGAGAGGGTGATACAGTAGAACCTGCTATGATCAGCTGCTTCTAAGAACAGCCAATCTCCTATGGAAGGCCATTTCCCAAAATGGCATTTTGTATACAAATAAACCTCTTATAAGCAGCAACCTGTCTTGAAAGCTCACATTTCCAGGGTTGATGCACATATCAGATTTTACTGCATAGTACAATTGCTGATGCAGATATGTGGGTAAAATATGTGGGCAAGTATCCAGTTCAGTATACATGTGCATCAGATATTGACCCAATGCTGAATGACCCAACATTAACCCCTACACCGCTAACATGGCTTTCCCCAAAGTGTGGATCTGTTTTATCCCAGAGCCACTCTGACAAAATGCTAAAAAAAAACCTCCAGATTTTGCCAGAATGCACCATTTGCAGACTTTACTTTAAAAAAACTTATGGGGGGGATGCCCTGGACCCCCTTGTGACTGGGGGTCTCTGGCATATGCGCTTTCGGCATCACTGGTTCACAACACCGACAGCGCACTTTTCAAAAATCACCCTGTTGTATTTTTTTCTGGGGAAAGCCCTGGCTAAGCACAAATATAGGCGCTCTTAATCTGTTTTATTAGCAATTTAAATTGCAGTTATTGGGAATGAAATGTGTGTTTCAATAGCAAGATTTGCAAATGCTCAGTCTCAAATTTAACAAATATTAGTAATTTTCATCCACTTGAAGTTGTGGATCAAGGGAGTGAGACACAATTTCAGGTGGGTGAAAAAGACAATTTTCAATGTAGTCGTTAAAAGAATATCCGGTTAGAGTCTTGTGCACACATTTTTGTGGTAGAACATTCCTTGATAGCTCATAAGTCAATGTATATATTTTTAAAAGCTAACAAAAATCAGAAGAGAAACATGACATAGTAATAGTAGGGCATACATGTACATACATCCATCAAACAGTCAAAGCGTGGTCCATCTTCAATTGCAAGTTTTTCAGTGCTATTGTGAGGTGTTCTGTGCTTCTCAATTTTGTAGTGTTTTGTTTCTCGCTGAAAACTCAAACTCAGTGCGTAGCTCTTGTCATCTCTTTCCCGAACTCTGCCAAAACAAAGACAACACAAGTAAATTTAAAAATTAATTTGAAGATAATAAACGGAGTGAATGTCCAAGCTTCTTAAAGCTACATTTATGGTAAAAAAATGACAAGTACATCATAATTGCAAAAAAAAAATTAAAATAACTGTGGTGACCCCAAATATTATGGAATATCCCTCTATTTCAAATTTATTTAAGACCCTTGCAATTTGATTCTATGTTCGATGGATTTCCCGCCCCTAAAAATTTTGTTATCACTCATTTTTAAAATACATGTATGTAAATTCCCGCCTGCTAGAACAATAAATATTTAACTAGGGCCAAAGGCCTCATGTGGTTGGGGCAAAGGGAGGACACTGAAATACTACAAGTTTTTCAATTATAATATAACTTGAGGCTGTGTCATTCTGATTGATCAGAATCGTGTACTCGTTCATAAGGGCATGCCCCTATATATGTGTATTAAATCTGTGATTTTGATAAAATTGTGATGTTTTGCTGCAACAAACGCCATGCAACGGCGGCAACAGTAACCGAACGAAGGATGATGTTTGAATTAAGTGTGCTGATTTTATCAATATCCAGACTGATATCAATGGATAATTAAATGATGCTCATGAATCTTCTTGTCACAACATGACCTTGACTGAGGTTGGAAATTTCCCAATTTTGTAAGTTAGTCATGTCAGACCAACAACAACTTAAATTTGGCTATTTATCATAGAGCTGGATTAAATCTCCAATTCTAGAGGTGTAGGCCTATTGCATCCGATGTGAATTATCAAACCAGCACAGGTTGACTGTTACACATTCTTCGACGCTGGGCCAACATTGTACAAATGTCATACAAATGTTTTGTGCTTGCTCGGTTGTGACGGGGTTGAAAATTAAAAAACCCAATAGTGGCCATTATGATTCTGAGTATTAGGCCTATCACCCCTTATTATTTATACATGATGTATGCTAGCTTAAGTATTACCACTCTGCCTTAATATACATAACGTAGACAACCCTACTGATCAGCTGATATGAAGATGTAGGCCTGGCAGCTTCCCTGAGATAATCATCATGTTTTAACATAGGCTAGATCAGGTAATAAGGTAGGCCTAATACCGGCACCTGACTTTCTCTTCTGATATTATCCAGCAACTACCACAGTTCACTCATGTCACCAGTGTCTCTCTCTCTACTTCAGGTGACTGTCACTGCAGTAGCAGATCCAGGTGGGGGGGGGGACCTTATTTTCGCAAAATACTTTAAAGTCCCCGAAATTGGCTATAATTTACCAAAAAATCTTGGGGGCAAGCCCCCAAAACCCCGGGCGCCCCCCTTTCTTCAGATCGTCATTCCTGGATCCGCCACTGCTTTGACACTCACTGATAACTCAGTGAACCACAACAAGAGACCTACTCCAGGAGGTAAGGAGAGGTGGATGACCCAGCCCCAGGCCGCAACCACATGGCCACAGTTACGAGCAAAAATCACTGATCAGTGCTGATGCCGCTGTCAACATGCATGGTCAACCTACTCTGCTGCTATTGCAAACACAACACATCGTTCAAATGTTGTGTTACCGCTGGTCCAGCGTCTACAACGCTGGACCAGCATTAATGTGTTGTGTTTTCTCAGTAGGGGACAGCATACATACATGTAGGCTACAGTAGATCAGTTGTGATGCTTGTATATGTGCAGCAGACCTGCGAGTGGAGAGGTTGACGTCGAACGTGTACACAGCTGTTGTTTTAATGTTGTGCCGACGTCGAAGACGAAAGGCTAACATTAGAACAACATTGGGTCAATGATCGTGTTTGCTGGGTATATAGGCCTATACATGATCAGCATGCTGTACGTCATGTACAAGCCCACTGTACATAGCTGTCGTGCAAAGACAAACATGAAAAGGCAGCATCTGCTTACTTTACAAGTAAACAGGTACTGTGTTTTGGCTTTGCAATGCGTGCTATGATTAATTCCCAGCAAACACGAGACATCGACCCAATGTTGGGCCAGCGTCGTACCAGCGTCTCAGACGATGGCCCAACAGTGTATTAACATTGAGTCAATGTGATTGTCTCTAGTTCGCTGGCACGGGCATCACGTGGGAGTGTTTGCAAACACAGGAGACAGAGAAGGCGGAATTTTCCACAGTTGACGTGTCAGTCTAAGCCAAATATGGCCACACAACCACCACGTGATCACTATGTGTGTGGAACAGACAATAGGGACCGTCTACCAAAATCTCTTAAGGAGATGTGGAAGCAAGTGAAGTAGTTCTATAGGGTACATGAATATTATATAGGGTCCACGAATCTGAGGATTACTGAATGTAATGCGCCTGTCTACAGGTTTTATGAATGGAGTGACATCACATTTTGTCCCAAAGCTTTGTCCAGATAAAGATTACAAGTTGACCGGGGCGAGCCCCGCCCACAAAAAACATTCCCACTATCTGTTTTTCTCATAATATAATTGAATATATATCACAATTATCTCTATATATCAGTTCAATTTAAATATATATACAACAAAAATTTGATTCAACATTTAACCCTTTCAAGCCTGAATTTACCATTGTCATCTTCATCCACTACAAGCCGCGAATTGCTGTCGCAATTCTCAACTTGTAGTGGATGAAGATGATTTGATGTGGTTTAAAAATTAAAGAAAATTACTATGTATTGGTAAACCAGTTTTATGGAAATTTTCGTTCTAAAACCCTTGATTGCAGGAAAATTAAGTCTGTTTTCAGGGATGTAAAATGATGCTTTAATGCATCGTGAGGGCTCAAAGGGTTAAATTCCCCATGGAATAAACATAGACCCCTATCAGCCTATAGAGAGAGAACAGTATGCCTTTGGTCCAGCTTTAGATATCATATCTCTATGTGTAGGCTACACTAATCACCCTTGTCCTGCTGAATTGTTTCAATTGTATTTTTTGTCATTTGAAGTTGGAATTGCTAACGCAATTTCCAGCTTCAAATGACAAAAATATAGATATTTTTCGAAAATATACATCTTCTAAACTGAGTTATTTTACTAACTGAACATCTACCAAAAACTGTATTGCCCATTTCAGTGACATATTATTTGGCTTAAAATATGCTTAAAACCGTATATATCTGGGTGTAGCAGGACAAGGGTTAAAATTCACATGTATTTACATTACATGTGCTTTCAAATCAAAGGGATAATATGGTAATATTGCATTTGCACACAATTCTCGGTTATGGGAAAACTGATAGTTCTGGTCATTTGTTTGACTAAAAGTTTTTTTGAAACACTGATCTATATATGTCAGTTCAGTATTTTGGAATTGGAGATTAACAAATCTTCACTGTGGGTGGTGTTTTTTTATCAAAAGCGGGACTGCATGTGTCTGACAAAGTGAAAGCTAACCTTTTTCGTGATTTTCATGAATATGCTGAAGTTGTGCCAAATTGACTAAGATTATTTGGAAAACAAAATCTGAATTAATTTCCATAACTTTCATAAATTTCTCATAACTTGTTTGAAAACATTTAACCATACAAACTTACAGAAATTTGCCATCTTCATGTCCTGACCGATTCATTATTTGGTCAGCTTCCTGACGCTCAATTCTTATGTGAAACCATGGCTGATCACGGTGCAAGTCTTTTGCCACAATTGAAACAAATTGTGCACGCTGTGGACCCAACACATTTTCCAGCTGTCCTCCCTGTATTGGTAATTAAAAATGTCCAAAATTGTAATACATTTCACAGTAATCAATTTAGGTGTGGATGATCAAGACTAGTGATATCTAAAAATACATACAAACCTTTGGAAACATACTTTAAATACACTAATATAAACTTACATACACTGTATTAGCCTTCAAATCAAATTATGACACCATTTAATGTGTGCAAATCGAGCCAAAAAATAGGTTAATGACATTGATCTTCGAAAACCTCAAACCTCACTCAAATCTTGCTCATAAATATTCAAAAAAATATTGTTTAACAATTGATGGAATATTATCAGCACTATTCTACGGACTTCAAACTAACCGTTCTTGAAATGGGAGTTCATGAGAAAATCAAATTAATGAATCAATTAGATGAGGAGTCAATCAAGCGGGATGAAAACCAGATCAATTATTCACCATGCTTTAAATAATTAGATGTATTGATGTACCGATGATCGACTATAATCGATAATTGGTCATTTACTCATCTAATTGTGATTATCGATTACAAACGTCATTAATCGATTGTCGCCAAAAAAAAAAAAAAATTTTTTTAAAAGGAATGAGAATGAATGAATAAATGAAACAGGATTTGAGAACTTGTGTGTTGTTCTATAAGCGCCATGTTAATCTTCCACATGTGAATAAAATAGGATTTGGGAACTTGTGTGTTGTTCTTAGTGCCATGTTAATCTTCCGCATAAAAATGACGCGAAACCGCCTCACTGTGATCATCGGTTAGTTGTGCCTACCAATACCAAACGATCATCGATTATGAAATCCCAACCAATTCCCATCACTAATTAAATGTGAAGGCTATTTACATATACATATGCATAGTCCACCTCAGCAGGGAAAATACCTCGATCCAGTTAGAACAGCCTTAACTCACTGCATTGTTGTAAACTCACAATCAAAACTCACAATTTAAGGCAGCTTCAAAGACTCTGCATTTCTAAAATGTTATGCTCCATGACACACCATCAAGCAAAAATGTCAGCCAGTGAATGAATAAATAAACTCTAATATGGTTTGCAGAACATAATTCGAATATAGTAATCTATTTTTTAGCTAAGAAACTGACAGAAAGCTAGTCTATATCTGGTAGCAATTACCAGTACATGTACAATATCCAAAATAGCACATTCACAAATTTTAAAATGTGGGCCAATAACATTAAATCAAATTTCACGTAAGGATGAAAATGTACCCTGGTTATTGTTAAACATAATGTGGATAATTAATATGGTATTCATGATACATGTCAATCAGGGTAGAATGTTAGCTTATGAATGAAGAATGCACTATTGGGAGGAAATCACGTAAAATGCACCTTTAGTCCTTTTAGTTGTGCCTTTTCTTGCAATATTTGCTCCAGTTCAAACGTGGAGACTCCTGGCCAAGCTTGTGGTGTGATTCCAGAAGGTCGATCACAAGGTATTGCTGGTTTAACGAGGAATCCATCTAATTGTTTCTTGTGATGATTTACTAGCTCAATTGGTCCTTTGAACTTTTTTCCTTCTTGTATCATCACAGTGCCATCAGGCTGACGTTCTATGCTGTAGTGATGAACCCTGAGAAAATATTTTAGCATTACTAGGTGAGAAATATTAAACAATACAGTTACTTAACTATCAAATTATTTGAAAAAAGATGACGAAATAACTGGATCCAGCATAACACATATCATGTAAACTAGAGTAGATGTTACTGTTTTCGACACAAAAAAACATTAAAAGCATCTCATTAGCAGATTAGATACATGTATTTTCCAGGTCACTACAGCAAAAAAATTGCCCCCGAAATAACAAGATGGTGGCTCTGAGCCATTTTGCATTTAATGGATTCTTCCCAAAAGTTAAGCAGGTTGTCAAAATAAGCGACCTGGAAAGAATAACCAAATAATTGAAAAAAAATCAAAATTAGAAAAAATTGCCATCAATTGATGGCAGGACCCCTCAGCCGTAGGGTCTGTCCATCAATATCAAGAAATAATAAGAAAAAAATGCCCCCCCACTACAACCATGTCAATTTTTTTTAAATGGCTGTGGCAGCCATCTTGTTTTTTAAGGATTCATCCCAAAAGTTAATCAGATCATCAGAAATACCTAGTGAACAACCATGCCAAATTTGAATGCAATCCAACCAACGGTTCATAAGTTATCGTGCCCACAAGCTTTTTAGGCGGCCATCTTGGAACATGGCCGCTTATGGCTTGGTGCCAAAAAAATATATGGGATGAATCGCCCAGGCACATAGGTCATGTCTGTAAAAAATAAACAAAATTAATTCCTGAAGTTAAAATGACCCCCACTACCACCATGTCAATTTTTTTTAATGGCTGTGGCAGCCATTTTGTTTTTAATGGATTAATCCCAAAAGTTGATCAAATCATCAAAAATACTTAGAGAACAACCATATTAAATTTGAACGCAATCCAACCAACGGTTCATAAGTTATCGTGCCCACAAGCTTTTTAGGCGGCCATCTTGGAAAATGGCCGCTTATGGCTTGGTGCCAAAAAAAAATTATGGGATGAATCGCCCAGGCACATAGATCATGTCTGTAAAAAATAAACAAAATTCATCAGTTAACTTTTTAGTAAGAGCTGGATTTCTGACTGCGGCCTGCCCGCCCGCCTCTGGTGATCACTTTACCCCTAATGGCTGAGGGGTAAAAATACCATGCAAGCACTCGAATACCCTTTGGGCCTTGTCTGTGTCTGGGTCAATTTTAAGTATTCCTAAATCTAACTGACTTGGTGGCCTAAAATTTTTTTTGCCATATACAGAGAGATCTTAATTTTCCATCATCATCAGTTCCCAAGAAATATGACATAACTTCAAATATGGCAGAGTTTCGGTAAACACAAAACATTTGTATAACATTTCTACAATGTTGGGTCAACGTCAAATGTTATGCAAATGTTTTGTGTTTGCTGGGTGTTATTTTAAGGTTGGCAAAGCTACTGCAATGCTGGTCTCATATTAAAGCGACACCAGTTCATGCCCAACAAACAGGAAACACTCACCCAATGTTGGCGCAATGTTTGCCTGTCATCTGCAACACTCGCCCAGTATTGTATCAACAATGGGTGAACATCTCGTGTCTGCTGGGTTGTGTCATATTACTGCCGTCAAGAAGTGTTATGTAGAACAAGCGGCTGCACTCCTTTGTTAGGTGATACAGTGTGAAAGGCAGTGGCTCAGAATTAAACTAATGTTCACATTGCGAGGTGTTTGCAGGGTTTTACTTGCTAATTAGCCTCCCACTAATCCCTTACACATTAGGTGCATTTAGCCAGCGTTGGTGAATTTTTTTGAAAAGGATATCCGCAAATTTGATGAAAGAGGCAGACATCGGAATGGCAGAGCATAGAAGCAAAAATACATTGGGCAGATCCGATCCCGTCAAAACCATGACGGCTTTGTGGAAGATGGTAGAACATCGGAGGACGGATCTCTGAGGCCTGTCTGTACATGTATATATATTGTAATAAGAATAAAATTGACGTCACAGCAGTTATGGAGGGTAGTATTATTACAGTAGCTCAGTATTTAACTACAACTCAATAAACTACAGCAATTACATGATGATATAATTTATTTAATCTACTATAGTTGTCTTCAGCCTCCATTTTTTTCGTTTTTTTTTACATGTAATTTGAACCTGGTTGTTCACTGGACAATCTCATTTTACCCCTTCAACCGCCAGTGCCGCATATATTCAAGTTTTCATTTTTTATTAGCAGATTAAGTACCACCTTTTAAACATGTTAAAGATAAAATGTGACATCAATCAGCAATATTTGAAAACAGTTGAACTTCACATTGTCAAATCTGAATAATTATCACTCACTTGAAAGCAAGAAACAACTTCAAGTGGGTGAAAGGGTTAAGAGGAATACATAATGATGACAAAGTGCCAGTACTATGGGGTACAATTTTCTAAAGTAACATCATCTTTACTCACTTTCCTTGGAAACATATTGAGAGGGCATAGTTGCCGGGCACATTCATGCTTTCTCGCAATAAGTACTGTCCCTCCTTGCAACCATTAGTACGCAGAATGTCTTCTGCTTCATCTCGAGTGATTCGTCCATAGAAATATTGAACACTGCTGGGGCGCAGTGGCTCACCCATCCTCCTGCTAGCCCCACAGTTTCTTTATATAGTCATGCACCCAAAACTATTTGATAAATAGTGACTTAGATGATAATTCCTCTGTTTATAATTTCTAATCAGCATCTGTGGATTTTCACTGTAAGGCTACCTTCTCCTGAAGTTTAGTTTTTTTCAATGAAAATCTGAAAACAGAAATGAAGGGTAGCAATACGTACCTAATATTCACATCCAATGTGTTGCAACAAATATTGAATCAATTGTTTGCACCAGGAAAATTAGGAGATACAACTATGTGAGCTAAATTGATTTACGGTAGATAAAATAAAACACTGCAAAAATTATATTTGACATAGAACTATTTACACACATTTCATTCAAACCGTTTCTCTTGTGTAAGGTGCTTGATTGAGCCATTACACTCTATGGAATAGTGAGTAAATTTAGATTTTATACTTAAATTTAATTTGCTTTTTTTTATTTTCTTTGAGGTGGCGTACAATAGCTACCTATGGTCTTACTCAAGGTCTAAATTTAAATATGTCATTTTTGCGATCAAATAAAATGAGTAAATCTGAATTGAAAATAAATACATTTTTAATATTTCTGTACCGGTATATCTTTCTGGTTATTATATAGAACAAGAGGCCCAGGGTCCTTGACGCTTGTCAACAGCATTGCAAAATATCAGCTACAGATGTGTCAGAGAATGTATATCTATGTTCTAAAATGTATTATCATGAAAAGGAAATATGTATAGGCCTATATACCCGGTACTATGTATTTATATCCCATCCATCATATTCATACTATATGTTCGATTCCTATCATTTGCTGATTTTACACACCTTCTAAAGTACTGCACTTAATGAGAAATGTTTGACAAAGAATCATTTTACAGGACTACAATGTAATTAATATTACAAAAGTAGAAGTGCAATTATTATTTATTCTGGGCCTTTCAACAGGGCCCCCGCCCTTTGTTATTGTTGTTATATACTGTAGATCTGGTAATTTTCGCGTGTTTCAATTTTCGCGATTTGTGATTTTGGAACTTTCGCTGGTTCTATTTTTCGCAAATTTTTAATTTTGAAAAAAAAAATCGGTTGTAATTAGATCTAACTGATAGTTACAGAGCTGAAATGTCACGTTTTAATGGCACTTACTCGGCCGTGAAATCAACGAATCCCCTTATCCATCGTTATCACAAGTAGGCGTAATCCACTGGGTCTACCTCACAGTGGGTCTACCTCAGGTCACGACACGTGCCTACTTTCTCAACTCACACGCGTCTTTGCGCAAATGTTGGGTCAAAATTGGAAATACCAGGCCATCGTTTAATCAGCACTGTTTTAACTTCCATAGTTCGTTGGGATGGTGACAATGGACAGCGGTATTGTTATATACAAATTACTGATAATTAGCAGAACGATTTCAATCATCGTCATCAATAGCAGGGGGGTACGGACTTGCATATCACTTAAATCGATCACCAATTGTAAATCATGATCGATAAATATGCACATCGATGATTATACTCTATTCCAGCATTATTTTTATTCACGCTCACACACTATCGGTTAGTAGTGCAGCGGCCAGGAGGGTGAAAAAAAAGTGAACCCCTCCCCACGGTAGAACAAAGCAAAACCATATTTTTTTTATTCAGTGATATGTCAGGGGTACTAAATGAATGGTTGTGAAAAAAATATTTGAGGGTTGCCATGGTTACGGCGTTATTCCAACACAGTCTCTTTTGCGACATTGACACCATTTTGCGCACATATTTTCCAAGGCTATGAATGAAGCTGACGTGATAAAAACCATGTAAGTGGCATCAGCGATTTGGGACGAGCTAAATATGTAGCACTTATGATCATTAATACATTTCTGCATTAAAAAATATATTTACCTAAGCATGATTGTAAATTATTGCACTTTTATTTCACACAATGTGTGTAATATAAAGTCTGTTTTCGCTGAAAAATTATATCTAAAACTGGTGGGAATTCAAGAATATACTGACCAATATTTAGAATATAGGCCTAGGCTGAATAATACTGAGTTAATTATCACAATGTACACTGCAGTATATCACTTGATTGAATACGTTACAAAAGGTAGTTAAATGTAATTTAAATTTTCAAGGTCGTCCAGGGTTAAATAAAAAAATACTGCATCCGGAATCAGTGAAATATCATCAATTTCTGCGTTCTGAAATCTTGCGACCAGATTGTTATGTAGTATATCTTTCTGATTAGGCCCTTATCTTTAATAGGACTATTTCTAATGTTGTACAAATATCACGGAAAACGACCTCCCATTTCTGTAATTAATTGGATTATTCAAGGTCATCTTCAAGGTCAAAAGGTCAATTTTAGGGTCAAGTGAGTGAAAATATCATTTTTGAACAAATAAAGCTAGGAGCATGTGTAATACCTCAATACCACGGAAAACGACCTCCCATTTCTGAAATTAATTGGATTTTTCAAGGTCATCTTCAAGGTCAAAAGGTCAATTTTAGGGTCAAGTGAGTGAAAATATCATTTTTGAACAAATAAAGCTAGGAGCATGTGTAATACCTCAATACCTCGTGGGATTTTGAGTGAAAAAATCCATTTATAGTATTATTTTTGTGATTCAAGGTCATCTTCAAGGTCATCTACAAGGGCAAATTCAATTCAAGGTCATGAAAATGTCAATACCGAGGTCAAAAATGAAAAAACAAGACTACATAAGTCCAGGAGCTCCCGCTCCGAATTAGAATTTGATTTAAGCAATTTTGTATAGGGTTATTAATGTAGTCCTAGTCTAGGTCAAAAATCAAGACGCAAGACAACTGGGTCTAAGAAGCCCAGTCTAAGAGTAAGATAAGAACTAGACAGTCTGTCAGAGATTGCAAACCTCCATTGAAATTAATGATCCTAATCAGTATCCCAGTAATGGTCTACCTATCTGGCATGGTTTACCCAATATCAGGCCAATCGAGTTAACTAATAGCTGATTTACGGTCATTTTGAATTCGATATAAATTAGTTAAAAACTTAGGGTGCATCCTCCCCCGAAACCTTAAATTTTGTTTTATAGTAATGGACTGACATCTAACACAGTTTGCAAAATATTGGGCATGTGAAAGTAAATAATGGCCGATAGGGGGCCATTTTGAATTTGATGGAGTCAGAATTTTTCAAGATGCATCCTCAGCTGAAAACTCACTTTTCATTCTATAGTAATCGTCTAGCTATCTAGCATGGTTTACCAAATATCGGCCATGTGAAAGTGAATAATGGCCTAAAGGCGGCCATTTTGAATTTGATCAAGTCAAAATTTTCAAGATGCATCCTCAGCTGAAAGCTCACATTTCATTCTATAGTAATGGTCTAGCCATCTAGCACGGTTTACCAAATATCTCCCATGTGAAAGTGAATAATGGCCGATAGGAGGCCATTTTGAATTTGATCAAGTCAAAATTTTTCAAGATGCATCCTCTCCTGAAATCTCACATTTTGTTTTATAGTAATGGTCTAGCCATCTAGTACGGTTACTAAAAACCGGCTATGTGAAAGTGAATAATGGCCGATAGGCGGCCATTTTGAATTTGATCGAGTCAATTTTTTTCAAGATGCATCCTCTCTTGTAATCTCACATTTTGTTTTATAGTAATGGTCCAGCTATCTAACACGGTTTACCAAATATCAGCAATGTGAAAGTAAATAGTGGCAGATAGGCGGCCATTTTGAATTCGATTGAGTCGAAAGTTTTTAAAAGGCATCCTCACTCGAAACGTCACATTTTGTTTTATAGTAATGGTCTAGCTATCTAGCACGGTTTACCTGATATCAGACCTATCGAGGTAAATAATGCTGATTGTCGGCCATTTTGAATTCGCAAGTTAAAAATTTTCAGGGTGCATCCTCCCCCGAAAACTCACACTTTGTTTTATAGTATTCAGGTAATGGTCTAGCCATCTAGCACGGTTTACCAAATATCAGCCATGTGAAAATGAATAATGGCCGAAAAGGCGGCCATTTTAAATTTGATCAAGTCAATTTTTTTCAAGATGCATCCTCATCTGAAATCTCACATTTCGTTTTACAGTAATGGTCTAGCCATCTAGCACGGTTGACCAAATAACGGCCATGTGAAAGTGAATAATGGCCGATAAGCGGCCATTTTGAATTTTATCGAGTCGAATTTTTTCAAGATGCATCCTCTCCTGAAATCACACATTTTGTTTTATAGTAATGGTCTAGCCATCTAGCACTGTTTACCAAATAACGGCCATGTGAAAGTGAATAATGGCTGATTGGCGGCCATTTTGAACTTTGACAAAATGAATTTTTTCAAAATACATCCTCTCCTGAAGCCTTACAATTTGTTTTATAGTAATGGTGTAGATATCTTGAGCGGTTTTCATGATATTCCACAATATCAGGCCTGTCGAGGTGAATAATGGCTAATAGGCGGCCATTTTGAATTTTATCAACTTCAAATTTTTCAGGATGCATCCTCTCCTGAAACCTTACAATTTATTTGATATTAATGGTGTAGCTATCTTGAGCGGTTTTCATGATATTCCGCAATATCAGGCCTGTCGAGGTGAAAAATGGCCGATAGGTGGCCATTTTTAATTTGATCAAGTCAATTTTTTTCAAGATGCATCCTCATCTGAAATCTCAAATTTCGTTTTACAGTAATGGTCTAGCCATCTAGCACGGTTGACCAAATAACGGCCATGTGAAAGTGAATAATGGCCGATAAGCGGCCATTTTGAATTTTATCGAGTCAAATTTTTTCAAGATGCATCCTCTCCTGAAATTACACATTTTGTTTTATAGTAATGGTCTAGCCATCTAGCACTGTTTACCAAATAACGGCCATGTGAAAGTGAATAATGGCTGATTGGCGGCCATTTTGAACTTTGACAAAATGAATTTTTTCAAAATACATCCTCTCCTGAAGCCTTACAATTTGTTTTATAGTAATAGTGTAGATATCTTGAGCGGTTTTCATGATATTCCACAATATCAGACCTGTCGAGGTGAATAATGGCTAATAGGCGGCCATTTTGAATTTTATCAACTTCAAATTTTTCAGGATGCATCCTCTCCTAAAACCTTACAATTTATTTGATATTAATGGTGTAGCTATCTTGAGCGGTTTTCATGATATTCCGCAATATCAGGCCTGTCGAGGTGAATAATGGCCGATAGGCGGCCATTTTTAATTTTATCGATTTGAAATTTTTCAAGATGCATCCTCTCCTGAAACCTCACAATTTGTTTTATAGTAATGGTGTAGCTATCTTGAGCGGTTTTCATGATATTCCGCAAAATCTTTCAGTCGGATTTACCGATGTTATAAATTAGGTCAAAGTGCTGGGTCAACTTCAAGGTCAAGGTCCAAAAACCTGAAAAGGCACAACTAGGGACCTTAGAGAACATGTATGTGCAATATGACTGTCATCGGCCCAATACTTTTCGAGATCTGCTCCGGAAACGAAGTGCGCGTCAAAACGTCTAAATAGGTCATAGTTCTGAACCAGAAGTAGGTCAAAGTTCAAATACCCCAAAAGGCACAACTAGACCCCCTAGGGGTGTTGTGTGTAAAATTTGAAGACAATCGGACAAGTACTTTCAGAGATATGCTCCGGAAACGAATTGTTTACGGACGGCCCAACGGCCCAACGCCGTCACATCATCATTTTCTCCTCTGCAACCTTGCGTATTGAATTCAGAATAAAAATATTTTAACCCGTCCATTAGCCACCTGGAAGTAACCCACATACCAAAAATTGTTATCCTAGCTTATTTTCTCACAAAGTTATAGGCAAAAGAAGAGGCAAAAAAAAAAACGGAGGTAGAATCCATAGCTCCCTTCGCTCACCTACGGTGACGGCGGGAGCTAAAAATACAAAAGACGTGTATTACGTCTTTTTGATATCATCTTGACTGAATAATCTATTTCTGCTACTATTTTGCTGATTAAAGATACCATTTTCAAGAGGCCAATGTGTGAATTTCAAGGTCGGGTATATCTAGGTACAAGTAACACATCTCACGTCAATGGCCAATTTCAAGGCCAATATGATTTTAACGGACAATACAGTGCATAATAAATTTCCTCTTCGAAAATTCGTAAAGAATTAAAAATAATTATTTCCTTTATCGAAATAAAACGAAATTGCTTTATCTTCTTTTTTCTTTAAAAAGAAAATAATCGTTTTCGATTTGAAGAAAATAATTTTCGTTTTTGACAACGAGAAGAAAAATAATTCTTCAATATTCTTTTCTGAGAAAAGATTTTTCGTTGTTGGTAACATAAAGTAGAAAAATGAGAACACAACCGGAAGATACAAATATGCAGTGACCGCAAACGACTGCCAACAGTCACTTAGTCATACATTATCCTTGAAAAGTCGTGAAAATGACAATTAGTCCAACTAAGAATTCTCAAAAACGAAAATTGAAGAATTTTTTTTAAAGATTTTTCACGAATTTCCTTTTCACGAAAAAACACAGCAATTCTTCATTAATTTTGGGGGAAGTCTATCATGCACTGTAATGTGTTTGCTACAAATTGGAACACAAGTATAATACATTGTTTTGCTGTGATTTTGAGTGTATAATCAAATTTCGGTACAGTTTTATTGATTTAACATCAGCAAAGTGAAATTGTCAGGCAACGGGAAAGCATTATAGGTTAATGGAGAGGCGTTAAAAGGTAAAACTAAGGCATTAAGGGACAATTGGGGGGCAAAAAAGCGCGACGCTGAGAACATGGAGAAGCTAAGGGGTAAAGAAGAGGCGTTAAAGTGCGACCGGATGCATTAAAAGGTGGTGGGGAGGCATTAAAGGACATATGGAACGGAGCTAGATGGCGACTAGGAAGCGTTAAATAACAATGGAGGTGTGGTAACGGTCGGCAACAGAGAAGTGCTAAATTTCGCCGGTGAGACAGAAAATAAGGAGACGGAAAGGCATTAAAGGTCGATGGAGATGCATATAAGAATGACTGAGAGGCGTTTAAATGCACTACAAATGCATTAAATGGCGATGAAAAGGCGTTAAATGGTCAGGAGGAGGCTTTTAATGGCGATGGCAAGGTGGTGAAGGGCAATTAGGTGTCATTACAGGGCAACCATGAAGCATTAAATGACGATGGAAAAGCGTAAATGGCAGGAGGTAAAGGGTGATGTGTAGGCGTTTAGGAGCGGGGAGAAGGCAAGGGTAATGGAGAGGCGTCAAATGGCGACAGAGAGACATTAAAGGGTGACGGAAAGGCTTTAAATGGTGACTGAGAGGCACTAAGGAGCGACAGAAAGGTGTTAAAGGGCGAAGAAAATATGATAAAGGTCGACGCAAAAGCATTGAAGGACAATGTTAAAGGTGCTGATTTGGCGTTGAATAGCGATGGGCGGGCATTCAAGGGCGATGTGGAGGTGTGGAAGATCAATGGAGAGGCGTTAAAATACAATGGAGAGACGTTCAGGGCAAAGAGCAGGCGTTAAAAAGAGACGGAGAGGCCTTCAATTGCAATGAAGAGGTGTTAAACTTAAAGCATATTAAAGGCGAAGAAGAGTCATTGAATAGCGACAAAAATGCACTCAATTGCAGAAAGAGTGACGAAAAATCGTTAAAGCATGACAGGAGTGTGTTTACAACACTCTTTAATGCCTCTCCATCCCCTATTGTGAGTTCGTTGTCGCCCTTTAATGCATCTCCATAGCCCCTTAATCTCTTTCCATCACCTTATAAAACATCCAGTCAATCAATCAATAAAACTCAGAGGCACACAGATCCTCAGAGCTCGGAGGCGCACAGATCCTCAGAATGATCTCGTGTTTCGTCAACAGGGAGCCGGGCCTCCAAGGGGCAATGGCAGGAAAACCAGATCAAATAGGTGAGATTTAAGTAATTTCCGGAATGGTTAATTTGTTTGGGCATTATGTATCGGCACAGGCAGAGCATTCCACAAGGCTGGGCCGGCTATGGAGAAAGCTCTTGTCCTATAGTCTTAGTTTTAAAGGGAACAAAAAATGTATTGAATTTGTGGAGCATAAATATCAGGGATGCAAATTCACATACGCCCGGTCGCCCGTGGCGACAAGAATTATGTAAGGGCGATTTTAAATCAGCATGTCACTAGCCCTGCTGGCGACTGATTCCCTGTGCGATCAGCACATCACGAGTGACTATTTTACACATAACTGCAGAGCGCCGCACAGCATGTACAAGCTTCGTAGTCGTGGCGCGCTAAAGAGAGTTGTTTCGGCTCACGTGGTTGTGTGTATCAGAGACCTTTACGTTTCAGGAGCACAGAAGCGCGCATAATTCAAGATTTGGTACACTAAAAAGTGAGCAACTGAATCAAGTTTGATGCTGACACACGTGGACATAAAAATCACGTTCACCAAGTTGTTAAACAAACTACTGACCAGTAGGCCTACAGCCTGGTCAATCAGCGGTGCGTGGGCGCGTGTATTGCATGTGACCCGATCTGCAGTAGCCATGACAGCCCTTAGCGTCACTTATTGCGTCGTGGTTCCCAACATTCGTTTTACCTGATATTTCACAGTTCAAAATGGCGCTGATCAAGAAGATCATTTATCTAGTTTGCTGACATACATGCATACTGACAACATTTCATTGCGCAACGAGCTGTGGGTAATAGATGCAGTCTTGAATTGTTGCTGATGCTAACAGACTAATGCATTATTGGCCTGATAAATCAAGCATTAATCTTACATAAAAACATCTGCAAAACGGTCTTGCAATTTTGTGTGAATACAAGCTGTGCCTAATACTCCAGTTTCAGTCACACATAGGGCTGCCGCTGGCGAATGTATGTCGGCGCAGAAACGATGTGAGTAACTGGGCATAGGGGTGTTGAGATTTAAGAAGGTCTAACCAAGCTAATAGGCCTAACACAAACTAAATTACACCCTCAGAAAAGGCCTAAAATACACCTGAGATAATCTTTTTATCCTAGTTACTTTATGCCTTGCTGTGTCATGATGCCATAGAGGCTAGAGCTCCATAGACTTCCCTACTTCTTTGTTGATAGGTCTACATATCAAGTTCAGACTTTACCTTGAACAGCCCCTATACACGATATGAAAGGGGAGCCTATATATATATATTTTTTTCAAGTACGCTTATTTGACATTATTTTTATGTTTAAAATGACTGACTTTATTATAATTTGCAGAACGGTTTACGTTTTTTTGAGATGGCCCCTTTTTTCACCGAAGTGGGCAACATGGCCCCTTCTTTCTCCAAGTTGGAATGAACACTAGTGAGCCATTGTCCGATTAAATTATATTGTCTGTATATGTAATAACTATGAATAGCCGATTAAATCTAAATGAATTATGGAAGGTGGGGTCGCCACCAGCTAAGAAAAAAAAGAAAACTAGAGAAGAAATGCTGGTTCAATAACGTAACATTATATGAAGATAAACTAAAGTCTGACAGAGACATTTTCAGGTGGGATGGCTGGACATATTTCACTGGCCCATTTACTATTGACTTCACTAGAGCTTGAACAGCTGCAGATTTGTTAATTAAAGCTGAAATTCCACCTGGTGCTCAGGCTAAGCCTAAGGAAGATGGGTCAGAAGGGGAAAAAATCATTAACCAGTGATTCAGCCATATCGCCCATACACTCTAAACAATATAGGTTCTTTAGAAGGAACCCTTCAGTACTATCACCATGCAACCATGCATCAGTTGCATGGTGATTGTACTGAAGGGTTCTTTTTAAAGAACCTATATTGTTTAGAGTGTAGTCCGGCAATTTTTTTCATAAAAATATTAAACTAGTAAGGGCGATTAAAAAGCATAAGGGCTAGTGGATTTTTAGTTCCACCAGCCTGGCTGGCTAGTGGATAAAAATGACGAGTTTCTTCCCCTGAATATATTTCGGCCAAACAAGTAAGTCTGGAAGATATGTAGGCTGGTTTTCTCCTGGGGTTCAGAAATTATAGTGTATATTTTAAAATGAATGCGAAATTTAACAGGACGCCAGTGTAATTGTTTTAGTATATGAAGAGAAAGATTAAAACGTAAGGCTTTGGTTACCACTCTAGCAAGGCAGCTCTGAACACATTCTAATCTAGCGATGCCTTTTTCTGAAATGTTGTGAAAGAGCGATTTTCGTATAATCTAATTTGCTACTAACCAGTGCTCTCTGGCTGATGCAGATAAATTTGTGCCTTGACCTAGAATTCAGCATGAGAAATTAGTTCAGGATTTTTCTCGCTGAAATGAGAAGCCAGGGTTAAATTACAGCTTGGACCCTGCCATCCAAGCCGATACACCCATTAAACAATGTTGTGACTTCTCTTGGAGATTTCTTAGATGATAGGGACATTTGGATATTAATAAGTAAATTTTTGGATATCATCGACATATAGATGGTGGTTAATATCGAAACTGGAGATTATAGTGCTGTTTGGTGTAGTGTATAAGGCAAAAAGTGGTCCCAGTACAGAGCCCTGTAAAACTGTATATAATTATATCTGTCAGAGTGTCTGTAATTGTTATACCCCGCCCAACGAAGTTGGTGCAGGGTATTAACGTCACCTCAGATGTCCGTCCGCCGCCTGTCTGCATTTCGTTTCCAGAGCAGATCTCGCTACTTTTTTTTTAAATTAGACACTGACATTATATCATATAGCCTAGGATTACATTTATTGTGTGTGTGGTATATACCACACCCACAATAAAGACATAGGCCCATCACAGCCGCATGAAATTTTGTACAACATTTTCCAACAGAATCCTAATGAAATCCCAGAAATTTCATAAAATTATATTCAGTATTTCAAAAGTCAGACCATTTGAATTCTAGTAAATTAAAATTATGACTAATTCTAGAATTTTATTACATGTCAAATGGTCTAATGCAATATTAAATATAATTTTGCGAAAGTTTTGCTGATGTTAGGATATGACTTGAAAATTGGCTGTGCTAAATTTCAAGGGAAATGGTTTATAATTGACGGGGAAATCGATAAAAAGCATGCGCTAGGCCTACAGAATTACTAAAATGAATGTGGGCCAGGGTATAGATTTGGATGTAAAATAACCTAAATGGACGTAGGCGGCGAGACCCCAGTTCCAGAAAATCCAAATGTGGCAAGATAGCACCCGTGGTACGATAGCACCCTGAGTGCTGGCCTTCGAAACTGGGTTTAGGAAATTGTGCTCAGTATACAGACAAACAAACAAGTCACAACATTACCTCATTACGTTTAGGTCGTACAGTACAAAATTGTTAATAAATTTATTGTCGATTATGAAACATGATCAGTAATCTCTGTCTCTGAGACTCTGTGGCCCGTTTCAACAACATTCTCAGTCAGATATAGCTCATTTGCATATGAGGATTGTTGAGATTAAACTACTAACTAGTGCCAGTAGTGGTTCAGAGTGCTCGTATTCTCCCTATACATGTTAAAGAGGGAATCAAACGAGGAAAGTCAACGATTTTTTTCAGTTTCGTGAGCAGCAGGAATCTGCTCATGAGAAATCTGGAAAATAACGTACCAAAAACACGCCCCTGCCCTGGCTCTCACTCTCTGAGACTGAGAGTGACTTTTATGTTACATTTCTGACAATTCGGCTAGTGGCTCAGGCCGGCAGGGTGCTATGAAATGATGAAACATTAAATGAGCATTAATATGATGCATGCTTGATGAATCATGCATCTTTCATAGGATGATGCATGGTCCATGCCCATGGATGATGACATTCTGTCATTCATTTCAATTTCAATTGAATTATCATTTATTGTGAATATTGATGATAATTTGATTGCATATAACACAGAATTTCACAACAATGGCATGTTTATACATTTTCACCTTGGCTCCTCGAGAGCCACATCAAACTCAAAAACTATATTGTAACATCAGTATCAATGAATTGATAACTGTCACCGTGTAGCATGTTGAAAACACAATAGTTTCTAGACAAGAGATGTCTGTCAGAAAAGAGGAAGTGAAAACTCACTTGCCATGATTGCTGACCTAATTTGACGTCACACTAGTGACGAGAGCTGGGCGTGATTTCGAATTGTTGTTTTGTCATGTTTGTACTGAACTGTCAACTGAAGACGTGGACACACCGTTTACACATTTAGTGTTCTACATAGCCCCTATTGATATTATTTACTATAATGTATCACAAATGTAACAATAAATTATGCGCAATTATAAAGACAGTATTCTGAATTGAATTTTCATTGAAATAGGTAAAGAATTTATTTCGAAATAAGCAATTGATCAGATTCACTCGTAATATCGTTCATTGTGATAGTCATAAAACCCGATCCATCTTGAAATCGTCTGATTATTATATAATTACAGGTACTTACAGGTTCCTCTTCTGAGCGCAGGCTTCCGCCTCTTTACTCAGCTCTAAATTAGATGACTCTTTCTTTTGGACGAGTGGTTTCCAGTTCATTGGGTCTTCCTTGTGTAAGAATTTTAGTGGCATATTGTGCCAGGCTTTGTCTAGTCGCCTTTCAAAGGCATGTATGGATGGGGCGTTTACTACCTCATACGGTAGGCGATTCCACAAGCCGACTATTCTTTGTGTGAAACTAAATTTCCTCAGATTTGTTCTAAAACATTTCTGAAAAAGTCTAAGGTTATGCCCTCTAGTATTGTGAATTTCTGACTTGTCTTGCGCTTCCAGTACTGGCGGCAGTTGGGGGTCATATTTTCCTTGGAGTATTTTGAAAGTTTAAATCATGTCACCTCTTAGTCTTCTGTAAGCTAGTGTTGGTAACTTCAGACTCCTTAGACTTTCTGGATATTCCATTCCAACCAGTCCTGGGATACACTTTGTTGCTATTCGCTGTACTTTCTCTATTATTTCAATGTCTTTAACTGAATGTGGTGCCCAGACTTGGTTTGCATATTCCAGAAGCGGTCGCACTAACGCTTTGTATAAGCTCAAAAATGTGCTTTCGTCAAGGTAGGTGTAAGTTCTCCTTATCACCCCCATCACTCAATTTGCTTTGTTAACCTTTTCTGTCATGTGCTCTCGGAATGTGAGGTTTGAATCTATCATGACTCCTGTGTTTTTTTCACTGTTAACTTGATTCAAAGCAATCCTCCCCCCCTCCCCATCTGGTAAACTGTATTCCACCAGGTTGGTTTTTCTTACTCCGATAGTCATGGCATGACATTTCTGGGGATGGAAACGGAGGAGCCATATATCTGTCCACAATTGCATAAAATCTAGGTCGTTTTGTAGTAAATCGCAGTCTCGTTTTTGTTTAATCTCCTTGAAAATCTTGGTGTCGTCCGCAAATAAAAAAATCTCAGATGACAGACCATCGGGCATATCGTTTTTAAATTATATAGATGACAAAAAGAATTGGGCCGAGTACACTCCCTTGGGGTGTCCCACTAGTTACATCGGTCCACTCGCTGGATTTGCCATTTACTACCACTCTTTGCCGCCTATCGTTTAAGAATGATTCTACCCATCTTAGCACCTCTCCTCTGATACCATAGCTAGCCAGTTTGCCGACCAGTCTTCTGTGGGGCACTGTATCAAAAGCTTTCTGATAATCCATGTATATAACATCGGAGGAATGTCCTTTGTCGATCAATTCTGTCCACTTGTCCAGTACATGTAGGAGCTGTAAAACTGTAGACCTTCCTGATATGAAGCCGAATTGCTTGTCTGAGAATAGGTTGCTTGATTTCATGTGTGTCACAATTTCATGATTTTTTTCATACATTTGCAAGGGATTGATGTGAGGCTCACTGGCCTATAGTTATTTGCTGATTTTGTATCCCCTTTTTTGAAAATTGGCGTGACATTAGCCCGTTTCCAATCTTCAGGTAACACAGATGTTTGTAGCGATGTTCTCATGACGTCTGCCAGTGTTTCTGTGATTTTGTCATTTAGTTCATTTAAGACTCGCGGGTGTAGACCGTCTACTCCTGGGCATTTGTTTGTCTTCAGTTTTCCGATAATTTTTTGTACTCTGTCGTTTGTTATGTACGTGTGCTTTTTCTTTCTCTGATTTTGTTGTGCACAACTGCCCTGACTCATCTTTATAGTCTAGGTCATTTATACCTGTCTTGACATTTGTTTCCGATCGAGCATAATTCCAGAGTTTCTTAGGATTTGATTTGGCCTGTATAGCAATGGATTTCTCATACTCTCGTTTGGCTTGTCTAGTAAGTGACTTGACTTTGTTTCTTATTTTGCAAAATTCTTGGTGGTATTTCTTGGCTCTTGTTTCCATGTATCTATTCCATAGTCTATGTTTTTTCTTTATGCGTTTAACAGTCTTATTTTCTAGTGGTGTCGATCTTTTGGAGTTGTCAGCCAGGGGGTTATGTGGCCTGACTGGTGTGTATTTTGCTTCTGCAGTTTGTATCGCTTCTTTTAGTCGATTCCATTTTTCTCCCACAGTTGAGTCTGATGAAGTATCTTTGTTTAGGTCTTTTTTTCACTTTCTCTCGCATTGATACGTAGTCTGCCTTATTGTATCACTTTTCTAGTAAGAGGCAGTTTGAAGGTTTTGCCACTCCTCTGAAGCAACAGGTGACCTGTAAAAAGCGTGGTCACTTTTTCCTAGTGGACTGATATATTTTAATGCGGAGACCACCTCCTGTTCGTTTGTGAGGATCAAGTCAAGAAGGCTAGGTGCATCCTCTCCTCTTCCTCTGGCTGGTTGCGTTACATGTTGGTACATGGAGCAGTCTTTTATTGCCTCTAGGAATCTGTGGTCACATGAGGTTGTATCTCCTCCTCGTGTTGAGTTCTGCTCCCAGTTAATATTTCTAAAGTTAAAGTCTCCCATAATTAACATGGTATCGTATCTATTTCTTAGCGTCCTTAGTTCTTCACATAGTTTTTCATTATTCTCAGGCTCGCTGTTTGGACTTCTGTACATGCATCCGATTAGAGCCTTTTTCCTTTTTCTCGAGTGGAATCTCTGCGAGGATAGCTCCTCAAAGTTTGATGTAGATTTGACTTGTGTTGCTTTTAAACTGGTATGGGTCAGTAGCAGTACCCCCCTCCCAGTCTTGGTTTCGATATTACAGTGAAAAATGTCATAGTCCTGCATAGATAATTCGGCGATTGTTGGCATATATCTTGAGTTTTTGGCTTTATTTCAGTGATTGCTATGATCAAGGATTTGACATGTGCTGTTTTGATTCGTATGTGTAATTCATTTATTTTGTTCATCAGGCAGTCAGCATTTCTGTACAGACACGGGATTTGTGCTTTGAATTTCAACTTATTTACATGTGCTTGTTTTGTCTGTGCAGCTACTGATACTTTTTTATTTTGGCTATGTACGAGTTCCAAGGCGGGCCCCTGACTCGGTAGGTCCAGTTTCCCGACTTATCTTGTTCTGTTTTCTCCTTCGCTTCTGCTAGCATTTCTTTGTGTTCCTCTCTTTGTTTTTTCGTCATGTCATGCGCGACTTTGATTTCTTTTTTTTCTGAGTCCAGTAATTTGGGTAGATTTATGAACAGTTCCCTTTTTTGTGTTTGGATCCGTCTTTTTGGGCAATCATTAATGGGCGAGATATATCGTCTTTTTCTGCACCAACCCTTGTTATTTTTTCAATGCCGTTTTCATTTATATCACTTTGACAGATTCTTACCATTTCTATGAGCTGCTCGATGTCCGCCTGTTTTTTTTTCATTTATGTCCCCATCAGTCGGTTCGGGCATATGAAAGACCATGAAATTATTCTTTCTTCTTTCTCTCTCTTTTTCCTCCTTAATCATCTCCTCACCCTTAGTCTTCAATTTATTTATTTTCGCGACCATCTGTGTTGCCTCTTCTTTTGTTTGTTCATTTTTTTCTCGAATGCTTTGTACTTCAGCAGATAATGCCTCTGTTGCTGTTGTGTCTGCTTTTGTATCTAGTTTTTCTTCAATATCCTCGATGCGGCCGGTCATTTTGTTCATGTAACTTGCACATCTTTCTTCTATGTTCATGTATGTTTGTACAGCTGTGAGTGCCTGTTTTTCACATGCTACACTGAACCAATGAATAGTAGAGGCTGCTGCAGAGTTTAGTAGTGTATATACTTCGTCTGTCATCTTAGCGCACTCAATACAGTTCCATTTGTGGCTACGCTCGCAAGTTATAAGTTTGTCACCTTCGTCTGTGAACACTTTTTCACATGCCACACATTCGAGAGATTCCTTCTCGCTAGGTTTTGGTTTACGCATTTGTTTTTTTAATCCTGGAATCTGGGTATCTTTGTTTGGATCGGGTTCCGTTTTCTTTTGCCGATTAGCGCTGCCTGTGCGGCGGCTACGTTCTGTGGTGTTTTTATTCATGATTAAGCATGTAATATCAGTGGTAGTATATGAATGATATTTATACACCTGCTTTCAATTTTTTTCTCGATACAGTTTAGTGAGGGCGTCAGCTGCCTGAGCCGCCTATGCTTCCATTTAATATATAGTAAAGTGACACAGTTTGGTTTAACAATTTAGGCGTCAGCTGCCTGAGCTGCCTACGCCTCCCTCAAAAATGGTTCGTGCTACGATTTGAATGAAGGCGTCAGCTGCCTGAGCCGCCTACGCCTCCATTCGATTAGATTGGTACATTTTATCGGGGGCGTCAGCTGCCTGAGCTGCCTACGCCAGGTCACTGAGACTAGTGGTTAAATTTGCCGAACATTTTTGTCAGAGCAATCTTACAATAGAAAAAGGTCTTGTCGTTTATTCTGTGTCTTAACTGGTCAGCTGGGTGGACACCATCATAAAATTTGCTGTATTGAATTTTGGTAACTTTCTTTTTGTAGATGTTTTTCCCCCTTCCTAATTTCTTTATAGAGACTCTTTCTATTTCTTTGCAAAGGTTCAGAATCGTGCCATTGGGATAGTAATGGCTCAAAATGAAATAATTAATGTATGCGACGTCTTCCTCTAGGTCTTTCTGCTGTTTTGACAATGTGGTGAATATAAACTGCCAATTATCGACCCTCTCTTGGATTTGTAGTCGACTGACGCCCGGAGAGAGGCTGGCAAAATCGTACACAAAATTAAGTGTGCCCCTTCACTCGACGAATACTCCCATATTTGTCTAATTGTGTTTTTGACACTCGTGATGGTAGTTGAACTGCGGTGGTAATACAGTTGGCCCCCTGGCTCTTGGCTACGTTTTGTGAAATTACAGATTCCACCAGACAGGACGACTAGCTTCCTGCTAGCAGGATATCTGAGCTCGGCTTGTCGTAGGGTGGCCTTCAACTCGTCAAATAAGTATTCGAGGGTCGCGCCGGGCACACACCTCTCTAGAAATACAGTTTCCGCCTGAGCGGATTTAGCGCTGGAAGAAATGGTATATTATTTTCAATTCACTATAATTGTTTGTTCTGTTATAACCTCCTGTTTTCTGTTAGACGTTATAATTTGCACATTTAGCCTCCAAGTGTTTTGAAATGCAACACTTTAATTTGAATTATTTTAATAAAAACAGTAGCCTAGGCCCACTCACAAAACATATTACAAAATTGCCAACACGGCTTCAGAAAACAACAGTACACTCATGCGAATCACAGCTCATTATCACCACAGAAGAACTAAAACGCAGCATAGACCAGAAGAAACAATAGACATAATCATTGTAGACTTTTCGAAAGCTTTCGACACCGGGATGCATCACAAACTATAGTCTCAAATGTACACAATTACGGAATTCAAGGAAACAGCTGATAGGTCTTCGGAAAAAAACAATACATGGATAAATATATGGTTAAAATTTAGAAATCGGAAAGTTGTTCTTGATGGGGAAATGTCTGATCCAGTACCAGTCAGAGGTGCCACAGGGAACAGTTCCCGGCCCTCTCATGCTCCTCCTTTAGGCCTACATCAATATTCATGACATCAACCAAAACATGAGTTCAAAAATTAGGCTTTTTGCAGATGGCTGTGTAGGCCTACTATACGGAGATATCAATTCAAAATTAGATTGTTTAGAACTTCAACAAGATCTTCAGAGCTTAGTTGACTGGTCGCACACATGACAAATGTCTTTCAACATAAACAAATGTCACACCTTACATGCCCACAGAAAGAAACAGCCCAGCATACACACCTACACAATGGACAACATACCGGTAACACCAGTCACACACCACCCATATCTTGGCATTGAACTACAGTCAGACCTCAGATGGACAACACACAAATAGAACACAACCGACAAAGCACAGAAGACACTAAACATGCTGGAAAGAAACATCAGAAAAGCATCTACAACTGTAAAATCACAAGCATACAAAACAACAGTCAGACCCCAACTTGATTATGCATCAGCCAACTGGGATCCACACACGGCAAAAGATATGTACAACATTAACAAAATACAAAACTATACAGCAAGATGGGTCCACCATGACTATTCACACTACACAAGCGTTTCCTAAATTGGTCTCCTCTTTCGGCTTGACGTCTACAAAGTAGAGCTACCGTTAGTACTTTTCTACAAAATTTGACATCATAAAATTGCCATCATTATCCCACCCTATTTAGAAATACCCCTCAGAACTACACGCCACACCTCAAACATAAAAGGAAACAGCTACAAATATACAGTCAACTCAGCACATCAACAAACACATACAAATATAACTACTTCCCCCGAATAATCACAGACTGGAATTCACTGCCACCCAGTCTGTGTGCGACTCCCACGGTAGAGGCCTTCGAGGAAGGCATAGCCCGTCATCTCTTCCCCAGCCTGTAATTCAAATGTGAACCCTACTGTATATAACCACCGATGCACTCTCTATCCACTGTAAATACATTTCTGCACTGCACTGCAAATGTCAGTTCTTTTTTCACGGGGTCATGTGTGATCATAATGTCATTAGGCGCCGATCAAAACAATATCATAAATGTATAAAGTATCATACATGATTATAAATAATAAGGGCCACCATGGTCACCAGGGATAAAACACACTATGAAGGTTCTGGTGACTCTTATTTCCATAGTGGTCTTTAAACATAAAATACTTGATGGCTACTGGAAAGGTTTTGCAGAAAAAAATACATTGCAAATATTTTTAAAAAGTGTATATATATATAAATTATAAATAAGAAACATTTTCCATGACTACTAGTCCATGAGCCAGGTAGGGTCATCGGTACCACAAAAAGGTACAAATTGCCATTCATACCATCTGATTTTACATGTCGTAATAAACATAATTTGGTATGATAGCAATCTCAATGTGGTAGCTTAATGTCTCACACAGCCATTTGAAGTTTCTCAGCGTAACATATATGTCCACTTTTTGAGGTGGAATGGGGAACTTAGGTTCATGTTATAAACATAATACGTTTGTGTGCCTTGCGTGATTGTGTTACCACTCTAAACAATCTCTGTAACTATGTAGCAAAAGCGTGAAAAAGTGTAGATGTACACATATTTAGTTACATGTTTTCTTTATATTGTGACCATTTCATTTGCATCAAACGTAACTATTAAATGGTACAGATGTATTTCAGCTTACATACAAAACATTCAACTATAATATCTAGTAGTTTTTAAATTATGGTGAATAACTTATGTTACATTGGAAAATAAAATGGTCAAGTAATTCATATGGTTAGTATATTTGTGAGGTGATACCATGCATTAAGCTACTACATACAAACTGCTATCATGCAAATATATTTACCACAGACATACACCTCGAAATTTCCTTTTTTAAAATGTTTTCAACAAAAGCTGAGCCGGTAAATGTTTGCTCTAGATCTACCCTGAGATACCTTATGACAGTCTTTGATGTAATTACATTACTTCCACAATAATTAGCTAATTTGGTTTGCTTTCACAGCATATGTTTAGTAACAAATAGAATATATTATGTTTTTGCCTAGGTGGATAGACAACTTGTTGAATACTCGTTCGCTCCTCGCGACGACCTTATACGGTCCGTCGTTAGGGGCAGTCAGCGGTGGTGCTATTGCAATGCGTTGCAAAAATACATGTGAACATGTGTCGAGCCCCTTATATTGGAACGTATCTTTTTGATTTGTATCACACGGGGAGCTTAACCGGAGACGCGACATGGCTATAGTAACCTATCTGAGTAATTTTCTATATCAGTATGGGCGTCAACAGTATAATTCTCCATAAAGTCACCAGGTAGACGTAGTGTCATTCCGTAGGTCATCATGGCGGCTGATCTGCCTAACGTTTCCTTGACGGCCGATCGGATGCCGAGTAAAACTGCCTGAAGCGTAGTTGTTCACGGATTTGGTGATTCATGTGCCATAAGCTGTCTATGAAAACGTTCAACCATGCCGTTTAATTGAGGGTGATAACTCGTAGTTCGGTTTCGGTGATGCCGAATTTATTACACAAGGTGGCCCATAACCTGGATTCGAACTGGGCACCTCTATCTGTGGTGATCGTGGCAGGAGTCCCGAAACGGGCCACCCATTCACTGAAAAAGCCGTCCGCGACGGTTTCTGCTCTAATGTCTAATATTGGTATGGCCTCTGGCCAACGTGTATATAGGTCGACGCATGGTAATAAATATTTAAAACCATCGGAATAAAGTAAAGGTCTGACGAGGTCGACGTGTACATGATCAAACCTCTCGCTCGAACTTTCGGAAACTGGTCTATTATGACGTGAAACTTTAGCTGTTTGGCAGCCCGTGCAGGATCTGCACCAATTCGCTATGCCAATATTCATCTGGTGCCATACAAAACGAGAATTTATGAAAGGTTTCGTGGCCCTATGAGAAGGATGTCCTAACCCGTGAAGTGTTGTAAACACTTTTCTTCGAAATTTTTTGGTTACGTACCGTCTGGTATGCCCTGTCGAGGTATCACACCCTACCAATACGTCGTCTAATGTTTTTAATAAACGAAATTTCATATTAGATGACGTGGAATGTCCCAAACGTTTGATTTCTTTGTCTAAAGCCTGGTCAGCGCTCAGGTCTTTATAGTTAATCACTGCGTCACATTCGATAGCTGATACGGTCGGTCGCGACTAGGCGTCCGCTACAAAATTCATTCTCCCTTTCACATATTGTATATCGGTCGTGAATTCTGCTATGAAGGCAAAATGCCTAGTCTGACGCAAGGATGGGCGTTCTGTCGTGGAATTCATAACATAAGTTAAGGGTTTATGGTCAGTAATGACGAAAAATTCTCTGCCCTCCAGATATGGTCTGAAGTGTCTAATGGTAGCATTAGCTGCCAAAACTTCTCGGTCATAGGCACTGTAACGTGTCTCTGCTGTTGCTAGCTTTTTGCTATAAATGACAAAGGTTGCCATGCGTTATCAATACGCTGTTGCAAAACTACGCCAACCGCAAAATCGCTAGCGTCACTCCTGATATTTAACGATGCTAACGGGTTTGGGTGAGCTAATAACGTCGCATTCGCCAGTATTTTCTTTGATTCAGTAGATGCTACGTTCTCATTTTCTGGAGGTCGAAATTAGATTGAGGCGAAAGCCTATTCTGTCCCTCGTTGGCTTCGGTCAACAAATTGTTCAAAGGTGTCAGTTTCTCCACGCAATGGGGAATAAAACGATGGTAATAATTTACCATTCCTAAATATCTGCGTAATGCTCTCTGTTTCTCTGGTTTCACGAAATTTACTATCGCATCCACAGCTGTGGGAAGGGGTGAGATGCCCTCAGGGCATACATATTGTCCTAAAAAACTCAGTTCGGTCGTTCCGAATTGACATTTCTCCGGTCCGATTATAATTCCGTGTTTGGCTGATCGTTTGAATAGAATTTGTAAATGTTTCTTATGGTCAGGGCTTGTTACTATCAAGTCGTCTAAATATACAAATACGAAATCCAATCCACGCGTAAGATGGTCTATAAAACATTGAAAAGTTTGTCTGGAATTTCGTAAACCGAATGGCGTTTGTGTAAAATTGAAAAGTCCGAAAGGCGTCGTAACCGTGGTTTTCAGCTCGTCTGACGGTTCAACTGGTATCTGATAATATGCTCTGACCAGATCTATCTTCGAAGAAACCTTGGAGCCAGCTAAACGCTGTGTAAAGTCATTCACTATCACTCGGCCTTGATAACGCCCAACTTTATCATTTCGTCGAACTCTCGTTTTGCGGTGACCAATTTATCCGGCGCTAGCCTTCGTGGTCGCGCGAAAACGGGGTGGCCTTTAGTTACTATCTTGTGCGTGATCCCGTGCTTTACTGTCTCACCCTTCGTTGTAGGACGTGTCAGTTTCGGAAATTGACTGAGTAATTGTGTATACTAATTACGAGTGCTATTTATGCGATTAAGCGATAAAGGTCTAATCGAAAATAAAGTGGCTGGTATCGCTAGTCCAGTTCCCTTGTCTCGCAGGCATCTGCCTGGTAAATATACAAGTAGATTGTAATGTATTAAGAAATCAGCCCCTAAAATGGGTTGTTTAATGCTGCGACAATAAATGTCCATGAGTACTCTCTTTTCAGTCAAACGTCAACAATACGCTTACTTGTACTGTATGTTGTGATCGTCGAATTATTTGCTGCAACCAAAGGTAGACTATCAACGTCCACGGTCCCGTTAGCGCAAGACCGAGGCAAAACTCTCACAGCCGCACCCGTGTCGATCAAATAATTACATTTATTTTGTTTGTCTGCGACGTACAGTAGCCTAGAGAGAGATAACTTAGGAAGGTCAGTTTCCACACAGTCATGTCGTGTCTCATTCGGCTCGCCAGACGCAAGAGTCGCTACCTTGCGCTGACTTAACAGTTTAAAGCGAAGGCACAGGGGCCTCTGCACAAACGCGCCTTATCACCAAATCTCTGATGATAGTAGCAAATCAGTGCATCGTCCGTGGCCATTGGCTGTGCGGTACCGCTTTGCGGTGAGTTCGGCGGCAGAGCGGTCGAGCGAGGGGTTGGTGGGTTTGTGGGAACAACATTCTGTCCAATATTTTCATTACCGTTGTTATTTTTAGCAATGCGAGTCGTAAAGGGTCTCACATTTGCATTGGCGAAAAATGTTTGTTTGTCTGTCGTTCTGTTACTTCTGGTGTCTGTTTGCTGTTTATGGTTGAATTGTTTTTTGTGGTTACCTGAAGTTTAAAACTTCTGTAGGCGTCTAGAAATGTCTTCCATAATTCTGATGAGTCTCTCACTGTCGTTCACTCTAACTTCGGCAACTCCCACGCTATTGTCTTTAACGTCGGTCTCTGAAGCCAGCGCTCTGTCGGCTAGCACAGCCAAACTCTCTTAAAGATGTGCTGTCAGGTGTGGTTGCTAAGTGAGCCCGAATGAATGCGGCATCTGTCGAATAAAGGTCTGTCGTATAACCGCCTTGCCAACGACTGCTGTCGTTCCAAACCCGGCCGTCTTCTGTAGACGTCGAAGAAAACGTGAAGGAATGTCAGTACCCAATTTCTCGCCTTAGATAACTTTATTTACTCGCTCAGGTGTCGTCAAACCCCGTCTCCCAATCAGTACTCCTTTGAGACTTATGTATTTGTGACTGAGGAATGGCTGCAGTAAAATGTCTCGAACGTCCGATGCGACTTCGCCCGATAGAGCTGCACAAGTCAGTATGTATCTTTCATCATCATCTGTGATGTCATGACGGTCAAACTGGGTCTCTAGTTGATTAAACCATAACTCGACATCGTTCGGGTAGAATGGTGCTATTTTGAATTTCAGTAAATTTCTTGATCGTCGTGATGATCGGCGACGAATTGGAGAGGGGCTTCTTGAAGATTCGCTCCTTGATAAATCTCTCATTCTTTATTTTCTTTAACTGCCGATTTACTAGCGTCACTTATATGAAAGTAAGAGTCTCTATTTCAAGCACCATTGTGGTCTACGTTCGACGAAGCAAAATCTTCACTTGCGCCTCCTTCAGCTATTTTGAAGTTTGATTTAAAATTATTTAATTAGTAAAGCAATTGAGTCCACAGGCCTATGGGCTAACTATGTAGACTTGCAAATACTCTCGCGAAGAACACGCACAAAAAAAAGTGTTTTTTTTTGTTGTTTTCCAAATTCTTTTGTATATATTCCTCCTAAGAGAATTTGTACGACTTCGTCATAATCGTTCGTTTTTTTATCGGTTCGCTTGACTCGTGTTGTGTTGGTTTACAGTCATTTCGATACTATTATTTCTGATGTTTTCCTAGCGGTAAATGTCTTGCGGCTCATTGGCATATCACAGGTCTAATTTCGCAGTTAAAATGCGCTGTCATTCTGCAAATATGACGTCGCATTTTTTTATTTTTTAGAATTTGTTTGAAATTTCTTTCTGTATTTTCACGAATCGCGATAATTTATACGCGATTCAGGCGATATGAAAAGAATATTCTTTATTTCCTAAACAAAGACCTACTTGTAAATTCAATTAGTCTCTGATAAAAAATTGTATTTGTTTAATTTTTCGTTTTCTAGGACTAGGTAGACCTGCCGGCGATCCAATATGGATGCCGCACCACGTGTTTGGAATTCTCCCAAATCACTGTGGAAAAGTATGGCGTCCTGATTTATGTGAATATTAATGAGCCCGGACATCGTATGATACGCGCATAACGTGCTCTCGTCGGTGTGGCCGGTTACGTGGGGCCCGCTGGCCGCAATGGAGCTAACACTAGGGTTCGATGTCGCCACCTGGTGGCCTGGTGGCGGCTAACTTACCATTACACAGTATTAAATATTTCTGCTTCTTCTGCAATGAAATATCAAAGAAATGTAATGAATTTGACCGATTGTCCCAACATTTTCATATTAGAGACCAATTAAGACCTTTTATTCATTCATTATGGATGCAATTTTTAAAATGGCTTTATTTCCTAATAAAATCTGCACAAGTCAAACTGCACAAGTCGGGGTATAAATTCATTCCGTACTAATATTTTGCATATTGAAATATTCAGAGCACAAAAGTTGGCGGGCGTTTCTCATGAAAACCGAGTCACCCGAATTAGGTGTCAAAACGTTTTTTAAAACAGAAAATTCAAAATATTATTCTCCCAGCCGCCAACAGTGACGTGATTAGGAAAATTACAAACGAAATAGGATATAATTTTAGGAAGTTAGACTTTCTATCTAACGTGAATTTGTCTAGACTTGATTTTCTGCAAAATCCGCCATCTTGAAAATATCGAAACCACGTGCGATTCTAGAAAAATCTATCAATTTTTTGCTGTTTTTAAGTGAAACACGAAAACCTCTGTTCGTGCAATTTTTCTGGCTAACCTTATGGCATTTAGTGTACATTTTGACCCAAACTCCTACGTACCTTCATAGAATGTTGATTTATTCTATGGTCCCTTACATATAAAAATATCCTTCTCTTATTTTGACTCCGTTTGAAGGCGTTTTGTGTCGTCTCAGCATCAATGGTTAACGTATTTGTCGAGGTAAACTAAAATATTATTGATCAAGAAGGTGTGTGGTCGAATCAACGTCGGTGATCTCCATTATTGTAGTGGTTGGCCTGTGGACGGGACCACCACTTCAATCTAAATTATCAGAGTCCTGCTCGGTCAGCAGGAAATGGTTCAATTAGATAAACTCAATTCACAAAGATGATTCCTTTCATTCAGTCTTTGTTCTTGTCATGATCTTGCAGGCAGTGACAAATAACGTGCTACTTAGCTCGTGCGGCAGAGCGTGATGACCCAGCCTTGTGCCCGGTAAGTGAAGGACATGCTCACACGTCTGTACCCGATGAGCGGCGAGGTAGGAATGGCAGAGTATGACGGGCTCGCACATGGCGAGAGCTAGCCGGAAGTTCTGATTCGTCAGTCACCGATTCAGTCTAGCTCGAATTCGGCCGCGATGAATCTGCAGTTGAAGTCGCCACAATTGGATTTAGAAGCTCGCGCTGACACTTAACGCCTATCACACTGTGACAGGTGAGTGTTGATCACGAGTAGGCGATTACAACCAGATGTACTCCTGCTATCGATATCCACAGCTGAAGAGTCACACTCACGTGTTGTTTGTTCTTGTACTTTTAGCCGTTTACTACGAAATTAATGCATTTGTATTTTCACCCACTTGAGGTTGTGTTTCGCTAACGCGATCCACTACTTCAAGTGGTTGAAAATTTACTGATGAAATGATCTATTGTAGGCCTATCTGTGCTTCACTTTATTTATGAGTTAGTGTCAGAGTTGGCTATGTAACTATAATATGCCTAACCAGCAAACACAAAACATTTGTATAACATTTTGATGTTGGTCCAACATTGTACAAATGTTATACAAATGTTTTGTGTTTGTTGGGTATACTCAGGGCCTATCACCAGGTATGTTCTCGGAATATGAGGTTAGAGTCTATTATGATCCCATCTTCGACATTGGTTCAACATTGTATATATGTTATACAAATGCTTTGTGTTTACTGGGAACGCATCGTTCTCCTAACCACCATTAGCTTAATGATGTATATATTTTAAAAATAAAACAATTATAAAATAGTGAGTACAAAACGATCCAGCTTACCAGCTATTGTCACAAATACACTTTGTTCTGGCCACATTTAAATTATTGCGACCAATTATGTAAGCAAAGCAATTATATATAATGATTGTAAAATATTGCCAACTATGGATTCACAAATACATATCTTTATTACCCAACGTTGGATTATAGAGGTAGATTTTATAAATGAGAATGACACCATTATCAGTATATATTATGTATATAAAAGGTGGCAAGTAATAACGTCAAAAAGATTCTTTTTTTCTTGGCCACATTCAAACTAATACGTTATAGTTTATAAATAACTCTGTGACAATGATATATAATGAATGCAAAAGACGGCCAGCAATATATTTAGAAATAGGCCTACACCTTTATGCTGGCCAAGTTTTGATTGACAATGTAGAATTTACAAATCAAAAATATATAAAGAGTACAAAGGGTGGCCAACAATAGGGTCTCCCATTTAGATTAATAATTAGCGATTATATGTAATGAATGCAAATATGACAATAGAGTCGCCAATACTATTTTCTTGGCCACCTTTAGATTAATAAGTAAATTTTGCTAATGACAATAAAGCAATTTTATATAATGAATTCAAAATGTGGCAAGCAATTGAATTACAAATTCACCATATTCCTGGCCGCTATGTCTATTTGACTTGTCATGTACTGTACAGTTTTCAGCAATTAAAATACATGGTGAACATCACCACAGTTCGACCTTCACAATGAGACAAATAATTTCAACTACTAATAGAAGAGGTGACTCTCTGAAGTTATACGTTCTGACAAACTCAAGCGTTATAAAAATAATATGAAGATGAGTTTGCAACGTTTTTAAAACGTCTAGCCTTTCAAAATTATTTTATATAATGATGTCAAATATTATATCATAATGATGTCATATCAAACAAATATGGATATCCATGTGTTAGCTAAAATATTGTTAATGCTGCACCAGCGCCTACGGCATTGGATCAATGTATGTATCTCTGGTGTTTTTTAACTCTTCCTTTACCGACTTCCCCCTGATAAAACTACCCCAGAAACCGACTTCTTTTTTCAGGAGGACCCCTGAAGTAGTCCCCGGGCACAATACAGGTTATAGCCATTCGCATGCCCAAATCGCACAAATTTATAATGCAAGGTAACATTGCGTCCATGTCACTGACCATTCTGGTTGGCGATTTTCAACCATGCATGTAATGAAATATCTTCATTGCAATTAATGTATGTACACATGTGGATTTCGCATAAATGCGAATTTGGTAAAGGAAAGTAGTTTTCACATCAATGCGAAATTGGTAAAGGAAGAGTTAAGTTGTTTTTTATTCAAGTTGTTGCCTTGGTCCAGCATCAAAGCAACATTGGCTCAACGCTTTGCAATATAATTATCACAACAATCTATTGCATGCCTATGAAATGATAATGGTACGGATCACTCTCACTCACTCACTCACTCACTCACTCACTCACTCACTCACTCACTCACTCACTCACTCACTCACTCACTCACTCACTCACTCACTCACTCACTCACTCACTCATTCACTCACTCACTCGAACTCACTCACTCACTCACTCACTCACTCACCCACCCACTCACTTACTCACTCACTCACTCACTCACTCACTCACTCACTCACTCACTCACTCACTCACTCACTCACTCACTCACTCACTCACTCACTCACTCACATGATTTAAATGAGTATGATAAAAAACAAGAAGATTGCGCAATTATATAGTATCCAGTCCCTTCCCTGTCCCCCCCCCTCCTCTTGTTCTTTGTCTTCTTCCTCCTTCTCCTCATTCTCTTTGTCTAACACGTCCTACTCCCTTTCCTATTCTTTTGTGTCTTCATCTTCTTCTTTTCTCTCCCATCTTTCTCTTCTTCTTCCTCTTCATCAGCATATCCTAATTATTATCGTGGGATATGGGTTGTGTGTCGTGTGTTGTGGGCGATAGTTGTGTTAAAACTATGTACTATCATTTGCCAAATTTTTATTTGTGCGAAATTCACCTGTAGATGTAAATTAATTCAACTATGTAAATGCAGTCATTGCATTTGGACGATCATGCATAATTTAATATATTTGATAAAAAATGTTCACTAGCATAGATCATATGTAACGTTGTCTAGTATTTGTAGATAATTGGGCAGTATAAACAACGTCAGGATGGAGCTAATTTGCCTAAATTCAGTAACTTGGCAGTATTTTTATCATTTAACCTTGATATTTGACCTGAAAATAATCTTCACATAAACTCGCTGCCATGGGAAAGCAAAGGAGGTTATCCTACTGCCGCATAACTTGGCCCTCGACTGGAGCACCACTAATATATATATTTTTTAATTTGGGGGAGGGGGCATATTTTGCTCTGCTCTATTTGGTTTACATGTGGTTAACAATTTAGCCAGATATTGAGCCAGTACATATAGGGAGGCATATGATATTATAACATAACCTTTTTCAGGTAATCGTACTCGAGACGGGCAGCCAATGTAATTCTTTGGGTGGTAGTGTTGCATTACATGGGATTTCTTTTAAAACACATAATGATATCATATCTCGTTTTATTTGGTTATTTGGTAATTTACGAGAAAATAATAGCTTAAGCATGGGAACGGAGGCCATCCAGTCGTAGGTCTATAGTTTTAAAAGATGAGACCTGAGGCCATCCGACAAGCTATTTAACAAAACTAGTAGGCAATATGTGAACCTCCCTTTTATCAAAATTGAGCTTTTGATATAAAATTTTTGTTTGACACCGGGACAATTTTGACCCTTCTACCCAGGTAGGCCTGAAAATCTGTTTTTTAGCTAAAAAAACTGGTAAAAGATAGACTGACAACCCGCACAATTCACTGACACACTAGATGACTAATATTAATTGTATATATTATACATAATACCAACATGATAAGATTGCTACAGCCCTATGGCAAATAATTTGTTAAGACCTTGACGTTGACATTTTGCATGCAGCAGTGCAACATGATCTGGTTATTAAAACGGGTTATTTGGAAGCGTCACATAGGCATTTCAAAGGCATGAAGCTTTTTTTGGTAGATTTTTACAGCCCTCCCCCCCCCCCGCCTTTGTGAGGTTTTGTAGCGCGACGTTGACCATCCACAACCCACGTACAATAATACAATAATATGACGATGGAAGATTGTCCATAGTTTTTGCTGATCTTTCAGTCAATTATCAATTGATTTTCACGCAATTTTTCAAGCGCTTTTATTTAGTCATTCATTAATAACCATGATAACCTTAAAGATTTTGTAAAATTTCAGTGAGTACCAGGTATTTCAGAAGTCAAACCATTTGACAATAAGCCCAAATGAAGTTAATCAGCATTAATGGTTTTATAGAAGGACTTCATCAACAGCGATTTACTACATACCAAATGGAGAAACTTTTAAAGTAACAGTATGTTTTGACAAGGTGTCTATGCTAGTTGGCAAATGACAAGAGAGTAGTGCTTGCAGAATTTTATGAAAATTGCTTGAGAATTGAGTAATCATCGAAAAAATAGGTAATATTTTGAACAAAACGGTGCCGTCTAACGAACTATTTGCAGAAATGTTGAATTTTTGTTATTAAAATGTTGTATCTTAACATATTAGTCCACTGGTTTGTATTCAATCTTGATTTAAAATGTTACAATACGCGATAATATGTAGTATATCCCCACCTCCACCTCATAACGTTTGGTAATGCATGTCTCAAGCCCTCCCCCTCCAGCGTAATGTAATTGTTGAACTGCCCATTAGTTTAATCAGCTAGGGCCTATCAGCCTATTTTCACGCTCATACTTTGCCGACTAGAAAAGACACATGATGCAGTTTGTCTTTAGGGCTTAGTCTAAAAACTTCTTCGGTTTATGTCACATGGCCTTGGGCCCTGGTAAAGTCATGGTTACTCATGATGACTTTCGGAAAGTTTTGGCAGAGATGCAAGTCAGGAGTCTTGAACACTTGAGGCTTGATACACAGTTTATTATATATACAGAGGGACATGCAGCAATATATACGAAAAGGAAAACCCTCTCAGTTAGGATGTGACTTCTACAGTGTCCAAACACCTCTCTCTGATCCACAGTATAGGCAGAGTGCATTTGCTGATTCGCGGCTGAGTGAATCAATAGCGAGCGTCCAGTTACATGGTAGAACGCAGGGCCATCATCTCACAGAATGTCCTCTATCACCAGGCATATCACGGTAACTAGTCACGACTTAGTAACTAGTTACTGGTCTTAGGCCAAGTCATAGGCACAGCTAGCGTTATTATTTGAAACAGACTTTTGAACGATGCTGGCTCATCACCTAAGATGCTGGGCCGGCGTCGTGCCAGCTACAACATGCAAGACACAGTACGTGTTGGCCCAATTATTGTACCATCTGAATACAGCTCACGTTGTTTGTGTCCCACGTTGGTACGAACCAAAGATTGTGCAGGAGACAACATTAGTCCAGTTTTTATATGCTATCTGTATCTGATCCACTTCATTCCTCAGTGATCACATGACCGCATCTGTCTTGCAATGGGAACAAGGTATTGACTCAATGCCGGGTCAATCCTACCAGCTCGTCTTTCATTTATATATATATTCAAACCTTCTTCCAACTGACAGCTCGGACTGACAGAGCTGACAAACAGACTCCGTCTTAATTCTGGGCGTCTGATCGTCATGTCGCCATCTTGGATTGGGGACCCTTTGGCCCCCTTACCACACATTTAACAACCCATAAACCACATAATTTCAGCCATAACTGATATTTCAACGATCGAAGCATTTTGTTTTTTATAATCATAAATATTATATTTAGAGTCTACTGAACGTTGATTGAAAAGTTGAAATAGTATTTTTGTCCCACATTTTTTACATGCAGCATGGTTTCCTCTTTTTTCGCCCACCTGTGATGTCATGCCGTCTTCAAGAATATTGGCAAACCCAATTGGACCGTGATGACAACCATGCATGGCTTTGACAGGCCCTAATTTTACCTGATATTTTAGATAAACGATTTTTCTAGTTATTTCGTTAAGCCATACGACATTCGAGTGGTAAACGAAAATAGGAACAGAAGTGAATTCTGAAGAATCTCGAGATTGTATTAGTATCAGTGTTTTTCGGATGAAAAATGCCTATAGCTGTAGAGTCTACTGTAACTAAATCTAAAAGCATGAAAAGTGAGAACAAAAAATGAAAAAAAACCTTGAAAATATAATATAAGCTTAATCCTGCACACTTTTATTACCTATTGCTTTGTGAATATATTGTGCCTGTTTTTGTAGTGTTGATTAACGTTAAATTACATATAAATGTTAGACGCCGCTTATCAATTATTGTTAGAAATGTTATCTTGACTTGGGCGATAATGAGAGCTTTTGACAGGCCCGTACCCAGGATTTTTGTGTGGGGGGTCGTTTTAGGCCAGGCAGCCGCCGGTAGGGTGATACGAGGGAATTTTTTTAAATATTAAACCCCATAGTCGGCATAGATCTACGGCCATAGCCTCATAGGGCCATATTTAGTGATATTCCGCATTTCCTGCCTAGTATTTAAACAAAAATTGAAAAACGCTTATTTATTTCAGTTTTCGCCCCCCCTTTTTTGCTAAATTATTTAGGCTACCCCTTCAAGCTATTTTGATATCACGTTGTGCCATTTTGTATTTATGTGTATTCTTATATAAGAATTAAGATGACTAAAAACTTGCCATAATACCTTACAGAAACAAAAACCCATGCATGCGATAAGAAATCACTATCAAGTGATTAGCCCTTTAGTGCGGGGACCGTCTGCAGATGTCAGATTCTGACACTGATCGCAGACCCATAACATATGTGTTCAAATGAAGCAGATATAGCTAACTAAGACATTTATGATGATTTCGTATTTAAAAATCACTTTGGTCTCCACAGCTTAAGGCCTATTAAATTTTTTTAGCATTTTAAGGGTTAAGATCTATAACTAGGTACATCACAAAAAGTCATTTTCATAGTTTTCTCGTGTTTTTCTGGATTTATGTGAATTTGTGAGACACTGCAATAAAAGACATATTTTTCTCTGTTTGTTTGTTTGTTTTTTTGCTCACTATTACCAGTATAAATGAAGTGATCATTGTAGAATTAAAAGCATTATTTGAATGGCACTTTTATTTTAGATTTCTCGCAATTACGAAAAATGGTGCCAGTTCTCGCCTTTAATTTTTTATAATTGTTGCAACCAATGCTTGTAGCTAGGTAAGTGGAACAGGCATGCTGTTGGCTGATAATTTTTTTACACAGGTGCCATTTTTTTATTTGAAAAAAAAAAGACTAGGCCTATTTCCACTGCCCTATGAGGAAGTTCTGGAGGACATCATTAGGACCGCTTGGCCAGAACAATGTGAGAATCTCTAAGAATTTAGATACCCGGGGAAGGCTGCACTAGTTTGCCCAGGGTAAAACCTGGGTGAAGTTTTGTTTGCCGGCCCTACGCTTCCTCGCACTCATTGGGTTCCCTGGTGTATCTAAAAACTAAAACTTTCAATAAAGTTCATCTCAGTAGTTTTCTTCAGCTGCTTCAAAAAGTCAAGTGTCTGGGTGATGTTTTGGATTCTGTATCCCCTTCCGCAATTTGCAACATTGAGGTCAACTTTTAGACGTTTTTATAATTTAGCTCAGATTTTGATTTAGCACAGCATTTTTTTTTGCTTAGTGAAAACTGTGGAATGTGGTCAAATTTTTTTTTTAGCATGCATGTCAGCAGCTAAGAAAAAATGGTCAGCATAATTTTATTGGACAATTTTAAAATTTATGTGATGTACCTACTATAACCCAGGTTGTGTGTCGTAATCAGCTGGTTGTATTTATTCCAATGTACTATTGAACCCACATAGTAAATTCCTAATCAGTGGTGGATTCAAGAATTGAGAAACAGGAGGGGATGGGGGGGGGGGGAGGATTTTTACTAGAATTTATAGGCATATACCCCACAGCTGCCAGTCTCTTATTGGGCCTATGCTCTAGAGGTGTACGCGGGGGCATGCTCCCCGAGAAATTTAAAAATCTAAGGATTTAAATGGAGCATTGTAGAGCATATAATATTTCGGACCAAATGGGTTTTTTTTCTTCAAGTTTTGGGAGCTGAAAAAATTTAATGCAAATCGTTATAAATAAACAGTTTATAGAGACAATCACAAGTGAAAGTTTCGAGCTAGGACAGTTTACACCTATAATAATGGATAATTCAACCTTATTACCTAGCCTCATATATGCCGTTAAATGGTTTGGTAATTTTTCAAACTACTCACAACATGCGGCTATCTACCACATTGCAAAATATGAAACAAATATGAAATCGTACGACTCCTCCGACCCCCCCTGCCTATGGGCCTGTTTGAATATTATATTGTAACGTCAGCTATTAGGCCTAACCATGCTGATTACCAGTTAGTAGGCCTACTTTTTGTAGAGCATGTTTTTCGTCGATTTCTCCCCCAAATATGAACAGATTCCCGTGAAATTAGTACAGCTAGCCTAGTTAGTTACTAAAGAAGTTAAGTTAAGCCTAAGGGTTCGTTTTGTGAGAAAAATGAAAAGCACCAAAATTGGCTGAATGCTGCAAACTGTTCCAGTGAATCATATAAGAGGAAGACCCCAATCAATTCTTAATTCTAAAATGCTCAAATATGCAAAAATTTAAATGGCCGCCAAAAATACAGCCATTAAGCAAGTTTGGTGGGGTTTTTTGCAAGAAAAACACCAAATCTGGCAGAATGCTACTTCACAGTATGTAGGCCTAGCGCTGATTGGCCTTACGGATGGTAAGCGGAGCGAGTCACCGATCTACTCGGCTACACAGTAGGCCCTAGTTGGTGAATCACATATAAGGAAGACTTAAATCAATTATTTCTATTAAAATGCTCAAATCAGCGAAAATTTCAAAAGGCTGTCAAAAATTCGTGATCAAGCAAGTTTGGCGTTTTCTTAGTGAGAAAAACACAATAAACTTGCGGAATTAGGCCTATAGATGTTAGTAGGTTGAATCACAAGACCCCAATGCATTCTTTTGAAATGCTCAAATTACCAAAAAATCAAAATGGCAACCAAAAAACGTTTTGACCAGTCTTCGGTGACATATGTGTACATACGCCTATCTCATGTTTTAATCAACAACATGGGAGGCAAAGATGTGGGTTTTCACACAAATACTAAATGACGTAAATCAAACAACAACTACTTTTGAATACATAATTTATGTATTTAAAAATAGCCAAGTGCTAACTTAATACACCTTAGCGTACACCTGACGTGTTCTTTGGTTATGCATATATTTATAATACATATATTTGAGTTTTTTAATGTTATCTTTAGGTCTATGTAAATAAATTAGCCCCTATTAAAAGTAATCATATACAATATATTGATTGTGTTGTAAAATATAAACAGGGCCTATATATATATATTTTTTTTCATATATATGATAAGCCAACTTGAAGGTGTAAGAAGTAGAGCAGCATCATTGTTAAATAATCAAAAAAATAAAGCAAACTTAGCCAATACAAATATGAGCGCACAGTAGCCCTACATACATGTATGTTTTTTGAGAAACTTGTGTAATCGAGAAAGGCATGTTGTTCAAATCAAATCAAATTTATTTAAAATCGTTTTTTGTGAAAAATAAAAACATAAGCCAAAGGCTATTCTCCCGATTTGTAATGTAAAATTCAACAATGTTATATCAATAACATTCTAGTATTTATACATGTATTTTTAAAATATAGTAAAGGAAGCTATCGTAAAAACAATTGATTTAAATGAGTAGATAAAATATTATATATTATTTGCATTGATGTTGAATAATTATAAAATATAGTAGATTAAAACATGATATAGATTAAAGTATTTAAGACTTAAAATAAGTTATCACAGCATATATATACCATATTTAAGATTATCGCAGATTATCAAAGCCGTTATCTACTGTTCCCCCGAGCAACAACCACACCTGTTTCCCGGTAGCCCAGTCCATCCCTTTAAGCGAAACTTGAAACTGGGGAGAGAGGGAGCATTCCTAGTTGTTTCTGGAAGACTGTTCCAAATGCGTGGGGCCTGATATGAAAAAGAATTTATTCCATGTTTAGTGCTTTTGTATGGTAAGTATAATTTTGAATTTCTATTGCAATTTATCAGATCTTTCAAGTAGCTCGGTTCTTGATCATGGAGAATTTTGTAAGTGAGAATAGCAATGCTCCTCTCCCTGCCCAGTTCTAAGGTCGGCAGTTTGGCCTTGTGTAGGAGATCATGGTATAAGGGTTCCCCACAGGAAAAAAATCATCCGTTCGTTCTCTCAAAAATCTTAAAGCAGCTCCTTGGGATGACATCAATTTTCGTTTTTAATTCCGTACTGAAGTAGTGTATCCAACGGATCATGTTTTTATTTTTTTCCGAATTTTCATAATTTTACTAATATTTTTAATCAACATTTCTATGAAACCAGAAGTAACCCAAACAAACTATTTGTATACCTGAAGGACGATTGAATGTTTTCACAGCATTGGGCCACATGCTGATGGCATAGGCCCAGCGTCGGGTAGACAATCAGTGCTGCAGGTGTGTCCTCCCGTGTCCTGACTAGAAGACACCATGTAGCGGCGACTGCTCTGATCTTACCGTCTGATGCGTGGGAATATGTGATATAAATTAAGTGCTGAATATTGCTGACTTGTTTTGTTTACATGGCAATATGCGACCTGGAAATACAACTATTTCACTCTTTTTCGGTGCTTTAAAATTGTTTTTTGACTTTTTCGTATTTTCAGTTGAGATTAGTAGGCTACATAGCTTCATATAAATTAAATTTTCAAAATTGACAACATTGTAAATGTCTCATCCCAAGGGGTCCCTTTAACTTAGCGCACGCGAGCAACATAATAAAGTGTTTACTTTTGCGCGCGCACGATAAAAAAATCAAAGATTTTTTTTAGTTAACCCTTTCAGTACGTGGGCCGTCGCCACGACGGCTTAAATTAGGTACCCTAAAGTACGTGGACCGTCCCCACGACGGCCTAATTATATGACGTCATACATTAGGGCCCAGTACTCTGGGTGACATTACTGCCAGTAGTGAAAGGGTTAAGACACAACAAATACAATAGTCCCCTTCTTATGCATGGACCCATCATGCCATCTCTGAATGCATGCATAAGAGAGGTGCATGCATAAATGGGGATGCAAATTTTTTTTAAACCAAATAGCTTGATGTTTATATTTTTATGTTATATTAATGTATCATAAATATTTCATGTTATATTAATGCATCATAATCCATACTTTTTATTATAATTTTCTTTTCTTTATCCTTTATTTTGGCTTGTAAATTATTTTTAATCACATGATAGGAATGTTTAAGATTTACCTTCAGTTGCTTTGATATTTTGTTTTGCAAATAATTGTTGAAACTTTGTATGAGCAGCTAGCTGTGAGGCTATGTTTAACAGCAAGTTTAACCATAGCGTTCACTGGGAAAGAGCAAAGGATGTGGGGGTGAGGCATTTAATTGCCCAAACTATGCTTATCACACTATCTGGGCATATCAATTTAGTTGTATTAACACTACGGTATGTTAGACCAGCGTTCTGTGTTATTGGGTGGGGCTAACCATGTAGGCCTACACAGTGAGGATCTAATGTAAGATGTTCATTAGCACGGCAAAACTATGTATAAGGCAGGGATAATCCAGTAAACATGACCAATATCAGCCTAATGTAATTGTTGGTCCAATGTCCAACGCTGGCGAACATTAAATGAACATTGTTTCAGGGTCTGTGTATCTCGTGCACAATGGATGAGAGGGGGGGGGGAGGTGGTCAGCCACATTTAGTTGAGGGTTGTTTGAATGCCGGGCCCGGTGCGGGAGTGGTCACCAGACTGGCGTGTATGTGTATAGCTGTGTAGGCATCCACAGCAGTGTTGGACCAGGGCTGGCTGCAGGTTGGCCCAGCGTCGCAGACATGTGAACGCTACCACGCTAGCTTGTCAACTGCTCACTGCGTACATGTAGCCTTTAGAGCACACTGTTTATAGCAAGTAGGCCTCCCCTTTCATCAGTGCCTGCGGCCAGATTATGTAACAGGTGACGGCAATGAGGGGGGAGGTGCGCTCTCTCCCGTTTGAGTGGGCGCTAACCGCTAGAACACAGGGTGACTATCGGCAAATCTACCATCTTGATGACCAGATGACAGCCGGATGACACCTATTACATGCTGGTCGGTATAAAATTCATCTGGTCGGGCAACCGGTTCTGCCAGTACTGTGGGGAACCCTGATGGTATGTTGTATTATATTCTCTGTACTCAAAGCGTAGGGCTCTCTCCTGTATTTTTTCCATTCTTCGTATGCTGGTCTTCCCACAGAAGTGCGATACAACTAAACAAAATTCAAAGTGGCAAAGGATAAAACTTCTAAATATGGCCATTCTTGTCTTTACAATTTGTAAAAGGTGATAGTCTTCTCAGTACATTTACCGCAGGGTTCGAAATTAGTGGTGGCCCTAGGCCACCAAATTTTCAGCAGGACCACCGGAACACTGATAGCAGTGGTCTGACAGGCCACTAAAATTTTCAAGCTCAAAATTGTTTAAAGGAAATAATAATTCTTTCCTTGTTCAGAATATTGTTTGAAATTGTTGTTTATTCAGAATCAATTTTGTAAATTCTGACAGGACCATCAGCAATGAAAGAGGACCACTACATTTTGGGGGCTGGTGGTCCGCTGGGCCAGTGCTCCAGAAAGTTAATTTCTAACCCTGTACCGTATATCCTCGTGTATAATGCGATGTTTTTTCTTAGTTATTCATGTCACAAAAAGGCACCTCGTATTATACATGGATGTAGAATTTAATACAATTTTTTAGCTCTCTAGCGGTAAGTTCAGCGGTAAGTTCTCTAGCGGTACGACGTATCTGTAAACGTAGGCCAGTCAGCGTGCTTGGTAATCAGGCCTATACACATGATACAACAAGACTGTGCCTTTCCAACTAGTAGCAAACAAGAGATGTTCACCCAATGCGGGTACATTGTTGGGCCACTGTCTGCGACGCTGACACAACATTGTTCCAGCATTGGGTGAATGTGTCATGTTTGCTGGGAGCCCCTGTCTCACATTCCCGCCGACGCGCGTGGCACCTTTGACAACCACGGGCAGATAAATGACGCCGTTAGTCTGCAACCAATTCACTCTCCTGACCTGTTCAGTTATATTAATAATGATTTAATCTAAGATCGCCTTTCATATGGGAGTGTTCTATTGTGTATGACAAATCTGAACATGATATTTTCCTATTGGAATGAGGGAATGTGTTGACAAAATATAACAAGACATCACTGATTATATTTCCTATCGCAAATTCTATACATGTAGGCCTCAGAATGTCCATATTGCTTGGATAACATTAACGCCTACCGCTGTTGTCGCGGCTGATACGGTATTAAGCAAATGGTGGTATCTGTTAGCTGTAGTTCATGGAGCGCTGCTGTGTTATTACACCCTGACACCTTATACAACCAAACACCTCTAGTGTCTAGACAATTAATGTCTGCAAATGTTTTACAATCACATTTCATCTTGGAATGTTCTTATTTGAGCACGACGATATTAAAATATGGTCTTTGTAATAGATTAATTAAAATAATATAAAATTGTCGGCGAAATATAAATACCGGTATTTTAAAATCTGTGGGTATTATATATGTAGCTTATGCAGGCCTCAGAATGTCTGCCCACAGAGACAGTCCCGTTGACATCCACTCTGCCGTGTGAAATAAAAATACACTATCTGCTTACTTTACAAGTAAGCAGATACTGCCCTTTGGTTTTGCAGAGCTGTACTGTTGCCGCTGTTCCCGTCATTGAGCATCGTGTATGCAGGTGTCACAGCGCTATTAGAAGAATAAGATAATATCCATGCCTCACATTTAGATGGCCCGGAACGCTTCCGACCGGGACGCTAACGACATCCAAAATTTGAGGTCGTATTATACAGAGGGGTAGGCGTTTTTAAGGTCATCCGAGGCCCTAAATCTCAACTCTTATTATACATGGCGTCGCACTATACGCGGGGATATACGGTAAGTGATTTCCGGCTTTAAAACTAATTTGTTCAATATGAATTTCAAAATTCAGTTTAGAGTCCAAATTGACCCCGAGCAGTTTTACGTGGTCTTCTTAAGATAATCTGATTCCCTCTATTTCAGTTTCTATATCATTTTCGCCACAATTTATGAATATTGCCTGGAATTTCTCAGGGTTGGCCAGCCTTCTGATTTAGTGTGAACCATGCTATTGCTACTGGGGATTCAGCTTGGAGAATGTCGACAACGAGTTACTTGGTGGGCTGTACAGTTGTCATGGTGTTGTCGTCTGCATAATTTACAAGTTCAGCTTTTTTGATAGAATAAAACATGTCATTTAAAATATTTTAAAAAATGGGCCCCAATATCATGAATATAGATCCCTGAGGTACCCCCTTGATAATATCAGCCCACTCGCTTCTCTTGTTGCCGACCGTTACCCTCTGCTTTCTTCCTTCAAGGTAAGAGGTGACCAGCTGAGGCTGAGGTTTTCTAGACCATACGCTTTGAATTTTGCAATTAATAATTTATGTGACATGCAATCAAATGCCTTGGTGAGGTCCATTAAAATGGCCCCAGCTGAATGATGTTCTCTGATTGTTTTTTTGAATTTTTTTGTTAGAGCTAGTAGTGTATCTTGGCAGCTGTACCCGGTTCTAAATGCGGATAAGGCTTTGTCAAAAATGTCTCTAAAATAAATATTCAGCTGATCGAAAATCTTCGACAAGCAGGGTAGTATACTGACAGGTCGATAATTTTCTTTTTTTTGTTAATGAATTAAAGAACCCAGTGGACCAGAAGTCTATTTTACCATGTTTTAAAGACCATAGCATTAGCAGAATTAGTTGCATTTATTGAGAAATCAAGAAATGATCCAAATACATGCCCTGTGTTTGCTTTAACTGATGTACACAGCCAGATTAAAACTAAAATGGGTGTCACTCCAGATAGTAAAGTTAACAGTTCTCGTTTTAAAGTAGAGTTTGGTAAATGCGAAACTCTACTATTACCATCCGGTTGGTCTGAGTGGTTTTCTGTATGATTTATTCCACGACAATAACTGAGTTCGTCCAATTGAGAACATATCTAACTCCATGTGTGTGTTAAAAATAACTTTTTTCTATGAGCACTATGCACTATGAGCGAACATTTTGAGATTTGGGCTTAGATGGTCGGATGGACAGTACTGATAAAAATGACGTCTCAATTCACCAGCTTTATTACAATGTCAGCCATCTATTCGTGTGCATGGGATATATTAGGTGACCTCACTCGTGCCCTAGCAATACACTTTGACCTGATCTACATGTAGCTAGCACAACAATACCAACCTGTCTATGGCCATGGGCGGGGCATGGCGGTATTCGGGGGCTGATATGGCATTGCAAAGGGTAGGGCATTGCAAGGAACTACATAATAAATTCTGTGGTGTTTGACCAACTATGTTGACAATCATAGACTGACAGGTTACATGTAGACCCACTGTGCTGTCCCCACGAATGTATGCAGTATGACTATAGACCTTAGCCCATCTGAATGAATTCAACAGTTCCATTTTTACTTAAAACTAGAGGCTGCCATTTCACATGTAGGCCTAAGTCTATGTCACATGATCCATGATGTTCAGTGAATTAGTAGGCCAGCAGTATGACAAAATGTTTGTTGTTTCACGTCTAATTGCACTAAGTGCAGAGATCAGATGGATTAATCAGGTCCTTTTAAATGAAAACATCACTACGATCTGACATTTTTATCCCACATATATAGATCTACTGTGCCATTATAAAGGCTTGGCGACAGCTTATTATCTTATAAGGAAGATTTGATGCTATCGAACTAGTATACGTGTTTTATAAATTATTCACTCTACATAGTATCAATGTTGGCCCAGCGTTACATATTGTGGACTAACATTGATCCGGCACAAAAGTGACATGTTGTCTGGCGTAGGGAGTTTTACCTTCAGCTGTCAAGTTGTATGCCACCAGCAGACTCCTTGAGCTCACACATATATGCTATGCATCCACAAGCCCCCTTCTCCCTGACTGATCAGATCAACATCAGACAACTCAGTGTGGTGACCAGTCAGTGTCACCTTTAACACTGCAGTCAGTAGACCTCTGACCTCATAACTAATATTCATGATTTCAGCACCCCTATCTCTGTCTACGTCTTGAGTGTACACCTGTTATCAAGGTCAGACCTGCAGTCTGCCGTGTCTGGCCTGACTGGCAAGATGGTTTTACCAGTAGGCTTCTCTCTTTGCTATTATTGACGACAGCCAGGTGAGCTTCCAATCACTCTCCTCAAAAACGTTCTAGGTGAGGTTTATCCAGTCATGTTTTTTTTGTTTCCCGCTACACTTCTAGAAATTATTCTACATTGAATTCCATCTTACTTTTCAGTGTAATTTTGATGGGGTATTTTTTTAGTATGTCTCATTCTATTACTCCTCATGCTAATCCTTCTACTATTCAGTGATGATTAAATATCCTACTTCAGGCTGACTGCAATATGTGAATTTGTTTGCTATTAATAATTTCCTAGATATTTTATTCGACATGTACCTCGCGTGTGTTTTCAGATAAGTGGATTTAAAGAAACGGAAGACAATGGCAGAATCAGTTGCTGAATTTGGCTCATTTTGCTATTGTCAGACTGAAGATCGTGATCTTCATATGCTACAGTGTGAAAACTGTAGAAACTGGTTTCATCCGGGTATGTAGAAATATTGGTTAAGTATACAAGCTCATTGAAAAGATATATTTAATGTATTACATGATTATATATTATAGTTATATGGACCAGATTTATATATGAATTTTCTTCGAGTTGGAAAACTCATTTCGAAGTCAGGATTAATCTTTGATAAGATTTAACCTATTTATTAAGCATGCGACATGTAACCTTTCAAATATTCATATTATTGTTAGGAAATTAGGACTTCATCTAGTGAAAAAATGTATGAGAACACAGGATATTGCGTAAGATGCAGAAAGACAGTAGAAGTAGAGGGCTCTCCAGTTAACATTAGGGGTTGATGTTATTATAATATTTAAATGTTTTAACCCTAACACTTTGCAGCATGTGTGGTTTCCCACTAAGTAATATCTAACAAGTTTTTTTTTCAAAAAACATATGATGAACAAATGATACTAAAAGTCATTATATTACAAAATCAGTCGGTTAGCCATCTTTAAAGCGCAAATAGTATTTTTTTTTTAATTTTTTAGAAATTAGTCGCCCACAGCAGAATGCGCTTGCTTTATTTTGGGCGACTCGCCCATAGCAGTGTAAGGGTATTGGAGTGTCCAGCTGTGTAGATGTTTCGTCAACATCACACTGCAATGAGAGCTGACACTGCACAACTGTTGCCCTGTTGGGCAATTGGGCAGAGAAAAATCACTCATTAGCAAAAATTGTGAATGTATAACTTACATAATATGGAGATATCAAAGAGCTGAAATAAAAATGATGATTTTGGTTTGATTTTGTCAATTTAAACAATTGATCCCACACATTTACATGTACTATGGTTAAAGCGTCTTTCTTCATCATCATCTTGTTAGGTTGTTTGAAACAAGGAAGACCAAGCGCACTGGAAGGGGATGTATTTTTCCATTTCACTTGTGCAGACTGCAGTGTTAATCTTCAGGAAGAATGTTGTCGAATCAAGCTACAATGGTTTGTACCTGACTACACTGTACTTCTTATTTCTGGTCTATATTGTATTTGAAGCCCAACTTTTAAATTAAAAAAATGAAGTTTGGCGTTGTCGACGTTAACATTTCCGTGTCAAGTTTTTCATGTATCCTGCGCAAATTTGTTCTGCTTAGTGTGTTCTCAGACAAATTCAATAATGGCTGAAAAAACAATAAAAATTTATGGCAGATTTATCACATTTCACATTGTGAGCCTAACTAACTTGACAATTTTTCCATACATGTATCACGCTAAAATTTTTTATGCCTGGTACAAATTTAACCAATTCTCGCACAAGTTTATTATAATGGCTGAAAAAAATAATAAAATGACCAATTTATCTCTTTTTACGTCTTTAATTTTACTTTGTAGGCGTGATATATCCTGTCCAAATTAGTTCTGCATGTTGCTAATAACCAGTTCTCGAACAAATTTATTAATGGCTGAAAAGAAATAAAAATTTATGAGAGATTTATCCAACCATCCATATGTCTGTCCCTATTTTTGTTTCTTTTGTTCCTGAAGATCTTGGAAACGCATGGGGTGATTTTCTTCGAATTGCACACACACATCCCTGAGTGGGTGTAGATGTGTCTTTTGGGGGTTATCACATTTGACCTACTTTTTTACATACATCTCTTGGGCAAAACAGCTTTTTTTAATATTGCTGATATCTGACGAACCGTGTCAAATAGCTAGACCATTAATATAAAAACAAAATGTGTAGTTTCAGGGTGGGATATGCCCTAAAATATTTAAACTCGATCTAATTCATAAGGGCTGACTATCGGCCATAATTAACTTTAATATGCCTGATATCTGGCAAACCGTGCCAGTCTGGCAGATAGCTGGTCCATCACTACAAAATGTGCTGTTTCAGGGGGGGATATGCTCTGAAAAATTTCAACTGGATCAAATTTAAAATGACAGACTATCCGCCAAAATTCATGTTTAATATGATCGATTTACTGCTATTTTTTCACACTTTACGTCACTAATTTGACCTTGTGAGCATCATAACTTGACTTGAAAAGTTTTTCATGTATCGTACTAAAATTTTTTATGCATGTTACTGATAAGCTGTTCTCAGACAAGTTCAATAATTGCTGAAAAAATATTTTGATTTTTGCATTTTACGTCAGTAATTTTACCTAGTGGGTGTGATTACTTTAGGTGCAATAACGGCAGCAGGGATGCCCCCCCTCTCCACTCAGCAAAAAAATTGAAAATGTATTTCATATTTTCTGGGGGAGGACCCACAGACCCCTTACCCTTTTTGAATCCCCAAAGCAAATATTCAGACGGAAACCCTTTTTTTCTGGTTTCTTCAACAATTGGCGCTGAGGTCTATGGGAAGATAACCTCTTTTAGATGAATTTTTCACCTAGTACTGTAAGTATTTTGAAGTCTGTGCAAATTAGCTATATGCATACCATAGAGCAAAATGTGAGGTGGTTAGGAAATTCTTTGAACAATTTTATTGATAATTTTTAAAATTGCAAAGTAGTTGCAATTAATTACTGCATCACTGATCAGATCAACTTGTCTAAGAGTGGCTGAAGAATAGGGCCTAATCTACAAGAAATTGTAGGAAGTATGCAAATTGTTCATTTAAACCAAATTACTCCCAACAAACTCGAGAAATCTAACCAATGTTTATTTGATTTTGGTTCAGCTGTGCAGATGGTGGGTCATTAAGTCAGTAATTGTTCAATGAACTGGTTATATTTTATTTTAGGCTACAAGTAGTAATGCTGGCATTGTACAACCTACAGCTAAAAGAAACTGGCAACTGTGGCTTCTTCAGGTGGCGGGAACATATTTGCTCCTTCATAGCCAAGCATTGGACTACTTTTTTTGGACATGACAGGTACAGATTACAAAAAAAAATTGACCTAAATCATAAATTTAAGAATGAAATGTCATGATAACTCTCCTCGGACCGTGTTATGTGCTTACCTGTGCGAGCAATAAGTTCATGTGTATTTTTTTTTAATATAATGGCACATTCCTATTCCACCCTTTTACTACTCAGGATTTTTATCAAATTTTCATTCACTGGAATATGTGTGTCAATGTTAACCCTTAAGAGCACTGAGCTATTCAATTTAAATTTTCAGTCACTTCAAGTTTTGTCTCGCTACTGTGATCCACAACTTAAAGTGACTAAACTTGTGTGATTTGCGAAATTTAGGTTGTAACATATATAACATATATAAGCAAAAACTGATTATACAGGTGCTAATAAAACACATAATTTCTACTGTAGTCGACATCAGTGTTCTAAGGGCTAAGGGGCCATTAAACAATTATGTAACGCTTGAGGTGGGGGGGTTAAGGGATGTGTCATGGAGCATAGTCAAAGTAACTTTAAAAAGCATTAAGAAAGGGGGAGGCGAGTAAAAAATTGTCCGAATAAGCATTACGTAATTGTTGAATGGCCCCTAATCATCCAAATTTATGAGATAGCCAAGTGTAGGACATGGATTAAAAGCTGAAGGCATCTCAATGCTAATGTAGTACAGTAGAATCCTGTTATAGCGCGAATCGTTACACCGCGATATCGGTTATAATAGTGTGTATTTTTTATTCTTGATCACGCCAGTCTGGTTAAAACAGCGCCCATTCACGTTTACAGACGCTGTGCTGACCAGGCATGTATGCATTCAGTAATCATTGCACCCCTCCCCACCCCTCGCGGCCAGGCCACACTGTTGGCAGGTGCGAAAATGGACAACACGTCAGATTACCTTCTGACTGCTACTGTTCAAAATGAAATAATAAGTAACAATTCTGTAATCGCGCTATATATGTTATACCGCGGTATATGGTGATCCAGTTACCGCGGTATAAATTTAAAGCTCCAGGTGAATAAAAGATTCTGAGTTCTGATGATACTATTATGCCTATACCGCGGTATATGGTGACTAAGTTACCGCGGTATTGAATTAAAAGAGGTGAATAAATGATTCTGAGTTCTGATGATACTGTTAGGCCTATACCGTGGTATAAGGTGATCCAGTTACCGCGGAATGGAAGAGGCGAATAAATTATTCTGAGTTCTGAGTGATGATACTGTTATAGACCATCATGAAATAGTAACGTCTGGTATATGCTCATTTAAACAAAGGGGACTATTTAGCGCCAATAGCCTAATTTAGGAATGACATATAGATTTTTTGATCAGTGTTGATGATTGTTTCTGTCCAACAACTCACCTGTGCGATGCTTGTGCAAGATCACAGCAAGGAGGACAATACCAATTTGTAGCGTGTATGTAACACATTTAATAAGTACACCTTACTCTCATTAATCACCACTGGCACATTAACTGTCTGGCCGTCTGTGTACATTAACAGTACTGGAGCTTAACAGGTCTCCAATTGTGACGGCACGTTACGCAACATTTACAGTCCATTCTTTACTGTGTATACAAAAGACATGTGCTTAGGCACAATGCCGGGCCAACCTCTCAAATAAAAAAATCTTTATTCCGAGAGGGTATACCATTTAGCGCTAGAGCAGTGGTTAGCAATGGGCAATCAGGATGTTGATCCAGTATTGAAACAGCGTTGTGCTATAGTCACGCGAGGCGCTATACTATACCTATATCTCTTGTGACCTCAAGAATAATGTACAGTATGGGAAACAATATAATTCTAGCAAATTTGGTCAAATCTCAAGGCCTCGTGAATATACGATACAAAGCCCACCCTCATGAATACCTGTCAATCAAACTGTTCCAAAGCGATGATTGGTGGGAGGAGATCTCAGCCCGTCCCTATCTCGCATAACACCGTGATGCCCATGAGATAGTGCGAGGTTTTGTCCATGCACACGGGAATAATCAGTGATATAGTCCACATTCATACATGATAAACAGTTTTCTAATTGTTGCGTCAACGCTGGCATAACATTTTCAATTTGAATTAATTTTGCCAATAAATGATTAATGAAATTTTGTATATTTTCAATTCATTATTTATTCCGTTCATTTGTAATAAATACAGTGTTATATCTATCACATAGCATCTACCACTGCCGCGTACATGTATAGCGTGTCCATATAACCCAATGTATTGACCCAATCAGCGGTAGAATGGTCGTCCCACTATAGCGCGATCCACTTATAACGCGGTCCCATTTTTTGGACCCCAACTACCGCGTTATAAAGGGATTCTACTGTATTTTCTCTTGAATATTTTTTTCATAATAGGTCACATGGGTGCGACACAGGTACTCATATAAACTCATTTTGCCAATGAGCGTTCACGGGATAAAATAATCCATGCTGTATCCTTGTGATTTTTCCGTTTTTAAACAGAATTACGTTTTCAGGGATTTCATTTTTTTAGAATTTCTAGGTGTTCAACAAATTTGTGAATTTTGTAAATACAGTCAGAAAAATAAAGCATCTGAGGGGCTGTCACAAGCCAGAAGCAGAAAATTAGTTCTTTTTTGTCTCTTCCACTGACAAATAATTGCATCCCGTCTGTAACAATCGCATAATTTAGATGACAGCCTACTGTTGTTATGCAATTCCAAAAGTATGTGATTTTGTACATATCGTTGGCATTGACCTGCGTATCTGCTATGTTAGCTGTCTAGTTATTTTCAATAAAATTGTAGCCTTTTTTAAATTGACGATTTACCTCCCAGCAAACACAAGATATTGACCCAACCCAGCAAATACAAAACATTTGTATAACATCTTTACAATGTTGGGCCAACTTTGAAGACGTTAGGCAGACAATGTACTAATTATGTTATACAAATGTTTTGTGTTTGCTGGGAATGCTGCTTTAATTGATTCAAAATCTAAGACACTAGCCCAAAAATAAAACAACATCGGCCCAAATTATGATATCTTAAGTTTATTTCAGTCATCAATAGTATTGAATTTTCTTATACATTAATTTGCTTTTTAATTTAAAATAGGAAAAAGACACATACTTGGTGTGGAACTGTAGCAGGTACGCTTTCTGCAGGTTGTCCTCTGTATTTTCGCTCAGGAACAAGTGTCATCAAAGAAAATGGATGGTGGGCATTGACTGACAACAAACCACCTTCATTGGACACAAGTTAGTATAATTGTAACTACAACTATTTTTTTCCAATAGAGAGTGATGGGTGAAGGGGTGTTGAAATTTAGGTGTATGATACACTCTGAAGCAAAGGACAGAACAGTTTCATTTAGGGTTGAAATCGAATAATAGAATCTTCGATCTTAAAATCTCCAAGACACTGGACTCTTGTTTAATTTAAAGTTATATTATTGGTCATAATATAATTGTATATTGAGGTCAGATTTATTTTTAATCGTGGTTAGATTCCATAGTGGCATTTGTCCTATGCTTGGTTAACATTGAGCCAGCATCGTAGATGGTGGCCCAACATTAAATCGGTGGGCAAATGTGTTTGCTGGGTACCACAGATGAAATTATGATAATGCCTAAGTTGTGAAAGTTGGTGAGAATTAACAAATTAAATGCTAGACCTTGCATGGTATTTATCTAGATTTAAATTACCTGATGGGAGGGAGAGGTCACAATGCAGCAGTACTGTTTGTTTGTACAGTTTTTTTAGCCATCTTATTTACCAAGAGTGGTTTGAAGTAGTGGACCAAGAGTGTTAACTAAGGTCAGTGTGGTGCTGACTAGGGATATTTTATGTGGTTGGACATGTTGGAGGGTACAAAGGTAAAATATGGTAACGCTGTAAATTATCACACAAAACCTTCAATTACATGAACAAAGATTTAAGATACCCGGGACTTAAACCATTAAAAATAACATTTACCTTCCTATTTGTGATAATTCTCATTATTTTTTAATCACGCGACTTTTTATCATTATAGCATTTTCATGTTTGTGTGTATAATGATGTTTTGTAGAAACACAGTTGTATGAATAATAGAGACATGTATTTATTGTGACAGTTTCAGCAGGAAAAAATGCTAGAAGACAGAGAATTGAGAGAACTCCACCGAACAAAGTAGTTGAAGGATTGCGTACAAGAGGTGTGAAGTCTTCTATTCAGGCAGCCATTGAACTCAAAGCAAAACGAGACACAATGCAGGTGAAACTTACTTTTCAACAGATTACTTTTTTCTCAACTATCACTTCTGTCATTCATTTTACTTCCCTACTCCTATTACTACAGCAAAGAACACTTATTTAGTAGGTGGTGTAAAGGCCCTGTGGGACCTTGTTCAGTGCTTTTCAAGCTCTATTTCAATATTGCTTCGGAATTAATGACGCTGACCCAATGTTGAGTGCAGTCCTACCCAGCAAACACAAAACATTTGTATGGCATTTATACAACATCGGTCGAGTGTCTTTGACTTTGGTCCAACATTGTATAAATAATGTACAAATGTTTTGTGTTTGCTTGGTAGTTTAGCCAACATACCAGCTGGGTGTTTATTTTACTATTACCCAAAATAATCATTACTAAATGCTGCATTCTGTATTTGGTGTTCTTTTTATTTAGCCATGTCTCGCTAATGCATATGAGTTTCTTTTCATATGACTCGCTGTATTAGCAGGGAGGGTTGAAAAAACGCTGCATTATACACAGTGCAACACAGTAATCTCAGAAATTTGACCAAATCACATTCAACTCAAATGTGCATCTTTATTCTATATATATTTTATATAAAAAATTATCATCACTAAATCACACAGCTAATGCATTGTACATGTATTTATGAAACAGGAAACTAAAGAACTCAGGACAGACAAACCAATGCTGGGACCAAATGCGATGTGTCTAGAAGATTCAATAGATTCTGATGTGGTTTTGGCAATGCCCATGTCATCTACCCCGACAATGTCAACTAGTCAGCATATTGTTACTCCGGAACATGAAGCCAGTAATTTATCAACTCTTTCTTCACATACTGCTCACACTGACAACAGCCAGGTATGTGCTCACTATTCCACAATTGGGCCACAATAAATTAACCCTTAGAACACTGTTGTCGACTACAGTAGATATTCTGTATTTTTATTAGCAACTGTATCACCCCTGATAACCAGCTGTTAAAAATTAAATATGCTTTTAATCTCGAAACACTGATATATTTTGGAACTTAAATTTTACAAATAGCACAAATTTTCAGTCACTTAAAGTTGTGGATCGTGGTAGCGAGACACAACTTCAAGTGACTGAAAATTTAATTTTTTTAGCTCAGTGCTTTAAGGGTTAATGTTAAGACCGATGGACTTGCCGCTTGTTGCTAAAGTATACCCTGAGCTCACCGACCACTGCTATGAGCTATCATTTTTCATTACCGACCACATTTTGTGTTTCCCGATGTTTTTTGTATTCCAAGCGCACTGCAATTTGCAACCACCTTTGCAACGCGACCACTTGCCACGATTTGTGGGCAGTAGGTCCAAAATACATCTGCCAATGAGCGAGCACTAATATCGAAAACATCGTTCCCACGCCTGAGATATGTAGTCGGTCATTCAGTGATCTGATTCACTGTCATGATTTTATCTCCTTACTGTTCCCAGGGCTCCCACACGTCCTGAAAAACCTGGAAAATTATGGCTGTCCTGGAATGTCCTGGAAAAGTCCTGGAACAACGCAATTTTTCAGATTGTCCTGGAACAGTGGAATTCTGATTAAAATGTTCTGGAAAAATAATGGAATGCCTTTGGTCCATGGAATTTGGTTTTTTATTGAAGTCTTTTAGGGACCAGTTAGCATTATACAGGTCCTTAAAAAACTGAATTCTGAAAGGGGCCACATAAATAAATAAAAATTAGAAGATGTTATGTATTAAGAAATCTTTGATGAAACAGATGGACCATTCAGAAATCACCAGTTCAGTACATATTTTCGTTTTAGGGGACCACCATTCAAATACCAAAGGGGGGCGGGGGGCTGGAATTTTTTTTAAATAAATATTTTCAGATCAATTTTAGTGATACAGTGTATAATTAATTTTCTGGAAGACATGTTGTAAATAAATATTTATTGGTCCTTATGAAAAACTTGAGCCTCGCTTCGCTTAGCATAATTAAGCGACCCTTTCAAAATTTTTTTAGGTGGGATAAATATTTTGCTTGAGGCCGAGTGTGAAAAAATTCTGCAGATAGGAAGTGGAACAAACAATTTGTTCAAATAAAAAACTGCAGCCTCCTTCTCACTGTGAATTGCATGAATGGAAAGGATTGTACCATACTACAATATCCAGTAAACACGAAGCGTTTTCTCACTGTTACTGTCGTTATAATGTTGGCCAAGCATCGCAGACGATTGGCCAACATTATAACAACAGTGGGACAATGCCTCGTGTTTGCTGGGTAGGTAGTACAAATTACATGTGTTACATGCACTACTATTTTAGATGACTCCTTACATATTCAGAAAATGTTTTATGTATATTTATAGAGCTCCAGTGGCGTTAGCTTGGTGGACGACTTGACAGAGCGTAGTAGCCAATGGTCTGAGAGCACCAGTCCGGCAGCGAAAATAGCAAAGAAGAAATTGTTAACAGAACAAGAAATGACAGTTGGCGGTAGTAAAAATTAACTTCGAAATAAATTTAGAAACACATACGAGAACAAACTTGCAAGACTTACATTTTAGTATCATAGGACACTGTTGTGCATAATAATGCACATTGTATGCTATGAAATAAGCCTTGTAATGGTTATCATTGTTTAACCCTTGGTCTGCTGTGTCTGTAGTAGTTTTTTGTTGCTCGAAGTCGTGGATCGCAGTAGCGAGACACAACTTCAAGCAACTGAAAATTTTAAATTCAGGCAAGTCTTTAGACCGAAAAATGCCACTATAAATATTTTGTGGCTGATGCTCAGTTTCAACTAGTTTTTTCAATCAAGGAGATGTAATAGAAATATTTTCCGTCAACTGAAACTGGATAGTTTGTCAGCAATACAGACCAGCAAACACAAGACATTCAGCCGGTGTTGTTTTACTGTTGGACCAGCGTCGTGGACCAGCTTAAAATGGCTACAGCCATTATAATTTTTTTTACTATTTCAGTGCAGGGACCGCCTCAAGATGATAGGATCTGACATCTAAAGATGGTCCCCGTCCTGAAATGATTAATATAAAATGAACTGTGTAATTTATCCTGTCGTGCGTGAAAAAATGTGCATATTTTTATTATGTAAAATTCAAAATAGCAGACCGGCAGTAACAATGGACTGCTTTTGTGTTCGTTTTCAAACAACTCTTATATTTGATACATAATAATAATGAGGGTGCTTAGTTTGACAAAAAATTTTCACCTCTGTCCCAAACCAGTTTTTTGTAAATAAAAGAAACTTTAAAATAATGGTTTAATGGGATAAAATCTTCTAGAAATATCTATTTCGAGAAGTAAGAACTTCTACATGCACATTTCAGTAGTGTTTGTATTTTTTATTTCAGCTACACTACCAGAATTCCTTCTGAAAGGTGATGAGGATGATGAAGATTTTGAGATTGATCCATGTGGCTTGTCACCTCAGCCGTCTATGACGGAAGACACAATGCCAGATATGGAGGATCTCCTGGCACATATACAATGTAAGATCAATGAGTTGTTGACCCTTGTGTTGATAAGACTGTATATATATGTTTTCAAGCAAATTTCAAACTAAATAAAATACCACGAAAATCTGTAACATATCTTGTGGTAGATGTTCTGTTATTCAAATAATTCAATTTGGGAGGAAATATTTCATGAATAATACTTTTCATAATATATTTTTCATTCATTTGAAGCTGGAAATTGTGTTAGCAGTTTCAGCTTCAAACAAATGAGAAATACTCACAAACAATTCAGCAGTTCAAGGGTTGAGTGTGACCTTTTGTGAACATCACTAAGGATGACCTTATTTTACCCCTTGGAGCTCTGAGGTAATAAGTTTAAATTTTCAGCCACTTGAAATTGTGTCTCGCTACGGTGATCCACAACTTCAAGTCACAGAAATCAGCTGAATTTGTTAAATTCAAGTAAAAATGTATATATTTATCACAAATTTGTAACATGTTGAATTTTTGAAAATCTGGTTATATAAGGCCATTAAAACATAAGTAAATAATATCTTTAGCTGGTGAAATGAAAAAACAATGAAAATGTATATATTTATCACAAATTTGATACAAATTTAATTTTTGAAAATCTGGTTATATAAGGCCATTAAAACGTAAGTAAATAATACCCTTAGTTGGTTAAATGAAAAAAACAATTGTCATTTGTTTTTGTAGCACCATCATCATACACTGATCAGGAAGAGGAGACACATGAAAAAAATAGTTTATACCAAGACGATGTTAAATTGAGAAAGAGTGATATTAAACAAGAAGAAGGCCATAATATGTCGTGTGATATGCAGTATTCTATGGATGAACAAAGTGAGGCTTCGACTAGCGACAGTGAGGCAGCTGAGGAACTGACATCGCAAGACAACGAAGAAGATGAGGAAACACCACTGCCAGTTACAGTCAAACGCAAAAGAGCCCACAATGATGAGGACGAAAAGACAAAGGAATCAGAATCTACAATGTATACTTATCAAAATTAATACAAGTGAAAATAGCAATACAGTTAATGTGTCTAGCTTTCCCCGCTTATATTTTAAACGGGATTACAGTGAAATAGATGCTATTTGCAATGTTTTGTCAAGATACTGGTTATTATTCGCTGGTACATGTAGCAGAAATGCATAATTGCTGGTAGATATGTTATAAGCCACATATATATTCACCTAAGAATAAATTATTTGTTTTGTGAACATCATAATTGGAATAATAATTGCTGTAATTACTTATTACATAACATAACTGTTATTGTGGAGATACAAATCATATTACACTATGCATTTATCTTGAAATCATTTCATGATGTTTATACAAGTTAACATGCTGTGCAAGTTTAATTTTTCCAAACCCCCTATTTTTTTCTCTGTATTATTCCCTATTAGATTCCAGTTTACTTTTAAGATATCAATTTGTTATCGTCATCTCCAGGCACTTGGGCATAAATCAGGCATTGGCAGATCAACAAATAATTTTTATGTTTATCTATTTTCAAGATATCATCCCATGAGCACCTATGAAGAGCTGCAGTTGCTTAAACGACTGTGTACCACAAAAAATATGGGTATTGACATGGGCCACACCGCTCAGAGATTACATCGGAAGTTGGCAGTAAGAAAGGTTGGTTATTTGTTGTTACTTGTTTCTGTAATTGCTAAAAGATAGCATGCTTTGGTAAATAGCGCCCTGATGTGGTTATGACATGTGGTGAATGCACCATTTAAATACAGTATAAACTCGCTAAATGGGACTCATCAAAAGTGGTATTATTAATGAGGTAGTCTCTTAAGTGAAATTGCTAATTATACTTTATAATATACTAACTACATTCTCATGTTCCAAGTAACGTAAATGTTTGTATTGTTTAAAATTACTTAGTTATATAAGAGAATAAACACGTACAATGCAAACACATACAATCTGACAGTACTGTGTCACACTCAGCCCTGAATGACCTATGGTGCTATACATCACATGCTTAGGCAGTTTCGAGCAACTGCATTTCCTGCCATGGCCCGAATGTCAATAATTAACAAAAGAGATTACAACAAAATTTATCCACACACTGATTATGAGTTGTGAAAAAGATTTTGTTATTAAAAAAATAGTTCCATGAAAATTTTCGTTTCTGAAACCCTAGGCGTAGGAAATTGAATCAGGTTTTCACAAAATGATGCATCGTGAGAGTTTGAAGAATTAAGAGACTTGGGGGTCTCACGTGGGATGAATGGAATTACCCTCAACTAATGTTACTCTGGCGACTATCCAGCAGAGCTGTGCAAAAGGCCACAGTGTATCAGAATTAAGTTGCACAGCTAAGCCTAAGTCTCCGGCCTTCTGGCCATGTCTGGGGGTAAATTACCTATACATGCCTAGAACCCATTCTAATGAAGGATAACAGTTTCAATAATCCACCATGCCCAATCACATCCACCCTCAGGTCATCATCTGTACATCATTTACTTTTCATCTACAGATTGCACTGTTTTCAACATATTACAAAGTCACTCAAATGACCTATACACCTGAAAAGTAACGTAAAACATTATTTTACTACTACTGGCCAGATATCACAGCACGACTGATACTATGACTAGCTATGAATTACTAGCCAGACCTTAGAGGCCTTACCATTTGGACATTCTGTATAATCCAAAGCTGTTCATCACTTTGCTATGTGATGACATCTATGTACTATTACTGTTTTTCTGCTTATAATATCTGAGGTAACTGTGATTTTTATCACATCCTTTTTTCAGTAAATTATGTCATACCAGCGTGCCATAAAAATTGGTCTCTATCCACCATGTCTTGCAAATGTATATTGACGTTTTTGTGTAACTGTCTTGTATATGAACAGGGATATTTTGGAGAGTCTACACTCTCTTTGATCATATTTCCCACAAAATCTCAGAAGTTATCAACATTTCTGGGTCACTTATCGGCAGGGCTTTGTTGTCAACTAGACCACCAGGCAATTTTTTGCAAAGCAAACAGTATAAAATAACACTGCAGGTAATTAAGAATTGAATACTTTCATAGATATTTTTCACAGGGACTGAGAAAATCTGAGAAAGGTCTGAGAAAATTCTTGGTTAGTGTGAAAATGGGAAAAGCTACCAAAGATTGTTCTCTTTTGTACCGGGTATATTTTCTTAGTAACTTAAAAATGAGAAGTATACCAGTATGTATTTGCCATTGTTTAGCAATCAAAATGGGTTTTGGTAATATATTTCTAGTTTATGTGAATATTATTTATTATGCTAATTTTCTATTGTGACTTTGCAGCTGAAACGAGAGAGGGGACTACCACTTTTTGACCTGGCAAACACTATGTACAAACTGACTGGAATAAGCAAACCTGTGATTATTAAACATGTGAGTACAATTGTGATTCCACATGATAAATGATCCAGTGAAATAATGCTCTCTGTTATATGTGAGAGATCAAACTTAAATTTTCAACACCAACTGTTGTTAGGCCTATTTTTCATACAGCCGTGAAAAAAGATATTCAGAACTATATTTTCACCTTCCTGAATATCATTCAAGCTTTTGAAAAATTCAGTCTTTTTTTCAATGTAATATTCATCAGGATTTATTTTTATCCCCCGCCCGTAGGGGAAGGGGGATTTTAGTCATGCCAGGATTCTGTCCAGCGTCACGTTTTCTTGTGGGCGCAAAAACTCGAAACTACTGGTCACATTTTTTTGAAATTTTAATATGACATTCCTAGCAACATGGGGATGTGCAAGTGATTTTTTAAAGATGCTACCAAAATTCAAAATGGCCGCTATAGGTCAACTACAAATTTTTTTGTGGGCGCAAAAACTCCAAACCTAAAGTCGAAAATTATTCAAATTTTACTATCACATTCCCCACGATATGGAGATGTGCAAGTGATTTTTTTAAGGTTCTAGTGAAATTCAAAATGGCCGCCATATTTTTTGTGGGCGCAAAAACTGAAAAATTGAAATCACTAATAATTCACATTGTACAATCACATTACTCACCATCTGGAAATGTGCATGTGATTTTACTGAAATTTAAAATGGCCACCACAAATCGACTTTTTTAATATTTTTGACTGCAAAAAGTCTAACCTAATTTATGGCGGGGGATAATAAGAGGACTTCAGTCCTCTTGTTATAATAAGAGAAGACAAACATTTGTGCGCCGTCAAGCTAGGATCTACCTTTTCTGGTAGCTGAGGATTTACTAAGCTTTCAAGTAATAGAAAATCTTACCTTGTCACTTAAAATTATCTAATCCATTTATTCTTTTTACAGCTACAACATTTTCAATATGGCTCTGATTATTTTCAGAATGGCCGCTGCTTATTTTTCTCTTAAATGCAATTGACTGTCTCGTAATTTTCTGAAATTTAGCCCAGGTGTTCAGGCATGAAAACGATTTAAAGTGACTGCTGCTTGACAAATACAGTTAAAAAATGGAAGGGCTAGAATTAACAACTTATTGATTATAATAAACCCTGTATTTTGCAGTGAGTCCATACATAAATTACTATTGGCGAGTCGAAACCACAAGTTATTACACATGCTCCAACAATCACTTATTTTGTGATCTTCTTGTAGGCAAAGAAGAATAGTAATTCCTATCTTCAGATGTCTATTTAGCCCGAGGTCATGTGTTGATTCAGCTAATGTGTCCTGACCCTAACTTTAATTTTTTAATAAATCTCTGTGGCTTTTTAACTTATGTTTTTGATAAAAAGGACATTCGCAAAGCACAATGCTAAAAATTTGAAATCATTAACAGCTTCTTCATACCAAAAATTTTTTTATACATTTATTTATTATTTTTCAGGAATCTCACCCTTTGAACTCATACAATCTACCTGCAACTCAATATAACAACAAATCTTCACGCATTCTTGACCGTTTTCAGGTAATGTTGAAAATGATGTCAAATGTAAACAAAATTATGAATCACTGCACTTTCACAATGTAGCTAAAGCCTAGATTTGATTATGTATCTATAAACGGACAATTATTTGCAGAACCTAACAGTAAGTCAGTTGTTGTAATTATCGAATCTTTCATTCACTCAATGTATTTCTATATTTATTAGTCACTTTTTTTTGTATATAATGCAGTTTATGCTGTTTACTTAGGTGATACTACACTCTGATTGATTGATTATGCTGCTATGTTGAAATTGCAGATTAAAAATATAACATTGTAATATTTCTCAGCTACCTGCAGAAACAACCAGAAGAACGTTGCATCCAGTATCATTTATCAATCGACTTGTTGGTACATCGGATGACCAGTTAACATGTGTTCGTAGTCCTTATACGACCAGGTGAGCATATGTATGCTACAGTGATATTTACTTTACTAATGCTGTGTGGTGATGATTGCGGGATCAATAGATTCATGATTGCCTGTCAGTAAATATTGATTGATCACATTTTTCCTTTGCATGTAGTTACATATCCATGCAAAAAAGGAGCTCTATATATGGGCTTTGTCTTAAAAAATATATATGAGCCTTGTCTTAAAAAAATTATATTGGCTTTGTCTTAGAAAAATATATAATGACTTCATCTTTTCTTTTGTCCCTTAGTATTGTATTGAAACCATATTAAAGACTCAATTTAATGCTGGCAGACCACCAGTGTAGACTACCATTTACCGTATATCCCCGTGTATAATGCGATGTTTTTTCTTAGCTATTCATGTCACAAAAAGGCACCTCGTATTATACATAGATGTAGAATTTAATACAATTTTTTAGCTCTGTAGCGGTAGTTCAGCGGTAAGTTTTCTAGCGGTAGAAACGTAGGCTAGTCGGCGTGTATGGTAAGCAGGCCTATACACACGATACAACAAGACTGTTCCTTTCCAACTAGTAGCAAACAAGAGACGTTCACTCAGTGCTGGTACAATGTTGGGCCACCGTCAGCGATGCTGGCACAACACTGTACCAGCATTGGGTGAATGTGTCGTGTTTGCTGGGAGCCCCCGTCTCACATTCCTGCCGACGCGCGTGGCACGTTTGACAACCACGGGCAGATATATGACGTCGTTAGTCTGCAACCAATTCACACTCCTGACCTGTTCATTTATATTAATAATGATTTAATCTAAGTTGCCTTTCATATGGGCGTGTTCTATTGTGTACGACAAATCTGAACATGATATTTTCCTATTGGAATGAGAGAATGCGTTGATGAAATATAACAGGATATCACTGTTTATATCTCCTATCGCAAATTCTATACATATAGGCCTCAGAATGTCCATATTGCTGGGATAACATTAACACCTACCGCTGTTGCCGCAGCTGATACGGTATTGAGCAAATGGTGGTATCTGTTAGCTGTAGTTCATGAAGCGCTGCTGTGTTATTGCACCCGGACACCTTATACAACCAAACACCTCTTGTGTCTAGACAATGCTGCTAGTCTGCAAATGTTTTACAATCACATTGCATCTTGGAATGTTCTTATTTGAGCACGACGATGTTAAAATATGGTCTTTGTAATAGATAAATTAAAATAATATAAATTTGTCGGCGAAATATAAATACGGGTATTTTAAAATCTGTGTGTATATATATGTAGCCTATGCAGGCCTCAGAATGTCTGCCCATCGAGACAGTCCCGATGACATCCACTCTGCCGTGGAAAATGGAAATACAGTATCTGCTTACTTTACAAGTAAGCAGATACTGCCCTTTGGTTTTGTAGAGCTGTACTGTTGCCGCTGTTCCCGTCATTGAGCATCGTCTATGCAGGTGTCACAGCGCTATATATTAGTATAAGATAATATCCATGCCTCACATTTAAATGGCCCGGAACGCTGCCGACCGGGACGCTGCCGACATCCAAAATTTGAGGTCGTATTATACAGAGGGGTAGACGTTTTTCAGGTCATCCTAGGCCTCAAATCTTAACTCGTATTATACATGGCGTCGCACTATACGCGGGGATATACGGTAACTATTTGTTGTATTTCATATGCATCGGCAGAACATAATTGGGCTGCAAAAGCAGTTTTTAAATCAGGTCACTTTATTAATTGTATATTATGTAAGCTTTAGTGTGGGCAGGCACAATATGCTGCTGATCTATGTCAAAATGGCCTCCAACTGTACTTTTTAAAGGCAAAGACTTTGATCATAAAATATGCTATCGAGTGCTGCCAGTCACTGTGAGTCAGTCAGTTACTGGTCAAAAAGAAAATATTTCTTTTTTTCAGAATGCTCAAACCCTTTATTTGTCGTGATTATGAAACAAGGCCTCTAAAGATGAAGCTTCTCCAGGAAATACAAGCATACCCTCACAGGTGATCAAGATCATTTAGTTAACTCGTAGAGCACTCATGTTGACTATGCTAACTATATTTGTCTTCCTGTGATTCTATTTCCAACTTTCCCCAAATACAAATATTTTTTTTCATTTGAAGCTGGAAATTGCATTAGTACTTCCAGCTAGAAATGAATTGAAAATAATAATACACATATCAGCAGCACAAGGGTTAATTTTTATTAACCCTTACAATGTGGGGATAGACTTTCCTGACGTTTGTAGACTAGCATGCCATAAAAAAATTGACATCTGTAAAAATATTTTTAATTTCAATAGACCCATAACATAAATATTCAAATGAAGTGGAAAGAGCTAACTATATTATTTCAATTATACAGGAACGATCCAGATTGGAAAATGGGTGAACCACCTCCCATAGATTACTGTTATGTTCGTCCGCAGCACATCCCATCTGTCAACATGCTGTGTGGTCAGTTTTTCTGGCCTGGAATTGATTGTATGTATCACTCTGTATGCCTATGTAAATATCCTACTAAGCATGCTTATCATAACTAATATTTATCCAAGAATGTCATTTGAAACTAATCATCACAGTGTAAGGATTGAACTAATTTATTTCTGATATTTATTATAATTTACAACACATCATACTCCACGCTATTAATATATGGACGAGTGCATATTTTTTACAAAAATATTTTTAGCCCCCTATTCATTTGTTTTTCAACAGGTGGGCTATGGCAATTGAATTTTTGACTGATCAATTTTAACTGATTTTGAACATACATGTATCACAGTTTCCAGCAGAAAATTTGACTCGCAGACAAACGCGAGGGCATTAAAATTTTCAGACTTAGGCCCCTTAAATTTGACAGACATATCTTTTATGGTGTTGAATATACATTGCTAACTGTATTGTTACATTGGCAATTCTTGTGTGTTCTCCTATTATTTTTGGAACATAATTAAAATACCATGATGTTTTTTTTGCAGTGTCAGAATGTTTGCAATACCCAGATTTCAGCTGTGTTGTTCTGTACAGGTAAGTCTTCTGGTACATGTATTATAACAGGTTCTAGCAATTTTTAGGGCCCAGGTGAAAGATAACTTTTTACCTGCTACACACCTCACCATTCCCCAGTGTTGTAACCATGATATACACACTACATGTATATGTTTTTATTTTATACTTGTGTTAGCCTGTTCATACTGACTGCCCTATACAGTAACAAATTAACACTTGTCAGGCGTGGATTACTTCTTAAAGACTGCCCATTAGCCTGAGTCAAATTATTTTATTTTCATATAATGTATTTTTTTACATATATGTATTATTATTACATTATTATTTGTTTAACTAAACAAAATAACTTTATTACTTGTTTCACACTTGTCTTAGCCTGTTCATACTGACCACCCTCTAGCTTCCTCAACATACTCTTGTCAGAGGTTGAGTATTTCTTAAGACTGCCTGAGTTGCAAAGTCGAGTATTTCATGGTTTAATATATTATTTACATGTATCAGTGAAGGCTTTTATTGAAAGCTCACATCTATGTTAAGTGGCGAGTAGTCCCATAATAATATCACTGTGACTATTGACAAATTAAGTTAATTACAACTGTATGACAAATGTAAATAGACGAGACCTATTAATTTTTTTTTTTGCATATTCACACGAAAAACATCTACGGTATCATGTAATATTAAATGGTGTATTTTTTCTGGGTATGTACACAATGCTGTTTTTACAACATAATATAATTAGATAATGTTTTTATGAACAATTTGTAAACACATGTTAAATACTGCTTCACCATTGTTTCCTACCTACCTCAATCAGTGTTTGTCACAAGATAGGCATGAAACATGGAATTTGCCACCAGTGCTTACAGCAAAATTGCTCTATTAACCGCTGAAGCGGTTAAATATTGTTATGTGAATCAAGATACCAATGGGTTTTTTCAATTTGAAATCATCATAAATGTCTTAGTTAGCTCTTTCTGCTTTATATGAATACCTATGCTATGGGTCTACGGCAATAAAAATATTTTAATTTTGTCAGATTCCGACGTGTAAAGACGCTGAAAGGGTTAAAGCTAACATTTCCTATGTTCCACTTATAATACATCACATGTGACATACTTTATCTCCACGTTGTTAACCCTTACAACGCTGAATTAATTTTGAATATATCATGGAAACCAAAGGGTTTTAATCAATTCGAAATCATAATAAATGTCTTAGTCAGCTCTTTCTGATTCATTTGAATACCTATGTTATGGGGTTACGACCATTGGAAATATGTTTACTCTTACAGTGGGGGATCGACTTTAGGCGTCTGAATCTGACGTCGACCCCGCGCTGTAAGGGTTTTACATTATCAGTGACTACAGTTTACACAAATAATCTAAACAGTTTTTACACTGACATGATTTACAGATTGTATCGAAAGTACCATATGCTATACGACCATATATTATCATATGATATCTTATTGAAACAGGAAGGTGGTGATAGCATTTGCTTTCATGGTGCCCGATGTGAAATATAACGAAGCTTACATATCCTTCATTTTCACACATCCGGAGTGGAGACGCTGTGGAATTGCAAAGTTCATGCTGTATCACCTCATTCAGGTCTGGCACTTTTATCTCTGTTACTTTCCTAGTAATCTATAATCATGTTACACTATGATAGGAAAGCTGTCTAGTGAGCTTTATTCTATCCTGCAAAGGCAAAAGGCAGTACAGATAGCCTACTGCATTTTGCCTTTGCATGGCAGAATTGCAGTAAATGTACAATTGTGTTTACACCGTAGCAAGACACGTCTCCAAGTGGGTGAAAATTATTTAATTCTGGCTCAACAGACTAATTAAAGTTTTACACATCAACTATTTCCGCGCTAAGCACAACTATAATAGTTTTAAATCCGTCTTATTGGCCAATCAAATCACTGTTATTGGGAATTAAATGAGTGTTTAGATATCAAGATTTGAAAATGGTTGGTCTCCCATTACACACATATGAGTAATTTTCACCTACCTGAAGTTCCACAACTTATAAATAAGATAAGTTAAGCGATGCCTTAGAAAATTAAATTTTCACCCACTTGAAATTGTGTCCTGCTACCGCAATCCACAACCTCAAGTGAGTGAAAATTACTCGTACTGTATTTGTATCAATTTGAGACCACACATTGGCAAATGCTGATGTTTAAACACTCATTTCATTCCCTATAGTTGTGATTTAAATTAAAAACGACTATAATGGCTCTTAGCCCTTTAACCGCCAAATTATTTAATTTGAATTTTCACCCACTTAAAGTTGTATCTCGCTGACACGATCCACAACTTAAAGTGAGTGAAAATTCAGATGTCTCAAAATGGAGGTCTACTCTTTTCAAATATTGCTAATTCATGGCAGATTTTATCTTTAACATGTATAAAAGGTAGTACTTAATATGGTAGTAAAATTGAAAAAAAAACAAATATATTTGTTACCGGCAGTTAAAGGGTTAGCTGTGTGAGGATATTGAAAACTGTATGGTTATGTGTTTTTGTTAACAGACCTGCATGGGGAAGGACGTGACTCTTCATGTCTCTGCCAGTAACTCTGCCATGCTGCTATACCAGAAATTTGGCTTTAAAGCTGAGGAATTCATTGTGGACTTCTATGACAAGTATTTTCCTCTGGAGTCAGAGGAGTGTCGACATGCATTTTTTATCAGATTACGAAGATAAAAGCATGACTGATTGGTTTAATTTCATGTTTTGGAGTGGCAAAATTGACCTGCACCGATACAGTAAAAACATATTTTTGTTTTTTTCTTTCAAACTTATACATTCACATAATATTTCAAAATGTTAGGGAAAAAGCTGTCCATAAAAAATATTTAAAATTCTATACCTATCTTTCATGCAGATTTAATAATAACATCAATATATTTGTTTCCTGTGACTACCTGATAAAAGACTGGACTGATTAATTTTTTCGTCTGAAATTTCATGGACAGATTTACCTACCATTGTAAATAATGCTGATCTGATGTAGGATTGTGCCAGAAGAAATAACGGTAACACTAAAACTACTTAAAGGATGTTTTTTTTAATATATAGAAATACAAATATAAAGCTATAATAGCAGGGCTAAACGATTTATAATACATTATTATACATGTTGCATGAAAAATATGTGTAGGGAATTTTTTCTTCAATTTTCAATCTAGCCCTTAACGTTTATGACTTTGTTGCATATGTAATATTAAATTTATTACGTGACTATATCGGTTTGGGTAGTAAGATCACACATAAATTAAAAATGGTAAGTGAACATTTACCATTAGGCTAACAAAGCAACAACCACATTCCGTAGTTGATTGAAACATTCGTATTTATTTACTAGTTTGTTTGCTGTCACTATCATGTGAGCTTAACAACCGTACAAGCCTACTTGATGTTATTTGAAGGGGGTACAGTTCTAGTACATGTTCTGTTTTTAATATTTATTATAAGGTATATATATATATATATATATATATATATATATATATAATTTTATTGGCATCTGGACATTACAGCACAGGCCCACTACTCAAGGCCGCGACGATCATATATATATATATATATATATGCATATATATATCCACACAACATAGAAACATTTATCAGGTATACATTCGAAGCTGATATTGAGTTGCAAGGGCAGTGACTGTACCCAACTGTCTTTAAAAAACGATACTTTGTTTGATAAAATTGTTTGTAGGCATCTAGTCCTATAGTCGTATCTAGCTTAAAGTAGCCTACTGTGATAATGTTGTGCTACAATGAATCAACAATTTTTATGTAATGATTGTGTTACATATATTTATATGTTGTATGATACGTTTTCTAATAAAAATGTAAAAATAAACAAAATTATGTTGTTTTATATTCTACGTAAGTCTATAATTTCTTTGAAACTTATTGAACATCCTAGGTCACACAACAACATGTCAAAACATCTCATGAAACGTGAATAAAATGTTATTTTGTATATACATATATGCATATAACTCGAAATATCCAGTTCCTAGCTCAATGTATCGAGTTATTAACTGAGTTATTTTCTCAATATGTGGAGTTATAAACTCAATATATCGAGTTGTGAACTCAATATATCGGGTTTTAAAAAAATAATAAGAAGAATGCAAATGTCGTTTCTGGGCTTTAGAGTCTGACTAATACTGAGACGAATCAGATGGATTTGTTTGTGATATCATCACAAACAAATCCGTCGCGGCCTTGAGTAGTGGGTCTGTGCTGTAATGTCCAGATGCCAAGCTGGATTGAGTGGCAATGCCACTCGACCACCACGCAACGCCATTTCTGACTCGGTGCTTGTGGTCGGTTATCAGGGCTCTTCAGAACGGGGATGGGGTAATAGTAATAGTCGTGATGGTAATAGGTAACGGGACATTTCACTGTAATAGTAACAGTAATAGTAATAGATCGCGAAAAAATGAAAGTAATAGTAATAGATGGCCAAGTAATAGATAATAGTCTTTCACTTTTATATTACACTATTTTATTTTCGCTTGAATATTCACATCAATGCATATCATCAATATTCAACATCTCATGTTTGCTGGGAGGCGTGTCAGTTGCCTGCATTATATTTGTTTATACAGCTCAATGTGTGAAGAACAACGCACTATAATTACCGTTATCGATGGTCAATGAGGCGCGACTTAAAATCTTAAGGCCTAAACAGTATCAAAACAAGTCATTGCCAGGCCCCCTTGGTCAAACATCTTCGATCTTTTGGGCCTGATGGTCAGCCCAGAAAACACGGAGCATTCTCCCCATGCTGTTTAAATGTTGAGCCAGCGTCGAAGATGGTGGACAACATTGAAACAGCATCGGGTGAAAGCCCCGTGTTTGGTGGGAGGGCAAATGTATGATGTAGGCTACAGTGTTAAGACTGCAATAATCGCCAGTTGGCGAAACTTAATTAACCCTAACGGTCCTAGAAACCACATTAAACTACGCCAAAACAAATTCAAACATGGTATTAAATACAAATATAACATTTCTAGAAAAAAACATTAAATATTTTATCGCAAAATGTTTAGCCATCGTAAAATAAAGATGTTATTGTTTATTTCACTAATTAGTCAGAGAAAGTTAGCAAAAAACCTGAAACAAATAACTTACCAAAATATTTGTGTACCACGGTCTTGTATAAGGTCTGTACTAGCCACACAAAATTTGTTTACTCTGGATATTCATAGGAGGATTTTTAGGAGGGTAAAATCCAAAATGGCCGACTATCTCACAGAAATAACATAGGGAGTGAAAATTAATCATCAATTTGTTTACAAATGTGCTGATTAAAGGGTTGGAAGTTGTTTTACAATAAATAAGCGACATAAAAAAACAAAATGGCCGCCAAATGTTTCATTGATGGAACATTTTTGCGCCTGTCTAGTCTATGTGTCAAATTAAATTTCACTTTCTATTTTGTGTTTTTTAATTTTTTATGTTTCACATTATTTTTGCTATTATTTGCAATCATTTTTATAACCTTGGATGTGGCTTTGATAAGCTGATTAGTCTAGTCGAAAAGCAGAGTTCCAGTGCACCCTCGTAAATATACTTCTAATTGGTGTATCTAGCTTGTAAAAAACCCGTAGAAAACGATTAGCTTTTTTTTACAGGCTGAAAAAATGTCCCACGTGCCATTTTTATGCAAATTTGTGCCGCCATTACCGAAAAATCTATATTGAGTTATAGCTTGGTCAATATCACAGAAAATTTACTGATCATTTAAGAAGTGATCACATCCTCCTTAATAATTCTCTCAGACACTACAAAGATGATCTTGGCCACTAACAAATTGATGTTAGCCACTGAAGCCACTTTAAAAGTGATTTCGGCCACTTCAAAAATGATCTTGGCCACCGAAGAAGACACAGCCACTTTAAAAGTTATCGCAGCAACTACAAAAATGATCTTGGCCACTGAAAAAGTGATCACAGCCACTTTAAACGTTGTCTCATCCACTACAAAAGTGATCTTGGCCACTGAAGAAGTGACCACAACCACTTTCAAAGTTATCTTAGCCACTACATAAGTAATCTTAGCCACTGAAGAAGTGATCACATGCTCCCTAATACTTATCTCAGCCACTACAAAGGTGATCTTGGCTGCAAACAAACTGATGTCAACCACTGAAGCTACTTTAAAAGTTATCTCATCCACTACAAAAGTGATCTAGGCCACGAAAGAAGTGACCACAACCACTTTCAAAATTATCTCAGCCACTATATATAAGTGATCTTAGGCACATAAGAAGTGATCACATCCCACTTAAAAATCATCTCGGCCACTACAAAGGTGATCCTGGTCAATAACAAACTGATGTCAGCCACTGAAGCCACTTTAAAAGTTATCTGAACTACAACAAAGGTTACCTTGGCCACAAACGAACGGATCTTGGACACTGAAGAAGTCATCACAGTCACTTTAAAGTTATCTCACCCTCTACATAAATGATCTTTGCCACTGAAGTAGTAATCACAGCCTCTTTAAAAAGTATATCAGCCTGCACAAAGGTGATCTTGGTCACTAAGAAACTGATGTCAGCCAACAAAAAAAAAAATTCTTTACCACTACAAAAATTTTACCACTGAAAAAGTGATCACAGCCACTTTAAAAGTTGTCTCAACCACTATATAGGTGATCTTAGCCACTGAAGAAGTGATCACATCCTCCTTGAACATTATCTCAACAACTACCAGGTGATCTTGGCCACTAACATACTGATGTCAGCCACTTAAAAAGTGATCTCGGTCACTACAAAAGTGATATTAACCATTGAAAACGCGATCACAGGCACTTTAAAAGTTACCTCAGCCACTTTAAAAGCTATTGACTCACCAGTGTTGTTATTAGAAGCTAATTCAAAATATGTATTGAACATAATTATCATTGGTATTGGTGGCGCTTAGTCCTTCATGACAATTTGTTCTATGTATATTTTTTGTTTTCGATCTACAATACGACCAGAACCGTTCAGGGTTTTCCTTTAATGTGTCAGGCAAATCAGCAATGAACTGGTTGTGCTTGAACTGACGTCTCACAAACCATGATGGTAAATTCCTGAGGGTACATTTGATCGTCTTACGGTAATTTTGAGTACGCATGTTTTAACAGCATCAGCATAGCACTAGAGCCAACATTCTCAGTCCAGATCAACATCTATATTATTAGTACATTCAACTGTCTGGAGCATTTTACCACTCAACAAAGCTCCTAACTTATTCCAATCTCCGTTTTACATGCACTACACGTACACTATATTCATTACACATACATCTAATAGAGACTAAAGAAAATGTTGTTCCTAATTACAAAAAGCAGACCTGTTCACATTCAACATGTAATATCGGTAACATAAGATTTGCATGTTGCACTTCTCAAACCAAAAAGTCGAGCGTGAACATCTATTGATCACTATCTTGTTTTGCTATTTTTGGCGGCCATGTTGGTTTTTCTCCTGTTGATATTATTTACTTTTATGAATAATACTACATTTAACGTAACTGTCCACCCACCGCTGCTAAAATGTAGGGTAAATTAGCTTGCCATCACAAAATATGTCTGGTTTCGATTTTTTCATTACCGATTTCGGCCATCTTACATTTTGCTCTGCTCTGTAAAAAATCCTCCTATGACAGTTGAACGTAAACAAATTGTTAGAAGTTAGCTAAGACCTTATACTATACAATGATAAAAAAAAATTGGTAAGGAATTTGTTTTAGGTTTTGTTAAAAACACGCTGAACTTTCCCTGACTAAATATCCTGGTTATCTGGATCTGTAGATAGCCCTACTACTATAATATTTACGCAGTGTTATCAATAACTTTTATATCGAGGACAGACAACTTTGCACGCCGACATTCATCAAGGAGATCTTATCAGTGTTGTGATCCCCTCCCTCTATCCCGCGAGTAGGATTTTTATGACCATCATTCTCTCATTATTATCAGCCCCGACCGCAGATAGCAGAGCCTATTTACGATGATACATGCTGGGACGGATTTCATGGCCTGGTCCTCATTGTGATGCGGATATTAAATCCGAAGTAGTATCCAAAGTCACATGTATCGATGGAGCTGCTTCATTAGGCTCTGAACGTTTTAAAAGGTTCTCTTCCTGGTCACGCCTTGTACGTGCCATTTGTAATTTGAAATACTTCATCTTGTCGACTCTTGCCAGTGGGGATAGACGTTCTAATGACATCAGTCTCACCGATGCCTGTATCTCCGCTGCAAAGTTCATCATAAGGAAAGTCCAAGATGAAGTATATTATAAGAAAATCAAAAGAGCTCGCGAAGGTAAGCCTAGTCCTCCTGAAAGCAATTCCTTAACCAATCTCAGCCCGTTTGTTGACAGGGCAGACATACTCCGGGTCGGCGTCCGAATAGAACATGCTGTAATCCCAGTTGATGAAAAACATCCCTTGATCCTACCTAAAACCATCACATTACCACACTGCTGATAGAACATCATCACGCCAAGGTGAACCATCAGGAACGTCTTTTTACTGAAGGTGCCATTAGGCAACCGGCTTATGGATTGTGAGATGCAAGCGGCTAATACCTTTTCTGATCAACAAATGTGTTACCTGTCGCAAGTTGAGAAGACCCCAAAACTCAAAGGATGGCTGATCTACCTGCCGATCGTTTAGGTCCTGGTGCTCCCTTCTTGAATGTTGGGATTGGCGTATTTGGGCCTTGGTTAGTTGTTGCCCGTCGTACTAGAGGCTAAGAACAAACGCTGGGCTGTGATATTTACTTGCTTGGTTATCACAGCAATTCATTTAGAGGCTGTGGACGACATGAGCACATCTGCTATTATCAACGCCTTTAGAAGCTTTATCGCTATTGGGGTAGTGGTTAGCACCGCTGCCTTTCACGCTGGAGTTCGGGGTTCGTTTCCCGGTCTCGGCAGTTTGAAAGAAACAAAATTGTTTCTTTCCCATCCACTTGTAAAACTCAGTATTGTGGGGAGCCTTCGTGACCGAGAGGTAGCGTGCTCGGCCTCAACCACCAGGTTTGAATTTCGAATCCGGTGTCTGGAGGGCAGTGCCATCTCACCATCCTCAGGAGGTTCTCCTGGCCCAATTTAGCCTGTATGTGCACAAAAGTGGCCTAAAGACCAATTCATTTCATTTTTTTATTAGGGGTAAGGTTTCTGAAATTCGTTCTGATTGTGGCAGCCATTTTATCGGAGCTACAAGTAAATCAGAGAATTATACTGTAAATGTCGAAGATGGTACAACAACATTTTCTACTTGGATAAAGGGATCTTCAACGCTCCCCACTCTTCACATATGGGCGGATCGTGGGAGCGCCTGATAGGCGTCACTCGCAGGATATTAGACGCTATGTTGCGCGATGTGTCTAATAAGAACATTACTCATGATGTACCGACCACCTTGATGGCCGGAGTGTGTGCTATTGTAAATGCTCGCCCTCTTGTACCTGAAAGGCTGTATCATCCGACCCTGATAATCTAAGTTTACTTTCACCAGCCACCCTTCTCACTCAAAAACAGGATCATGCTACAGTATCTATTGACAAGCTCGACACTCGAGATATGTATGCAAAACAATGGAAACATGTTCAGTCTTGGCGTAATTGTTTTGGTCCAGTTGGAGACGTGAATATGTACAAACTTTGAAACCTGGGCGCAAATTTGATCGAGTTGAAATGTTGAGTGAATCGTGTAAAATTAATGAGGATATTTGTTGATTGGAAAAAAGGTCATAAGGGTCACAGAAAGGTCAAATATGAAGTCATGATTTTTACTGTATGTGACGGTGACGAAAATAGACATCTAGGAGGCCTGAAAAGTGGACCGCTGTGTTAGATGAAATGTTAAATGTACCCAGCTAAAAAACAGAAACAAGATTTTCAACATCGCATCTCATGCAGTTTATTACAAAACAATATGTTCAATAGTTACCATCTGTATTACAAAATAACATTAGATGTCACAAGGTTAGGCCAAATACACATATATACAAAATACAAGGAGTTATACAACAGAAGCCCTTTATCATTTTCAATCAATGCTTCAAAACATTTTTATTAATAATTTGTTTCTTCATTTGAGAAAGCTTACAATCATATGTATGATACGATCAAGGTAAAATGTTTTGTGTTGAAATGTTGCTGAAATTGAACAATTTCTGGGGAAAATATTAGTAAAAAGTTACGTTTTCCGAAAGAGGTTTTTAAATCTAAAATTATTTTGATGTTGTGGTACATATAGAGGCATGTTGGTTTATTTTCTTTAGGATACACAAACTCACCTCTGATGAATTTTCACTTTTTAAAATTCATTTTACATTTGTTTTTCTAAATACAAACAGTTTTAACCGGTCTTTAGTAGTCAAATAAACCAAGGCATTCGCACTAGTAAAGGGTTCCGAACACAACATCTGGTATCTGAGAATAAATGATATCAATGAAAACAAGAACCTCGTGGCAAACAACAGCACTTAACATTTTTTAGAACGATATTTCAAATTAAATACTGCATTTTGTAAAGGACGTTTAATTTTGAAAATCAATTGTTTTGTAGAATCATGTCAACAAAATATGGCCAGTTAATTAGCAAACAACACATTTTTTTTAAAGTGCCTGAAAAAAGTATACCATTTACAAACCGAACCTGGATATTAAAAAAGATACAGTAGATCGTCTATGAAGGTATCATTTATTAGGTAGTCTTTCCATAAATAAAGTTGGAAGACAACACTAGTACTGGTTGACTGTACATGTAGAAGGTCAACGCTAGCTAGTATTGATGTTGACTGGTGATCCAAGATGCCGTTTAAAAGTTGGTGCAGTGTGAGAAAGGTTGACCAAGCATTGTTGTGAACAAATTTATCGAGGATTTGCAAATACATGTAGCTACAAAACTAAAATCAGTGTCTCCTCAATTCGTTGACCAGGCATTGAGAAAGACCATTATCCACCATGGTTGTCAAATAAAAAACATTCTTTAATTTAATTTTCACCTACTTTAAGTTGTGCCTCACTGTCGCGATCCACAACTTCCAAGTGGGTGAAAATAACAAACGTTTGATAGGATGAATCTATTTGTAATGCTAGGAAATTGATCAATTCAGGTAAGTAAAATTACAACTGCAAAACTAGTTTTGACCAATTTCAACATAGTTACAGTAAATGCATTGCAGTTGGCAATATTTATTATTCGTTGTTGAAATGTTTGTCTAGAACATGTAGCAAATAAAGTATGGCGTTGACAACTATGAATGTCAAATTTGAGAAGTTATGCTGGTAATGTTAATGCTAAAGTAGGCTCCCTACCCTAAAACACATATCCTAAGAATTGGTAAAGTAGCCTACAGTGGCTTTATTTTCGTCCAACATGGTCAGCTAATGAACCTGATTCGAAATCCTCTGTCACAAAGTTTTAAAGAGCAAAATACCTTGAATTGGACACTTCTACTAATATATCCTATACCATGATCAATGATGATAGATCTGCTTGCATCTCAATTATTCCAATAAATGCCCATTTAACACCAAAGTTCTCTTTCCAAGCCAAAAAAGAAGTTTGGTGTTGAAAGGGTTAAATGGGTTGAATAGAACATTGCTAGATTATAAATCAGCAAAACAACTAATGATATAGACAGTAAATGAAACGTAGGAGAAAAAATCACTTTTCAAAGAGCTTTTTCTTTATAAGCATTTGCAAATAAATGGCTCGATTTATTAGAAATGACGTCTCAAGAGGAAACATCAGAACAAGTACTGTAGAAAAAAAACGTTACAGGTGAAATATGCAGTGTGGAACACGTTTTACAGACATATGCAGGGAATAAAATGAAATAACTTACTTAATGATCTTTAAAACATTAACAACTTTCAAGAAATAACATGCACAAGCAACAAGAAGATTGTACCACTTTCAGTTTAAATGTACATGCGTGAAGAAATAGAATCAAAAAGGCTCATTCTTCATTTGTTCCAGATGTGGGGTGTAAACAATATTCTATTAGAAACATCGCTCAAATCAATTACTCCCATATTCACAACAGATATGGCCACCGTTTTTATGACACATGATTACTTCTTTTTTCGATTTTGGTTACTATTTGTGCCTTGCTACTAGTATCACAAAAGACACACGTGATATTACAGAGGGAAATATAATACAGCTGTACAACCTATAGTTCAACGTGACGCACTTAAAGTTGAAAAATAAGACAAAGCACACAAAATAATCACATAATAAAAGTGACTGAGTGATACATGTGTTGCCATGATATCAGTTAGTTATTTACTTCTATCTACAGTCAATATTAGCACTACAAACAGTCATGAGCTATGAGAGAGCTAAAATGGCGCACACTCATATTTTAATCCTACTACCATTCTAATTATACGTGTTTGAGGTAATCATTTGCAGTTTAACAAAATAACAACACATGAACATTAACACTTCATATTTAATGTCAATTTAATAGAAAAATGAAACCTCAACGAATTGGTCTGTCTAGGATAATCCAAAAACTTAATATGGATCAAAATTACAGAAATCAATTTCTAAAAATTTAACAACCGACGCCTTAAACCGCCCACATGTCGAAATTCACCAATCATTCTGTTGCCATAACAACCGAAAGACGGGTGGGGTTCAACTGGAATTCACAAGTGGAAAACAAATGTGATTCTTGATTGGTTACAAGTATACTTTCACACACGGGCTCTTTAAAGTCACAATCTAATATCAATTCCTTCAAGGCTTAGTCATTCATATCACATTATAAATAAACTTGTGTGACTGATATATACATAGGACTGTTTTTGTCCCAATTAAACTTGTGCTACCAATACTCATCAATCCTTCAACCCTTCACCCACTAAGTTACCAAAATTAAATTTTCACCAACTCGAAGTTCAAGTGAGTGTAAATTACTCGTATTTGGTTATTTTGAGACCAAATATTTGCAAATCTTGTTACACTCGCTTTATTCATAATATTTGTGATTTAACCTGCTAATAAAACAGCAACATTTTGAAAGTTGAAGAGCTGAATGATTTTTATATAAACGAAGAGAACAAAAGGGTTTTTTTCAATTTGAACTCCTCATAAATTACTTAGCTGGCTCTTTTCGCTTTATTTGAATACCTATGTTATGGGTCTATGGCCAATAAAATTGTTTAACTCTTTCAGTGCAGGGATCGACTTTAGAAGTCAGAATCTGACGTCTATAGATTCTGTCTGAAGTAGATCCCCGCGCTGAAAAAGGCATTAGTTGTGCCTAAGTGACTGGTCTCAAGTTCAAGTGGGTGACAAGTTAAATCAATCCGGGTGCTTAAAGGGTTAATATGTTTGTGTGTTATGGTATTTCAAAAACTGAAAAAGTTATCATAGATAAGGCCACAATTTTTAAATTTCCTGGTTTACAGTTTTGTTTGTCCAGATTGGACTGTCGAAGGACGAAATAAAAATAAAGTTGGAAGTTGTGTACTTTTTTTTTATTTTTTTCATAAAAAAATCGGGTCGGAGGACAAAAAAAATAGCAAATTAGGCTATGGCGCCATTTTCTTCAACAATGACAATAGAACATTATTAGGAAGTCCTCACTCATAAGGGATCAGGCTCAGCCAATCAGACGGTGTCATGCATACAGCATGCAGAGAAAGAAATGTCATAAATAGTCAGTTTTAAAAGAGTGCATATGTTTCTTGTCCTTACCAACTCAAATTTATTTGTTTTGGCAATTGAGTTATTATAATTTTTTCATTTAAATACAAGATGGGTGAGGTCTACGGGAATAAAAAAAAGGTCATTTTAGAATTTAATTTTATTCTAAAATTGCGAAAATTGTAAACCAGGAGATTAAAAAACTGTGGCCTTACAAAATATTACAGGGACATGCCAAGGTCTAAATTCATAAATATTTTGACTTCTTAATATGACCATATATTGTAAACATGTCCATAGACTAGAACTGCAAAAGTTTAAAAAAAATTCTGCTGCGCATTCACCAGTTAGGCTAGATATAGAGATGAAATTCCCGTATTTCTTATTTTTGACATGGTTGTCAATAATTAGAAATCAGGAATTTTGTCTCTATATCTAGCCTAACTTTTTTGAAGATCTAGTCTATGGACATGTTTACATCATATGGTAATATTATTAAGCTCAAATAAAATCACCGCTTTTTTGATGATTTAAGACCCGGGCATGTCCCTTTAACAGTGCATTAATAATGTAACATTAGTTTATCAAAGATTTGAAAAAGTACTGATTTAATAAAAATCTACTGTTTATAATAATGATCATGGCAATAAAAAACCTGGAAGAAAATCTGTGCAAATGTAACAGATTATAAGAGCTTTCAACGGTTCTGTTATTGTGATTAGTGTGAAAATTGGTATTACATATATAAATCAGTTGTTACCCCATATACATCAGCTTGCATTGACTGAATGCAGCACCGAGGTTTCAAGCCATGGTGTTATGTTCAGTTAATATTCAGTCTATAAAATAATTTTGGGCAATGGGCAAACACATGGCAGCACAAAATAATGTCGGGTTAATTGAGGAACACATGTGGTGAACATCAATAATACAAACGTGTGACAGAGTTTAATAACTAAAGTTGAGACCAGCATTAAAAGCGGATACATATCAAACTGTAGCTAATACATCTAATTCACAACTACATGTATTCTTTACAATACACCTATTTATTATATGGTGATAACCTTCTCTATATCTAACCATTTTGACATTAATATTGATATTTTCACATTGACTAGCACAGCAAACAATGGAAAGAGACGTTAACAAATTAAGTAATCATGGTAATGGCTGGAATAAGCATAGAATGATGATATGCTATTTCCAGGGTGTGGCAAGAAATCCCTGCCAAGAAACCTATATGCTGCCTTCTTCAGTGGTCCAGGTGCTATTCCTGTCATCAAAACAGTCATACTCTATTATCCTAGTTAAACATACACACTTTTCCCTAAGGTTTAAAGATAAATAACAATTATTTAGCTAATAGTTTGAGTTTGAACTAGAAACATCTGCATGACCATATTAAAGGTACACATATAGTACTGCGCTACAAGGCCGAAGGTCAATATCTGCTCACTTGTAACTATATTTTAAAGTAAGCAGATACTGGCCTTTGGTTTTGCATGGCACAGTAGCTCAGCACTGACACAATCAATAAAACTGTATAAAAATCATAATCACAACCAGCCTTGGTATATGTATAAACTATAATACACAACTACCTAGCAAACACAGGATATCAACCCAATGTTGGGTCACCATCTACGATACCGGCCCAGCATTGTAACAACATGTCTTGTTTTTGCTGGGTCAATGTCTTGTTTTTGCTGGGAATGTCCTTGAATACATGTACCTAGTGTCCAGAAAAAAATGTTATTTACATAGATTGAAAGGTTTCAACTGAATGCACATTTTAAGTTAGTAAGCCAGAATGCGCTATATCTAAAAAAACAATCCCAATTTGTAACCGTTACACACAATCCTTTGTGGAAAGCGCCTTGATTTTGTCAGTATACATTATTCCCTTCCTACTTATTAGCAGAACTATTCCTGTGCTGAAAAAATAAATATGCTATACAGGAAAATATACAGTACTGACGATATTGTATTTTAGACAGTCATCAGTAGACATGCACAAATCAGACGTTATGTCCATGTACAAACTATTACATTTGAACATACATCCCAGACAAAGGTTTCACTGAAAAGCTTCAATTAATTATTTTTAATAAAAAAAAGGTGATTGGCCTCCACTTAATAAGGATATGTGTCTGTGACTAATTGTGATCGTGAAGAAATAAATTCTATACAAGAAATTTTGTCTGAAGTAATATTATAAAATGTCTCAACAAATGTCAAATAATTAGGTAGGGTGGTTGAAGTCAGTTTTCACATACAATGCTGAATAACAACAATATAAACTTCCACCCATTTTTGTATTCATCAAATTTCAAGGCGATATTAAATGAAATACAGAGGCTGATATTAAAGCTACAGCATGCAGTGCCATATAGCCCTATAACAAACAAGATAGAGAATATATTATAATTCAAGACTGACTTAGTCAGGATATAAATCATCTTGCAAAGATAAAATTAGTTGATGATTTACTCGGCAGATGCAATACTATCTATTTATTGTATGACAATAGTGTTGCTATAATATATAGGATAAATTCATACCGTGACACTAGGATACACAGCTCCAATGACATTAAAAGGGCATCATATAATTATGACTAACATCATGCTATTAATCAAGAGATTTTTTTTTTAAATTAGAACCTTTAATAAGAACAAAAATCCCCACTTGCTAACAGTACCTGAGATTATAAATTTCTTGACATACATCAAATATAAATATATCACCCACAAATGAGCAATGGTTCATATTTTAGTTATCACATCACATCGCCCCCTAGAAAATAACGTGCGAAGTCACACCTTTTAATTTCGAGTAGACGATATGTAGTACAGAAATAAACATCAAATAAAGGGATCAACATTAAATAACTATTGTTTGATTTGCAACATATTACTATATTACTACTTTAACTATATTTTTAAATAGACAAAAGCTTAAAAATGTTATTATTAAAGCCATTTGAAGTTGACATCACAGTCCCTCTCCCGAATCTGGTTGTGCACAGTCCACATAAAATTGATAACAAAACTGGGAATTAGTCAGACTTAGTGCCTACTCTATTGAAATTTTATTGATAATTGACTAAATTGAGGAAAAAATTGTTTATTTTGTGAAAAATTTAAGAAATTCATGCAAATGACATTGATAATTGTCATTATTTTATTAGGTTAGATCTATTACTAGTGTCAGAGGTAAAATATGTTGTACATAATCAATAAGAATATCAAATTGTGTTATTGAACATCACATATAAGTTGACTTTAGTGTTAGCAAGACAAAACTTCACTAGAATGAAAATTCACAATCAAATTTGCATTGATATACAGACATCCTTTACTAGCAGGTGTTTCCGCTTACAGCAGACATTTGTTCACAAAAAAATTGAAAATAAATAAAAGCAATCTCAGGAGAATATCTACTTAGTAGTTGAAAATATATAATATATCAATAAGAATAAACCAATTTTTTGAAAATCTGCAAAAATGGACATTCAGTCGCAGTGATCAATTATTTATTAGTCACAATTTAGTTTCTTAGCTTACCTTAAGAGATGTTGGATAATGTAAAAATACAATTACGGCAAGTTTATAGTATTGTTGGGTCACCTCACACCTCATATCCTAGTTTACATTTAAATAGAATTGGCAAAATACTGGCAGCCACCCAGAATTTTTCTGTAATGATGATGGGAGATATATCACGAGAGAAATAATTGTCAATATGGTCCCTACTGAACCATTTTAATTTTTGCATAAATTTCCTCGGTTATCAGCAAAATCTTGCACTATTTTTACTCAACCCTTATAGCACTGAGCTATTCAATTTAAATTTTCAGTCACTTGAAGTTGTGTCTCGCAACTCCAAGTGACTGAAAATTTATGTGATTTGTGAAATTTAAATCCCAACATATATCAGTGTTTTAAGATTGAAGGCATATTTTACTTTTAAAAAATTGTTATACAGGTGCTAATAAAAAGACAATGTCTACTGTAGTCGATATCAGTGTTCTTTTAAAGGGTTAATAAAATACACAAAGTGGATTAGTTTGTATTGTATTGCATTGAAAGCTATATCATAAAATGGTCTAGACTTATTTGACTTTTTCTTAACACTGGAGAAATAAGAAATACAATATAAACATACATATATACACATAATGTATATCTATCTTCAGATGACTTCAACGTCAATTTTGCCGCCCAGAGAGAAAGGGGCGTGCAGCCAACAGATAATAGTAACATATTGAAGCCTATAACATGAACAAGGCGGTCTTTTAACACACAGGACAACATAACAAGTATGGTAAAATATTTACCAAATTCGTTTTATATACACACCAGAGATCAGTTATTTGTAAAAAAACCTAGATTATCCCTCATCTATCAAATGACTGGGTAAGTCATATAAGTTTATACTTTTGGTAAAAATCAATTAACTATCATTTTCTAGAGTTCATAGTCTTCCAAGCCTTTTCTTTATGCGTCAATGGTTTAAATGTTTCTGCTCTAAATGCAGGTCCTCCATTAGGAAGAGGCATAGACCTCGGTAAGCCTAATTCTGGAAAAATGTTCGGTCGTGGACCTGCCATATCTCCCATAGGGGATTGAAAGGTAGGTGGACCACCAAAAGATACCCCGAATGGACGTGGTGCAAGCTCTGCATATAACATCCGTGATGTCTCAAAGTCCATCCGGGGTACCCCAAAGCGGTGTGATCCTGCAAGGTGTCCTGAGTTGGGTGGCATGACGTTTGCTAGATGAGCATTCACGCTGGACTGGCGGTCCATCATAGTTTGTGAAAACGGCCTTACAGGGACTGGAACACGTGCTAGCTGGGCTAGACCAGCATGTGCCTGTTCTGCAGTGGTTCTTATATTGGGATGAGAAACAAGGGAGGAGGCCACAGTGATTGGGGGCCCAAGTGAAGGTGGGCGCGACGACGCAGGTGATGTCAATGTTTTCCCTGTTGGCGCTGCAGCTTCAGCACTAGAGGGCCTACTCTTCCCCCCAGATGTTCTATCAGAACATGTCATACGGAAAGCAGATGTGTGTTTGCTACCTGAGTGAGTGGTGTTGCTGGCCTGATCGTGAGGTTGTGAGGCCATGATGGTGTTATTAGATGTACTGCTGATGGAATCCCCTGAGCTGATGGTTGATGAATTAGGAGACGAGGTAGGTGTGGTACTGGAGGCAGATAATCCTTTACCTCTCGTGCCTGCACTGCTTGCCGGTGCCGGTTCCGAGCTGTCAGGGCCAGTCGAACGACTATTTGCCCTACTCTGATTCTTCTCCCAGTCTTTGCCTTTTGGGCGGAACTTTGCATGACGCACCTCAGGAGAGCATGCCTTTTCAATTTTTGGATTATTAATTGTCTTTCTAAGTTCTTTGCCGAAAAATTTCTTTTTAAAATGCTTATCATAGTTACAGTATTTATCTGGAGTTGACTTGGCATCAGGACCACCACGGTCGCAAGGACTGCGAGAGCGGGGACGTGAATGTGGTGGGGATTGACCTTGCAGGCGGTCAGCAATGTCTGTACTTGCCTCTAGTCCCGACCCGGGTCTGCTTCCAGTGCTATTAGGGGAATCAGATTTTGTTATTCTGCCACCTGACATATCTGCGACTGGAGCAGTAGTGTCTTTACCACCATCACTTTCACTATCTTTGCCGAGGCCAGAGTCTCTAGAATCACTGCGACTACCTGAGCTGTCCTTGCTATTAAGGGATTCTGCAGCCAATACTTTAGCTGCTAACATGGCAGGTCTTGCCATTGGCCCATTTATTACACCAGATATTTTATTTCCTTCCGCTTCCATACTTTTCCGCCTCATTTCTTTGGTACGATGTAATTCGGATGATGCAAATCCAAGTAAAGCATCAAAGCCACTGCTGATCTGTGCTTGCCAGCTGTGGCTTGTAGAAGAGCCTTTCAATAGCTGAACGTCATCTTGATTATGAACCCCTGAAACAGTAAACAGTAGATTGCAGCATGACACATTCAAGATTTCTCATTTAGTTAGAGCTCTACATCTACATATCAGCAGAAAAAGTTAAAATGGTTTGTAATCAAATACACATGGTACATAGTTCTTGGTGAAAATGATTTATCTAGCATAAAACAATTCATTGATAAGAATACAGATATACAGTATGTAGGGAAACAAAGAGCGATTACACCATATTTATTTCCTATTTATCACTATGAATATTAAATACTTTGTGTTATATATTATTATTACATCGTCTCTGCAACATCTATGTAGTGGAAATGAAACTAAAAACGAAACATTTTAAGACCTTTTCAGCACATACTTCAGACAAAACAAAGACTAAACAAAAACTCCAGCAATTACAGATCTGCTTGATATTAAAAGAGCTTCTTTGTCATTTCTGACAATAGGACTTTGGGACACATGCTGTATTCATGCCTTTGAATGAGCTAAAAAAAATATACAATAAGACCTACTGCTGTCAAACTACAACAATGGAACATGTACCACTATTAATGTCATGATTAGACAGACCACCATTGATAAATCAACTTCATATTTTGCACAAACATAGGCCTTGATTTGGAGGGTGGTAATTTAAAGTTCAATCAACCTACTGGAAGTGCTTCCGGTAAACAAAAGACATTGAACCAATGTTGGTTTATTGCAATACTGGGTCAGAGTCGCAACACAAAATGGCCAAAAAAAAAGGATACAAGGGGAGTGATGATGGTCCCGTAAGCTATACGCTTTATCAGATCTATCACTGGTATCATCCGTATGGATATGAAAACGACACAAATTGTAGAAACTGAGCTATTGTATTGTGATGACAAAGTATTCCTCTGGTTGCTTCTGCAACCTTGATAAATAGACCAAGGCCAATGGTGTGTATATGAAGTGACAGAATTGCAAGGTGGATAATATGATGAAAATCTTTCCTCTGTCTCCTTTTGTGAGTTCTTGATACATGGACCAAGATCACACATTTTCCAAATTTAATATACAGTTTGTAGAAATGAATAGCTAAGATGTGAATGGTATAATAACTCACCAAGCTAACATGCTGAAAATAAATTTCAGTTGTTGCTAGGAATGTGATGTTGAAATAATAAAAAATTGACCAAATAAATTTTTCAGTTTTACCTCCCACCAAAAAATTGAAGTTGATCTGTGGCGGCCATTTTGAATTTCAGTAAAACCTTGAAAAAGTCACCTGCACATCTCCATATGGTGGGGAATATGATAGTAAAATTTGAATAATATCTGAGTTTTTGCGCCCACAAATTTTTTTGGAGTTGACCTCTGGCGGCCATTTTGGTAGCATCTTTAAAAAATGTCATGTTAAAATATCAAAAAAAATTAACCAGCCCACAAGAAAACGTGCCGTCGGACAGAATCCTTGCATGCCTAAAATCCCCCTTCCTCTACGGGCCGGGGATGAAAAGGTCGAAGTCACCCATTTTCAAACATGACATCTAATACTCCCAGATTCACCTTTGATATAGACCTACAGTATGCACGGATGTATCGCACAGATACAGATGATTGTAGGATATAGGTTAAAAATATTAAAAATTTTTAAAAACATTACTTGGATATGGAAGATTTATAATTCACTTCAATAATCCAGTGAGCCAAGTACAGTAGCAATGTGCTTCTCAGAATATAGCCCAGAAATAACAAAAGTGACGGGGATATCCAAGTACAGTACTAGAAGTAGAGCGTACACTAATCAGATCAAAAGGAATCATCATCATTGCCAAATTCCGAAATATTAGCCACATACATAATACATTTAGGAAATCATGCTTCAGTAGAACACACAAACAACTGATAAACCAGACAGAGGCCAAAGTATTCACCATACCAGACCCTCTCAAATGATCACTCCTACCAAATTTGGTGACTTGATAGGCTAGGTAACATGAATTGGATTTGGCAGCTCAATGCCACAAGCCCCTCCGACTCTTACTATGTGGGCGGGGAAGATAAAATAAAAACACAAATCTTGGACACGAGGTTTTCGGTTTATGCCTCTGCAATTATAGTAGTATAGAGTAGTCCATGTTTTACCATGAAAATATGAGCTGCAGACACATGAGGCTAACTAAAAAATATATTCTTTCAAATGATACAGGTTTAAAAATCAAAAATAGGTTATTACAGGTTAACCTGAATATCACACTTGGGAAGGGTGCAGAACATTGGACTAAAGACTGTACAACAGAATGAAACTAAGAACACACAACACCATAACCATACTTTGTTGATGGTTTGTTAAAACATCATGCCCATTATCAGCAGAACATACAAAATATTTATACTGATTTTTAGAATTAGTACTCCCTTGACCTTGCAATGGACAAATCTTATATGATTAGTACATTTGAGGAAGAATAACAACAGCCTCTAAGTTCTCTGGCCTCAACAGATAACATTTCTCGCACCACACACTAATTTTTGTTCGCATGCACAGCTCATTGACTTAAAGTCAGACATTTTCAATTTTGCACTGGATTTCATGATGCTAAAACAAAGCTTCCTTCTGGTATTAGCATTGGAGCAGCACTATTACTTTGATACTGGCAGCATGGAAAGAAAATACCTTGTCCTTCAAAAAAAAAAAGGAAATTTGAATGAAAACTGAGCCTTAAATTCCCCAGTATTATATTGACATGTTTTGATTCAAATTGTTTATGTTTGAGCCATTTTTACTCATTTGGAAGTTGTGAGTTGCGGTAGTGAGAAACATTTCGAATGGGTATAAGAGTGCTTACAATAAAGTTCTATTTTTTTTTTAAACGGCTGTGGTAATCACGATTATTAGGGAAGTGCCCTCATTTCGAACTTGCAGTTGCACGCATGGTAAAAAAGAGTGTATCATGTTTCTAGAATTTTTTTTAACCTTCATTATAAACTTTGATCGAGTTAGGGCAGGTTTTGGACCTGGGTATTTTTTTATTCAGATAAATATTAACAAGCATATCATGCTTACAATGGTATTATTCTACATTTATAGAATGTTTCAAGGTGAACTAGAGTGTGATGTGTGTTGACACATAACACTTACAACGCTGAAATATTTTAATATAAGCCAAAGAGACCAAAGGGTTTTTTCAATTTGAAATCATCATAAAAACCTTAGTTAGCTCTTTCAGCTTCATTTGAATATCTGTGTTATGGGTCTACAGCCATTATAAATATTTTAATTCTTTCAGTGCGGGGACCGTCTTTATATCTGACTTATAAAGATAAGGCTCAGAAAGGGTGTACAATGCTGCAAACTATGCCGGGTCAGCGTTTATCTGTTACAGTATTTCATTCAGACGTGTAGCCAAAATGTTAATTTAATGCCTTTGTGAAATTAACAAATTACATTATCTTTCGGAGATGGATTATTACCCTTCGCCTTCGGGCACAATTTCTTGTAAGCAAGAAACTATACTATAGTCAATATTTTGTTTTACTTTTAAAGAATCTGAAATTCATTGATAATTGGGTTGATAGCGGCCATTTAAAAAAAGACACACAAAAAACAAATTAGTGTTATCATAATACACTCAATATTTAACTAATTAACTGAACATTACATTATTTTATTCAGACTTGTAGCCAAAAGTCTATGTAGATTTAGGAGGTCACCTGTGAGGATAATCTGCACAGTAATACCACTGCTGTTAGTTGACTTGCAAGAAAAAGTGATAAAAATAACGTAACAGATACTGTCAGCGCTAACTTACAAATGTTTTAAGATCTTTAGATTTAGTACCTTTCTAAATAACAACTAGTACTTATATATAGATTTCTATAAAAAAATATTTGAATTTGTTTTACAACAAAAGTAAGAGATAAGTGCTGACAATATAAACCAAGAGAACAAAGGGTTATCTTCATGTAAAATGTTCATAAGCAAAATGTTCATAAATGTCTTAGTTAGCTCTTCCCGCTTCATTTAAATACCTATGTTATGGATCTACAGCCATTATAAATATTTTACTATTTTAGTGTGGGAATTAAATTTAGACCTCAAGATTCATACGTCTAGATTCGAATGTCTAAAGTCCGTCCCCACAGGTTAATACAGTGCACTGCATGATTCAGCGTTAAAGCTTATTAATCCCCAATTGATAAAAAGCCTACCTTTGTATGTGGAAATATTTGTACAGAAATTAAGTTAATTATTATCGGCCACTATTTCCTTATAGAGCAGCATCTAATTACCAGAAGCCCTATTCAATCATCAGTATTGACATTCAATCAACATTGGGTAAATAATTGATGAACAATTAGCGTACAGGGGCAAAAGGGAGCAAAGGGTGAGCATTTAGTGTCATCAGTAATTTGTTTTCCCGCAACCAGAGAATAAGTGGAGGACAAAAACTCACACTTGACAGGATGATCAGGGTGTTGAAGTGGCAATGCAACTGGCAACATGCAAGGCCCATTAACGCCTGTTTAGAAACCCAAGTTCAGGATCAATGCAGTTCACCAAAATGTTGTTTTATAGAAAATTATGAATTTTATCTCATCTTAAAGGAATCTATTTGTGATTTTAATATACACATCATAACTGTATAAAATAATTATTTTCAAATATAAAATAAAATCAGAATAACAATAGAAAACTGTACATGGAATAGAAAGCAGAACAAATTGAAATCAACCTTATCGTAGGTATATGTACATCGACATTGGGAGTCTTGGATTTTATGTGAGTTAAGGGTTTAATATGCTTAAATTAAATGAAGACATGCAGACACACAAGCGATAAGCTAAATAGCATCACATTATAGCCTTCCCCAACAAGAATACATGACAACACAAGACAGGCAGGAGCAGCAGGTTATATACAGACAGGAGGCCACATGCTGTGTGCCATACCTGAGCTGCCTGATGTAGGGGCATTCTCCTGGTAAAAGGCCTGCCTGCTCACATCACGCTCCCCCGAGTAGAATCGTGGTGACACCACTTCATCAGGTAGGGCAGAGATCGCCAATGGTTTGGAAACATTAGACATAATATCAGGCATAGTGGGCGATTGGTCCTGTTTCATTTTGTTGGCCATTGGAAACTCTATTCTTCTATGAGCACCAGTTTCCTCGGGTAGACTAAGGGAATGACTCGAGGACCTGCTTTGCTTTACAGGGGGTGCACTGAGGGAAGTTTTGGTACAAGAACGCTTTCTCCTCTGTACCTTCTTTTTGTCCTCCGCAGGTGATAGTGGGGGCATTTTAATAAGCCCATTTATATCTCCCATCCCACATGTGTTGTTAGATTGTGATGTCGCAGTGGCATAAGGCATGCCAGAAGACATCAGCATATTAGTATATAGATCTCTTTGCTGAGAGAGAAAAGGGCCATCTATGTCTGGCAAACTGTGCGGGTAAGAAGAAAGAGCTGATGGTAGGCCCCTAGCTGCCTCTGCATGCAGAGCTGCATAATGTGCATAAGCTAAGTCTTTATGAGTAAATTGACCCGTACCATAGTGTGCAGTTGCTGCTGTTGCTGCTGACACAGGTGGACGATCAATCCCAAACAGGCTGTCTATGTGAAAGCTCGGAGTGCCAGATGACGGTCTTGGACTAATACTAGTAATACGAGCACCATTTTCGAGGTTTCTCACAGATTCAGCTGAAGCCGTGCTGCTGGAGCTACTAGGTCGACTGATGGGAGAGTAGATGTGTCCCAAGTGGTCCGAGCCAGGGACACATGTCTGCACTGTCATAGCTGGCAACACTCTGCTTGTGCAAGTTTCTACAACATGCTTCAAAGATGATTCCCCGTGTATTTTTTGAAGTGGTATAGACACAGGGACACTGGCAAGTTTCTTTCCTACTTCGGATAGAGGCAGTTTCACTGGAACACTAAGTTTCCCATAACTACTATGTTCTTGAATTAACTTGTTATTCTCCATGGATATATTGCTGGTACACAGTTTTTTGGAAGGAAAATCTTTATTCGCTTCTACAACATTAGATAAGGTAGTTGGAGTTGTCCTTAAATATGGTGATTTAGTTGCTGCCTTGGGTGGATTGCTCCCTGACGAAGTGAACCATGAGTTAAACAAAGGTCCATTTACGGCCTCTTTACTGTTTTCCTGAGAAATATTGACCAATGGCTGATTTGAATTATCACTGTCAAGTGCATTGGCTATGATAGAATTGAGCTTAGAATCTATAGTAATCATGCTTTGCTGACTGTTTTTAACGTTCTGACTTGACTGTGACTGGACGACTTTCTTGTCCTTAGGGCTTTTACGCCGATTTGTTGACGGGTCTCCCCTTCGTCGAGGTGATGACTTAGTGGAAGATGCCGATGGGTTTCTAGATGTAGTAGGAGCTGTAGGGACAGAAATGGCTGATAAGGGGGTTCTGGTCAAAGATGCTTCAGACGATTGAGGCAGAGCTTCTATTTGGGATGCCGCTGCATCTACTACAGGTGATGGTGAACTGCCAGTTGTTTCTGTACCTTCCAGGGTGTTTACTTGGTTTTCTAGCTGACTCATACGATCCACCAACTTGTTGCGATGTGCCAGCGACACAGCTAATTCTTTCCAGATCAATCCTGATGCCAACCCTCCAATATCAGCAGTCTGCAATTCAGAGATATCAATAACAGCAATGTTTTTTTTTAATATCATGCCTGCAAATACAAACAACATCAACTTCAATCTTTGATAATAGGTTGGTTGTAATAAACCTTAACCCTTGTCCTACTGAATTATTTCAATGGTATTTTTGTCGTTTCAAGCTAGAATTGCTAACACAATTTCCAACTCCAAGATATACATCTTCTAAATTGAGTTGTTTGACTAACTGTGTGGTGTAGCAGGATAAAGGTTAATTGCCATACAAGCATTAATATATCTAGCGCTGGGTATAGAGTTTATCATTATTAGAATGTAGGTTAATACATTACTCTCAATAACCTACTCAAGATATACGTTATGAACACTTAACCATGTTTATACTGCTTAAAATACAAGTACCGAATTTATTTTAATAAACACCAAGGGCGTTTATTAGAATACCCTCAGAAACTACAGGGGAGATGGGTGCTTATTAGAGTATTTTGTTGATGATCATAATTATAGTGTACATGATCGTGGGCTTTATTTTCTAATCAGGTGGGTGGGCGCTTATTGGAATAAGGGCGTTTAATCCAATAAATACGGCACATTTTATTTTCATACAAGTACATTTAATTTGACCAAGATTTAATGGGAAAAGTAGTTTACCTGCTTGCCATTCAGCTTGCTAGCTGTTGTGGCCTCCTCCTGGAGTCGCTGATAATGTAACAACAGCTTCAACAAATAAAATACATTATTACTGTCTAGTCCTCGCTTAATATGATGTAGGCACACTTATGTTAACCGTTAACCCATCAAACACGAGATATTGAACCATTGACCCACAATTAGTTCAATATCTCGTGCTTGTTGGGTAGTTAAATGTTTACTAGATGCATATTTTATTTACTCACACAAAGGCAAAATAATAAAACAAAAAAGTGTGTTTTTAGAAGATGAAAGTTTTATCTATGGTTTCCCGTCAGGTAAGTAAGACCTATACAGGTGACGTCACAGAGACACTGGAGGGGTTGGCTCAATGCTTGGCTACCGTCTGTCTGCGACATTGGTCCACAAGTGTTGCCATTTTCTAACTCGTCTGGCGAGTTTACAGGGTGAGCATGGTTGGCAAGTTTACAGAATGAATACGTCGACAAAGTTTCAAATCATTCAAAGTTTATTGGGCATTGCCTGACAATTGCTAAGCATATGTACCAAATTAAAAGAGGATCTGCTGGAAACTTGTGCCTGAAACACGCTAATGAGTGGCAAGATAGTTTTCAAGACATTGCACAATACACATTAAATCACATTAATATGAGGCTAAAAGCTGAGCCAATAAATAGTTGGGAGATTTAAGTTAATTTGTGATAAGAGTAGATGAGAATGAGAATCAAAATAACATTATATATCCAAACTAGAGTGGGATACTTTAAAAAACTAGGGCCTGTCTTCTCGTACAAGTTACCATATATCGTAGGCTTTGGGCTCGACCAATCCGAAGCTACAATTTATCGTATCTTGTACGAGAATCTGGGCCCTGAGCCAATATTTTGATGCTGATGTTTGCCACTTACCACTTTGCTCTGTTCCTGTTCTATGTGGCTGATAGTACCTTGTAACATGTTGGCTTGCACTTGGAGCTCTTTGTGTCGCATCACAATCTCCTTCGCTTTGGCCAAAAATTCTGCGGGCGTCTGTGCTGCGATGCCAAGCTGGTGGAACATTATCACAAATAACTGAACTGACAACACACCAAAATTAAATTCCACACAAGTTAGTATTTTCTGTATTGCTAGCGCAAACAGTGTAGTGAAATGTATTGAGGCGAGACAACAATCACTGCTAGGAGGGCATATATGTGATCCATCTGCATAAAATCAGTCGCATCTCTTTATTTTTTTCTAATATATAAAGATTCAATATTCAGTGTTTCATCTAGGATTCAGAAGGGGCATGGCGCCACCGATCATTGGGGGCACCCAGTTAACTCGCTTGGGCATTTCCAACACCCACCCTCCCCAATTAAGGGTACAAACAAAATCAGTTATTACCACTATGTACACATGCCGTTATCAGGTATTGTGTCATAGGTGTGAACGCGAGACATCAGTGATCGGGGTGTTTTCCACTGTGACAATGGCCTGGGTGGATTAAATATGACGTAACAATAGTTCAATGAGGCACTTCACTGTCTGAATATTCGAAGGGCAACATGGCGCACCTGAAGGGCAACATGGCGCTCACAAAAGGCAACATGGCGCTGCGCCATGTTAGAAATGGCTAGATGAAACACTGATATTGTGAAAGAAAACAAACATACTATTTCTGTGATCTAAACCATTAGAAATTATCTTTATTCAAACAAAAAATTTTGAATGTGAAATTTGTTCAAAGACATTTGTTAAAAGAAAGTGATAACCCTCAAGACTTCTGTTGCTGTATAAGCAACGATTATATGAAGAATATTTAAAAGCAGAGGGAATAAATATGTAACAAGAACGCTAACGCTAACATTATCCCCTGCCATTAAATAAAGTCAATAATGGCATCAAAGTCTAAGGTTAAACATTAGGTCAAAGGTCGACGCCGAAAAGGCACATCTACACCTCCTGAGGGATGTGTGTGCGCAATATGGAAACAATCCATCAAACTCTTTTCCGAAATATCATCTGGAACTGAACTGATCATCCAGCATCAATCTAAGTCAATAATGGCATCAAAATAAAAAATTAGGTCAAAGGTCATAACCTCCACAAGGCAGATATACACTTCCCGAGGGATTGTGTGATGCAATATGAAAACATGCTTCTGACAATATCCCCTGTCCTACTTCGTGGGTGGGGGGATAACAATAGGGCTGTGCTTCCATTTACCTCAGCCAGACGTGCCTTCAGCTGTGCCAGACTATCCTTCTGGAGGTTAGAGATCTGTTTCTCCAAGTGTGCTACTCTACCTTTCAAGCTCTTGTTGATATCCTGTCAAAAAAAAACACACATTACATCTAGAGATACTGGTGAGTATAACATGAAAACAAGACGTTTTTTGCAAGACTTAATTAAAAGTGGGAGACAAATAATCTAAATTAACCTATTCACTGAGCAGAAAGTTATAAAATATATATGACATTAACTTGTGTAGCTGAAAAAGATTTTACTGTCCTTCCAGAGATTTTACAAAAAATCATGACTTTCAATTTTTTCATAAATATCTACGAGCCCTTTTAATCAAGCCCTTTTAATTTTTTATCACACATTCATTATAAAAATTAGCTCAAGCTTACCCTACAATGATCAATTTCCCGTTTTAATTGATCTCTGTACTGTGCAGAGCCCATGTATTCTAGAAATTTTTGAAGTTGATTTTTGTATACATCTGAAAAAAAGTATGGTCACTGCATGAAGTTGTGTCTCGCGGTATTCAACAAGGTTTCAGCATGACTAGCCTATTATGTAAAGTTCACTATACAAATTGTATGGAACAAAAGATAAATTGTAGTGTTATAACCAAGACAGATAGACAAGAGAATAATAGCATTCAGTCAAAATTATAGCATATAACAACATTATTATTGCATATTGCCTATCACTTGTAATACCTAGGAGCTTTTCGAGAGCTGGCTGATCTTCATTTGAGCTACTACACTGAGTACTCTGTTTCTCTTCTTCTTTGCCAGTGACAGCGTAATTATGCATGGACTGGATCATACTCTTGTCATTGAAAGAATCCAAGTTGTTATATTCTGCAACAGACATATATTCTTGATCCTCCTCTGGGTTTGTGGACAAATGACCTAATTTCTCGTCATCCCTACTAGACACCGCGTAGTTATGCATGGACTGAATCATACGTTTATCATTGAAGGAATCCACATTATCATAGCCTAAAACAGAGGACTACTGGTAATCTTAACAACTCAATGACAGTGATGTGAGCAAACCACTGAAATCATAACATAACCTAGAAATACAGTGTGCTTTATATATATGATTAATTTTTTATTACTTGATTAGCAATGGGTATTAATATACTGTTGTGATTTTTTTTTATTATTATGATCCGACAAAACTATCACATATGGACATGTACACATAAAAATTGATGATAGTTCCCAACATAAACTGTAGAGGCAGAGATTAGTGGAGTATTACCAATAAAACTTCGAATTTAAAAACACTCTTTAAATGAAACATAGTTCAAATATGTCTGAGCAATACACACTGGATAAGATATAAACTATAAAATTTCATTGTAAAGATTAATAATAAAAACAACACTATTAACTGAAATAAAATAGTTCAAATGTGTCTGAACAATACACATTGGATGAAATTGTTGATATACCTTCCTGAGATGAAGTCTTGATTGTCTGATTGTGAAATGCATTAAGGGCATCCATTGTTGCAGCAGGAACACGAGTTCGTGTTTTCTTGTTTGCTTTACGTGCTGCTGACAAATCAACATACAGAATATAATCAATTGCTTTCAGTAGTAACTAAATCAGATTGGGTTCATCGCAAACACTAAAAGTGGAAGTGACACTGTACAAAATAATGTACTGTCAGAGGTCAAACATATAGATAATACTGGATACCTATTGTATGGTTTCCTCTAGATGAGTAATGGCAACTACAGGCTTACATTACACAAGTTTTTAAGTTATAAGCTATTTGAGGGTCACACCAAGGGGTCAAACGAAGGCCAAACACAAAGATGCTACTTCATACTCATTGTATGGTTTACTACACTATCTGGGTTACTATTCAAGATATAGACCTATGCACAGAGCATTTTTGTTAGAAATGGCATCCAGGCAGCCATTTTGAATTAAAATTTTCCCAATTTTCCACTGCTTGTGTACATATAAACACATACACATACCAAATAGCATGTTGATTGCAATAACATTTTTCGAGGTAACGCTTCCACAGCATATTTGGCGGGCATCTTAGAAAATGGCTGACTAATGGTGTCATTAAAAAAATCAATAAAAGTCCTTAAGGGTATATAGTGACATATGTAAATATTTACAAGGAAAATTGTCCAAATAACAAGAGATCAATAAGAAATAAGTCAATAAGAAAAGGTGGTGGCAGCCGCAAGCAAACGATGCCAGTAGGGTGCCTTAACAAAATAAAATTTACATTTAATTGTGTCACATACAGTACAGCTCATTCGTGACGTCAGTGTTGTGACAAGTCGGACACAGTACGACAGACTTTATTCCGGCCATTCTGGATGGCCGGACTAGTTGTGGCACGACATAGGTACGACATGATGTGGTTGTCGCGACATGGCGTGGTCGAAACAAAGTCCAGAATGCATGCAAACAAATTGTGTTTGCTTGTCGACCCATGTCCGGCTGTCCCGACATAACTGGGAGAATATTCACACATCTCAGCCAAATTGTGTACAAATTGCCTGAAGTTGTCCGGCCATACCAGCCGTCATGACAGGTCGCGACAAGATGTAGTTTATTTGTACAAAATGTGTGCACAAAAAGCCTGGACTTGTCCAGCCATATCGACCGTTGCGGCAGATCAGAACAACTTGTCACGACAGGCCGTGCCACAGGCTCACCAGGGTTTCTGTTCCAGCCATGTCGTGCCATCATTATGTCGTGCCGTGTCGCACGACATACGTCACAAATGAGCTGTATTGTATAGGCTAGTAATAACAGAAATTTTTTTAATTTTTGAAGTAATTAGTTTACCATTTTCAATATCAGTGGAAAGCTGAAAAATTAATGAATCCAATCTGATAAATTGATAGATAGGTACTATGCTTAACAAGCAAACTATGATAATATTGACTGCCATTTCAGAAAACTAAAAACTTACTGAAGTTAGTCTTGGCTCTGCGACCTGCAGTTTTTGCCAAACGTTTCGGACCTGTTCGTTGTGGTTTCTGTTGTCCTTTCTTCACACTTTCTTTAGAAACCTATCAAATTAAACATCACACAAAAAAAAAGATACAAATATTTTTAAAAAGAAAATAACATTTCATACTAACTTACATAAAGAGACAAACAAAGTTAATTAAGTAAGTACCTCTTCTTCTTCCTCTTCATGTGGACGCTGGCACCACTGGGTCCACTGGCGACGTGTGGTGGGACCTGCGGCCTGTTCCCCCATATTTTCTTCATCAGAAAAAGCTTCAAATAGAAGTGATTTTGCAGCAGGAAACTGTTCTTTCTGTGCTCGTCGACGTCGACTGCTACTCTCTTCAGACACCGATGTTTGACTGTGCACACTCTCCTGACAGCAAGCCCGACAGTTAGGCTAGTGGAAGCACATCACATTAGTTAACTCGTAAAGCGCTGAATTTTTTATAAAGACCATGGAGACCAAAGGGTTTTATTCAATTTGAAATCATCATAAATAACTTAAGTTTTTTTCCTGATTCATTTGAATACCTGTTATAGGTCTACAGTCAATATGAATATGTTAACTCTAATATCAACTTGAGACGTCCAAATCTGAAGTTTACAAACGTCAGATTCTGACGTCTAAATTTGATCCCCGTGCTGTAAGAGATCATTTCCTCCTACTGACATCTCTATTCTGAGCAAATATTAGATAACCAACTAACGTTGATTTATTGTCAGACCACTCTGAATGTGACATATTGCTATTCAACGAAGGTTCAATATCGGTTTATTTTTGTGCTTGCCGGATACATGCATACAAAACTACATTAGTCAAGGCGTTACAGTACAATTTTTCATTTAGAAGATTTGACACATTTCACTAAATCATAAGAGTTGTTCCTCTAGTTTTTTGGCAGGGTTGGCAAGATTATCAAGTAAAAACACAGCAGTCAGCAATTTTGAATTTTATTGAGTTGGAATTTTTCAGGGCACATTTCCCCCAGAACCCTCACACATGTTTCATGATAATGGTCTAACTATCTGGCTAAAAAGTCATTTTGAAATGGTTTGCTCAAAAAAGTTATTCAGGTCATTGCCTGATAGTGCTGAGCATTTGTACCAAATTAAATAAAGAAGTGTGGGAAACTATTTCCACAATTGCCTTTCTTCATTAAATGCTCTCTATTTAAATGGTCAATGGGATCAAAATCAAAGAAATTCCCGGGTCATATGTAACGGCTATGCAAAGTATGCACAAACATGAGTTTAAATTGTTCCTATTTAAACAACTCTGTCAGCTACGGAAATACGCCTCAGCCTCTAATCATCGTTTAAAAGTGAAAATTATTTGAAACAAGAGCGCACTCGTCAATTAAACCCGCCACCATTATTGAAATTATCCAAGAACTGGTTATTTAACAGCAGCAGGCAGTACATAGTTGAGCAGAATGCGAGAAAAACTTTTGAAGTTATCATGCCCACAAGAAAAGGTTAACGCCAACGCCGATGAGCTACAATTGCAACAGCCCACCTTTTCAAATTAAAAAGCGGGCTAAAAATGACCGCGAATCTGCCATTTGAAATGTAATGGCGCTTGGTTATCCTGTACTATTATTATGCTTCCGATTCCTTCACCTGAACTGTCAAAAACAATAACATAATTTCGAGCTCTAAATTCTAATTTCTATCATTTGACATTAATATAAAGGCATTCTACCTAGGTACGCTGTACAAGAGTGCACATAAGTGTTTTGGCTTTAAACCTTTTAATTCGCATAATCAGACAAAATTACTAAATCAGCAGAAAACAGATTTCAGAAAGTTCCTATGAACTGATGTATCCAACCTATCCCCCCCAATGTCAACGCATGCACTTAATTACATTTCCAACCTTCCCCCCAATAATCAAATATTTAATTTATAGATAATACTCGTGTAATAAAGTGTTCACCATAATATCATCTTTGATCGAAGGAAAAAAAGAAACTGATTATATTATTAAAAAATAGATTTTATACTGGAAAAGTGTTTTTGCTATATTGTCCATCTTCTGCAGATGCGAAAGTAAAACAAAGTGGGTAAAAATATATATCTTATGAAAAGTAAGGTTGTCCTCAGTGTGAGATCTTTTTATTCACCTGGGAGTCTTCACTAAAATGCCCAACGGGTTTTCCTCTTCGATCTTTACGTTGCAATCTTTCTTTAGGCTCGTCCTCCTGCAGAGAAAACAACACAAGTCTATTTTCTAGAACCAGAAAATGCATTTAAACCACGTATCGGTAAAAATTGAATTAGTATTGAATGTTTTTTTCTTGTAGCTATCAAACTCAAATAAAATGCAATTACATGTACCACAAAATTATATTTAATAAACCATGATATTTTAATAGCTGACCATGGTGAAAACTACTTTCAAATGTGTTTCATGGATACTAGAATCAATAAAATAGTAATAAGATTGTACTAACTTCGAACATTGTTTTTTGACGTTTACCATAATACAATATTTACAACATTTACATAATACATGTTTAAGAAATTAAAGGATATTTTTAAAGGACAATCATGATCCTAATGCCAGGAGTGGCTCCACTGGCATATGCATTGGCCTAAAATGTGCCCACATACCTTTAATTTTGGATTCTTTAATTTCTGGAAATATTTTTCCAACTGTCAAACACAATCACAATTTTATTGACATAATGTTCGTTACAAACTCAGGAAGTTGTATCAGATGTTTTCATGCAATAAATAATCAAAAGTTTTTTCCAGGTGAAAAAATGCATTGGATTCTTGGTTTATTGTAATAAAATTATTTGAATTATTTTAAAATCCATATTAACCAGAAAAAAATATTTTCCATAATTTCAGTATCTTGGGGGTAACAAAAAATACTGCACACATTTGAAAAATAAGCAAAACAAACAATACAGAATAACACACCCCTGAAATAAGGACAAATCCTACTAAGCCTGCAGATGAGGGGGTGTTTACTGTAACACCATATCAATATGACAGTGATAAAGTCAGGTGCTCTGGTTTTTAATTCATTTGAAAAAAATATTTTAATGTTCCCACTGAAAATTCCTATTTTTTTATACAACCTGTTGACCACTTCGAATCATAACGTACAGAACAAACAATAATTAAACAAAGAAGTTGCTGTATTGTTGACAAACAAGAGAGGATAGGAGTATATTCAGAATATACAGTCCCTTTAGATATGAAAGGCTGTATATGCAAAGTGGCAGATACACCCTTTAGCATCTAAGGTCATGATTAAATGTCTATTAGTAAAAATGCAGAGACTGAAAGTTTCCACATTGGTCTAAAGCTGACCTTTTTTAAAAAAAATTCTTGAAGTCAAAGATGACCCAATATATTAAAAAAAAATGCACATCTACACTATTGGGGGATGTGTGTATGCAATATGAAAACAATCCAGCAAACTGTTTCCGAGACATCATCCGGAAACGAAACAGGGACGCAAAGCAAGACATGGTGATGAAAATATCCCCTGCCCCTACTTCGTTGGCAGGAGAAAAAAAGTGAACACAAAAAAAAGATCAACATCTTGAATAAAATCAGGAACACAATTTAATGGTTTCTATTTATAAATTTCTACCGGGTATTTTAACATGTGCCACTTCCGAGTAGTTTCCATTTCAACTATGAATAATATTTCAAGATTTATAGTTTCTGCTGTTACTGTGATAAACCCAAAACACACATCTCAAAATTAGCTGTAGCTTCTGTCCATCAACAATTAGAAATTTCTATCTGTTTCTGTGACCTTGAAACTAAGTAAAGGTCAGAGTATCAACTTTTAATAAAGGCCTCAAGACAAAGCATTATGAAGTTATAGTGCTTATAAGCTGTTTTTGTGACATGATGACTTAAAATTAGGTCAAGGTCACCAAGTATCGAGCATCACCCTGACATTTGCGTAGTGAATATGTAGCAAAAAAATAAAGGCTCCAATTCAATTTGTTATAAAGTTATTGTGCTTACAAGTTTCCTAGTGATCTTGAAATTAATCCAAGGTCACAGAGTATCGAACCCGATCTTAAAATGATGGGTAAATAAGGTCCGAGTAGTTTTTAGCAAAATATTCTGGAATAATGGCCACTGCAACATTGATGTAGACACCGAACTTTCTGAAAAATTGATGCAGTCTAGGAATTAATACTAGCATGCAGTACCTTGAATATTGAGTGTATCGGATAGGCGGCTTTAAAGTTATCAGATATTTTCCCGAACTTTCTGAAAAATCAATGCAGCCTGGTAATTAATACTTGTATCCAGTATGTTGAAAACCAAATGAATTGAAAAAGCGGTTTTATAGATATCAGGGTGACATGGTATGGATGACCGCCGGACGAAACCGTACAAAAACAAAAAGCCTCCCGGGGGAGCCTTAAAAATGTTGAATTTTATGGGGGAATAAAACCCATGCCAAAAAAGATCAATCAGTTGAATAATTAAGTAGTGTATAATCATGTCTACAAAGAATTTCTATGTTATTTTAAAAACAGATGTGGTTAATGCAATGTAGTATGGAACAAAAGCGAGACACCGGAGAGCTGCAAACATGGTAAAACAAGAGGCATAAGTCCTATATCATCCCCCGCCATCAATCAGGTTACAGTTTTTACTGTCGCAAATATTTTAAAAAGTCAACTTGTGGTGGCCATTTTAAATTTCAGTAAAATCAGCTGCACATTTCCAGATGGTGGGTAATGCGATTGTAAAATGTGAATTATTTCTGACTTTAATTTCAAGTTTTTGTGACCACAAAAAATTATGAAGTTAATCTATGGCGGCCATTTTGTATATCATCAAAACCTTAAAAAGTCACCTGCACATCTCCATATCGTTGGGAATGTGATAGTAAAATTTAAATAATTTTTAGTAGCACTTGCACATCCCCATGTTGCTAAGAATGTTATGTTTAAAATAAATAAAAAATTGACCAGTAGTTTTTGCGCCCACGTGATGCGTGACGGGATCCTGGGTAACTAAAATCCCCCTTCCCCTACGGGCAGGGGATAAAAAAACAGCAATCGGTTGAATATTAAGGAATGTAGCAATCATGCTTACAATAAATTTACATAGGTCTCTTCAAAAACAGTAGTGGCCATCAGGGGTCAAATGACTCTTTACTTGAAAGGTCAGCTCTACGTGCAGCAGAAATTTGTTCAAAATGTCTGAGTTTACGTTCAGACCATTTTATAGTGTGCATGCTCGCACCAACATTGAGGGCAAAATCAACATTTCTTCCCATCATGGATGAATAGAATGAATATACTTCTAACACTCCTAAATCTTCTGTGTTCTAGAATCCATTCTCATAGTCCATTTATTGTTCCGTTCAATCAATCGAATGTGCCACGATTTTGAATAGAAATGCAGCCCTCGACAATGACGATTGCCCGAATGCCCAGTGCAACTGAGCTGCTACTTCGGGCAATTAGATATGTATGAATTCTTGCCTGGTGGGCAAGCAAACATTGGGCCCATAGTCACCAAAAATTTTAAAATTTGAATGAGATGTATTATTCTCAGCGATTCTGACATACCGGTATGTCTCTTGCACAAAAGGAAACACTCTATATACGTGTACTACTAAACACAATGTTCAGATTTTGCTACATGAGATCGCGGGACATTCCTTCGGATGCTAATATCACAGATGTTTATTACCTTGTAGCCAGTGTGCATAGTAAAGTATGCTCTTAAATTTTACCAGAATGATGTTGAGGATCATATCCTGACATGATACACATTTGCATGCGCACCTGCATTCACACATGTTAATGTTTACTCCCGGCTTATGGAGTCTGTTTGCCAGACTGCTCTAATGCAGTGCTGCATGTATAGACTATATACCTAGCAAACACAAGACTCAATCAATGATGGTACAATGTCTCATGTTTGCTTCGTACCCAGCAACCTCGAGGCGCTGCTCCAATGTTGCTTTAATGTTGGGCCAGCAGCGAAGACGATGGGCCAACATTAAAGCAACAATGGGGCAACGCCTTGTGTTTGCTGGGTGAGGGTCTTGTTTTAGAATCCTTTCCTAACGTGGTGTTTTTCTGCCTTTCCATCATCTACAGAAAATTGGAGACAGTCACTGTCATTGTCACTGCCACTGTCAGATATCCATCTGATATGAGACATCATGATTGCAGTCACAAATATCGATATGATATGATGGACAGACATTAGAAAGATGTCAAACTCCACCAAGATTTTCTGCCAAATTCATCATTGTGTGGGGAAATACTTCATATAATAAATTTATCTTCTTGTGATTTAGTATGAATAACAAGAGAGTCAGTCGGTCATGTCAGGGTTCAACTTTTTTTGCTGACCAATATCTCATCATGCGTAACATAATTAATGCTGCATAACATAACACACCGGTCATTCTAATTTTTTCTCAATACATTTATTGAACATGTTTGAGAAATTGTTGCAAATACTATGTATGTAGGCCTTGAGCAGGATACATCATACCAAAGGGAACTATCGTGTTCACACGGGAACGTTATGGCAGCCTAAATGTAATTGCAATTTAGCCCACATTTACTCACCTGTTTAAATTCTATAGCTATTAGGACAATTTTCAAAAGCATGCATTCAATTAGAGGAAAAACATATATAATGAAAGAATATCATTATCACACAAGCCAAAACATAATACAGTGCTCGAGATAAACTTGTTTATGTGGAAACTCATTGAAATTGGGGATAATGTGTAAAATATAAAACAAAAGGTTACTTAAAGATATTGTCAATTGATATAACATTTCAATCTCATTTGTAATAACATCAAATGCTGTTCTTTATCATGTCAAATTTTACATCCATGTGTATGTATCTGTACATATGTATCTATCAATGCGTTTGCATGTGCATTTACAAAATTTGCCAAATATAGATTTTAATCGCTGAAAATTGCAGATATCCAAAAAGCACAGAATTGCAGAGATCCAACTGGCACATGCAATTCTCCACGTGAATTTGTGGATTACTGGTCAACATACACCTTTTGAAGTGTCAGTTGATTAAGTATCTAGATTCTTATTGACGGTGAATCATGTATTCAGCATTGTTTATAAGGGGACTGAGACAATTTAGGCTTTTGGGCTACCTATTTTGAAGTCAATATGTACAGTCGAATAAAAAAAATATGTAACACAAATTGGGAAGGTTATGTGCAGCATGCAACCAATTGATTATGTGACACTACACAGTATTATCAAGCTACATCAGCAGCACAATGCTGAAAACCCAAAGTGATATTTCACCTCTAATGCCATAAACAGTGATTCATCCAAACTCATCTAGTCCATCTCAAATGTGGCTATTACACACACCATTAAAGTCATTTTTGAAATTATAACTTTTATCTGGATTTACAGCATGATGTCAAAGACCGAAAGGTCAAAGCAAGAGCGAAAATCATGTCATGAGAGGACCAGGGTAAAAGACAATCATGCAATTTACAGAGAAAGAAATAACAGATAATGTACAATATGACCAACTGAAAATAAAAAAAAGCCTAATCCACACAACAACAACTGAAATAAACACAATATAGATGCCATAAGTTTAATTAGATGGACAAAGCTTGATTCCATAGGTTCCCTGTCACACTAAGAAATCATCCTAATACTTATATTAAAAAGTTATTAATAAAAAAATGGAAAGAGCTTCAACACAGCATCAATGATTATGTCTTCATTGCAGATGCCATAATAAACAGTAAATAGTGCAACTTTATGCTACTAGTTGCATAGTTTTCATGATTTTGGTGCAGTTGAAATATTGGTCAAGTGGTATCAACATTGAAATAAAACAACTAATTAACATGATTTATGTCAATATGAGAGCTTGAAAGAGTGTTAAACCTCAATGTAGAGCCCACACAGATGAGCAAACATTGTAAATATGTTTTCATTTTACAAGTTATAATATTTTATATCCTATTTTTTCCTTTTCAGTGCTGTGACTATGAAAAGCTAGTCAAGGTCTGTAGCGATCATAGATGAAAAACTGGAGTTTACATGAGCACTCCTTGTATTCCAGATACTCAGTTATGTTATTTGCAATTTTGTCAGTTTCCTGTGATGTGGCCTTGACAAGTAGGTCAAGGTAAGATGGTTAAACTTGATTTAGAGCTTAGTTAGATGTAGCAAAATGCTGCAAATATGAGGGCTCTGCTGCAAATATGAGGGCTCAAAATACTTTCTTTGCCAAGATAAAATTTACACCAACATAACTGTAATTCCATAATGCGACTTAGAAAAATATGTGAAGCTCACCAATTTTAGAATCTGCTCTAGACTCTTTAAAAACATACTACGTAATAGTGCCCTGTGTACCTAAGCCACTCTGCTTAAAGCTCTCTTGCAAACAGTTTCATGTTGATTGCCAGAAATAAATAGACATGGAGGGTGGAGCACTGCAGTGATCAATGGGAATGGATGCTCTATTTCTGTAAGAGCACAGGTACTGCCCTTAAGAGGTGAAGTTGGACAAACTGGTGAATGAATAGACACTCTCTGGGCAGATAATAGGAAAAGGCCAAGCACAATTTCTGACCATGTACTCAGTTGCCAATATGTCTGCAAAACTTGATATCCAAGTCAATTTGAATTCACATCTGCCTTTGAAAAATTCCTAAATATTGGCTCTGTACAATAAGATGTTGAGCTCTTAAAAGAATTTAAAAAAAATCATCACTATGATGGTGGAAAAAACTGATATAAATAACAAAGCTATATCTTTGAAATAAAAACCAATGGTGAAAATATATATACATATACCGGTATATATATAATATTAAATATTACAAACTTAGGCTCCAAAATAAGGATGGTGACAATCGGAGGGAATGTTGTGCGATTAGCAATAATAGCAGCAGCAACAGCAGCAGCAGCATTAAAAGGTAAGGATAGGATCAGAGAGAAACATACCCGTGGTGGTCCAACTGCCGGGAAGCGGCTACTCACCAATGAACGATCTATAGTGTGTATGAAGTAGGTGAATGGCCTGTCAGTCCAGGAGACTCCACCAGTTAGAGGTGTAAGTTCCTCCACATTCATGATACTAGCCACATCTGTAACGTTGTACAACAAGAGGGCGAGTTGAGCGGATTTTTAGCTGTCAAGAAAAACTATTGGGGAAGGCATTACCTGTCCCCATTTACTCACTCACCATGCTATGATCGATAGATTGTAGGAAGTAGGTGACTGGTCGACCGGTCCATGAAACATTGCCTCGGAGGGGCGATAGTTCTGTCACATGCATTATCGCCCCAATATCTGAAAGCAAAACAAGAGGCACGATATCGGGCCATTAATATATGTGGCGGACACAAAACAGCAAAGGGCAGCTAATAGTGTTAGGCAGAGATCCTTGTCATCTTGGGGCGGCAGAGAGGACAGGCAGCAAACTACTGCACAACCAACGGTAGGCACCACCAGTCCTGAATACGCCAGACAATTAATAAGTTATGCAAGTTAAACTTAAGCATGTTTCACAATGACACATTTCTGAAAAAAACAAACACATATATTATTATTATTAATATTGTACTTTTCTTACACATATAAATATTTAGTTCCTGGCTTGTTGCATTCAAGTAAAGGAAACAAATTGTCACAGCAGTCTGTTGTCGCAAATTTACTAGATTAAATTGTTATTAAGTTATTATACAAGATCTGGACCAACCACAATAGTACCTGTACAGGGTACCCACGGAGCTTCGGGCATAAAATCAGTCTATTTTTCCTGATTCTTCCCTGTCAAAAATTATGTTTTATCAGTCTTGATTACGATTACCAGACCAATATTCTAAAGAAATTAATCATACTCTTAGTGTTTTAGAATTATCAGTCATGACTTTGTCTTCAATGACAAAAGTTATCCTCCCCAAATAAAACTCTCTTTGTTTCCCAAAATTAAAGAATTCCCTGCATGGATCAATTAATCTAAATCATCAGCACTATTCTGCTGTTCTTGAAATAAAGGTCGAATACTTTACTTCGGACACCTGGAGTGACAGTTGAGCTCGTTACATGTTATGTAATACAGATTTTGGGCAGACTATTATCTGAGAAACTGAAGTAGTTTATAAATTAATTTCTCATCAAAAATCGATTAGTCATATTTATAATAGATCAACATAAATAGTGTACTAAACAACTGATAATCGATTACAATCAATCATCACTACTTTCAAGTGAAAATAACAATGCAGTGGCAAAAAATCCATGGTGTGCCGCTGGGCAAATTTATTGCTGAGAATTAGGGTGATTTTTTTTGCGCGGGACTGTCTTTCTGTATTACTGTCCCCACACTGAAAGAGTAAAAACATTCAAAATGGCCGCATACCCATACCATAGGTATTGGAAAGAGCTAGCCAAGACATTTCACATGATTTCAAATTGAAGAAACCCCTTTGGTCTTCATGATTTATACAATAATATTTCAGCGTTGCAAGGGTTAAATGTCTTCTTACTAAGTAGTAACGCAAAATGCATATTATCACCTGTCATACTAATAAGGCATTGTGGATTTGTTAGCTGAAAGAATTTTAGAAGAATCTGTTTTACTTTTTATATTGTTTACTTTATGTAATCATTTAAATTTAAATGTGGTCATAAATTATTGTAAACGATTCCGTCAGGATGTGCCTTTTTGCATGGCGGGTGACATACACTGTATATGTAATATATATATATAGGACTCAACTAGACTGATAATGCCAGTGTAGGGGTCTCACAATTATTTTTCGAAATTAATTTTTGTTTTTATAATATGATCATACAGCATAAATTTTGTCTTTTTTAGCCTTATTTTCTGTACTTTTTTCTAGTGTATGAGGAGAAAATCCTAACGCAGTGGATCAATATGCAGAACCCTGATCCTATCTATAAATAAATATTGTGTTTAAATAAATGACTACCTATACTACATGTACATGTAATATTTAACAATATCACAAAAAGGGCTCTTCACCAAATTGACAGACCCAAACATGCATGAAACCTTTGCATTCACTATGATTCAATTCATTTAGTATGTGATATTTTTGTGTGTTAAATTATGAAAAAAATCATGTCTCCATTTCTAACATCCTGCTAGTGCATTAATCAATTATAAATTCGATATTATTATTAGAAAGTGTTCAAAATAATGCCTTTCCAGATGTCTGAGACAACCAAAATTTAGGTCTGAACATCATTACCTATCAGGTGGTTGTCCAAGTGGACAATCAACTGTTAAGAATTTTTTTTTCATAATACATTACTTTAAGGACAATTACAAGTCAAGTGACTGTCAGGGTTAGACAACCTCATTTTAAACTCCTTATCTCAAACGCTGATACAGTAGAGTCCCGTTATAACGCGGTAGTTGGGGTCCAAGAAACTGGACCGCGTTTTAAGCGGATCGCGCTATAGCGGGACGACCGTTCTACCGCTGATGGTCAATACATTGGGTCTATATATATGGACACGCAAAACCAGGCGCTGATACCAGGCGGTGATAGTCGCTATGCTAGTATGTACCAGATATTACAATGTTTATAACATACATATTACTTTGGTCAATAAAACGATCTATATATCTATAGATATAACAATGTATTACCACTTGTGAGATATGATGACATCTTGTGCCCCATGAAATCACTCCATGTGTAGTTAACAGTGCAACATAAGGCCGGAATGGGAGGTGTAAATGATCTACACAGACCCTGTGCACACTATGGGATCACACAAGGCGTGATCAGAGTAGACGTTTTATAACAAATACGCTGCTCTATCTCGTGCCAAAAATTAGGTGTTGTATTCTTAGAACTGATTAAAAGGTATAATGAGAGGGTGGGCTTTGTATACAAGGCGTTGAGAATCGAAGAGATTTGCTACAATTATATCGCTACTCTATGATTCACTATCGGCTTAAGGCTGGTACAGCGTTGTATGAAGTGGGCCAGCATTGATACAATATTGGTCAATACACTGTGTGCAGATTTGTACTGGTAGCTTTAAATCACCGTACCAGATAGCTATATCCTTCTGAAGATACGCCTTTTTGAAAATAACTGTTCACAGACTGTGTCACGTCTGCAGATGTCTGCCGGCCCTGCATTGACAAGATACGACTTTTTCATGTTTCCAGCCAACTACATGTATAACTCAGATTATAGTGGCTGAAAATGTTTTCTGGTGATATAACTGTTTTTACTGTATCTTAAATACTTTTTAGCTTGTCCATGTTTTAAACTAACATCTAGTGCGCCCTTGGCTTTACAGGGTGCTTCACACCACTAATTGGCAGGGGACGTCAGCGTGTCAGGGTGTTGGCTAGTTGTGATAATCATTGCACTACAAATTCCTACTTTTTTCAATTTTGATCGTTCGGACATGTACTAAATATCACCAGAAAGCGTATTCAAAGCTGAAAATAATGACATAAATTAGATAAGGATAGCTCCTAAACTCTCAAATTTATCGATTTGGAAAATGAGGCAGGGTATAGCATCACGGGGGATAAACGTGAACGGGGCACACGCCGCCACGAGACGCCAAGCCAATGCCGCCAATGACGGGGGGCCCAGCATTCGAACAACACTGCACCGATGTCTCGCGCCGAACATATTCACAGCCATGTGCATTACAGAGCCTCACAGTGTATGCACTTGAAGATAATGTCTCTGTGTGTGCGTGCGTTGTGTTGTCAGTGTTGTCTGCCACGGCAGTGCAATATGATCGTCATATATAGCGCTGTATCAATGATAATATCAATAATACCGCGGTATACCAAGATCGTCAAATAACCTACCGCGATATATAACAAGGTCGTCATATAGCATAGTATAACAGAATCATCATAGGGCCTATACCGCGGATCGTTAATTTTTATTTCATTTTGAACAGTAGCAGTCAAAAGGTCAATCCGAGGCGTCAATAGTAGTCGCGCCCGTGTACAGTGTGGCCGCGAATACAGAGGTGTTCAATGATCACTACATGCATGCATGGATGACTGGTCAGCACATGTGAACGTGCACGAGCGCTTTAACGCAGACGCGCGTGTGATCAAGACTAAAAAATACAGGCACTTTTAGTAATTAGGTCAAATTTAACCTGAAAAAAACGGGGTCCATGCGCGGACCGCGTTATAACCGATATCGCGGTGTAACGATCCGCGTTATAACGGGATTCTACTGTAGTTATTGTTAAGCTATGTTAGCTATTCTGTCCTGGAGTGTACGGTGTTTCCTCAAAGGGTTTTGCATGTATACCTAAAAAGTTTTAAATGGTTTAGAGTATAAAATCTAGTGGGTAATAAAATCAGGTAAATTCTAAAATTATTTTACAATTCCTTCAAGCATAAATGAAATGTAATTTTGTTTTTATATTACTGGAACAATAATATAATATAAACATGACATGACAATGCGCACCACCTGTGGGTTTGTCAGTAGCAGCCATAATATATATGCTGAGGAATGGAAGAAGGAATATAGAAATAAAAACACTACGGACTTACCGCCAAGATTTCTGTCTGTGATCCGGAAGTTAAGAGGGCAGAATGCTTTTGACGAAACAATCTTAGCCCCTTCTTTCATATTAGAGAACCTGAGTTTGAGCTGCAAACAAAAGGAAAAAATCAAAAATACCTTAATATGTGATAAAATAAGTCTCATAATTATCATCTCTATAAGAAATATGACTAATTATTCAAGATGAATGTCCCTGAAACTCGACAATTTGGTGGAACTAGTTAATTTTATCATTCAATTAAACTGATTGTAAACGTACTAGTTAAATACTAGATGTTAAAACTGCATGACAAATACTAAAGTCTCCACCATCCACGATTAAAAATGTTGATTCCCAATGCAGTATAGACAGAGATAATTGTATGCATCTCAGAAGTATTGTTGCTGCCATGTTTAATACAGTTACTGTATTACCCCCAGATTCAAAGCAATCAGTCAAACATGTTTGGATGAATATTGATGATTGTAGATCATATACGTCCAATTGCAAAGGAAATGTTGTGCAACCATTTTGGATAATATGCAAATTAGCAAATCAAGTGTTCGAAAATTACACAATTTGCTTAGTTCAAGACCAAACATTAGCAAATATTGATGTTTAAACAGTCATTGTATTCCCAATAACAATAACAATAATTTAATGGCTTTTAAAACGGATTAAAAACGACTATAGTCGTGATCAGCAGGCAAAGGGTTAATTCATACAGAAAGTAGTTTAATAAATGTTATAACACTTACTTGATGATCCACATGAGGACCAAAGGCATAGTTGTTTACAAACAGCACCCTACAAAAAGCAAATAGTGTTCTATTAAAGTCTCTAAAGGTTATATAACATGCAATAAAATAACACATGTATCTATTAATCAAACATCAAAATAATATATATATACAGTTATCTCACATATCTGACACTCTATGAGAGGATTAGTTAAAATATGACAGGATATAACAAGAGGCCAAACACTGCCATCATCCCCGCCCTGTCGCTGTGATGGAAACACAAAAATGTTATAAAAAGTGCTCAATAATGAGAATGTGTGTAAAGTTGTATACACGATAGGTCAGAAAGTAGGTCAAAGGTCAAGGCACATCTAAACCCCATGGGGGGGATGTGGGTGCAACATGAAAGAAAAATATGCTGGCAACATAACCCTCACTTTGTTGGGGTGAATAAACAAGAGCACTGACGCTAACGATATCCCCCGCCATTAATTAAAGTCAATAATGGCCTCAAAGTCAAAGGTTAAAAAATAGGTTAAAGGTCACAGCCCCCCAAAAAGCACATCTACACCCCCTAAGGGATGTGTGGCAATATGAATCCAACAAACGCTTTCCGAGCTATCAATCGGAAAATGAACTTATCTTCTGCCATCAATTAAAGTCAATAATGGCCTCAAAATCAAACGTAAAAAATTAGGTCAAAGGTCACAACCCACAAAAGGCACATCTACACCCCCTGAGGGATATGTGTATGCAATATGAAAACAATCAAGTAAATGCTTTTTGAGATATCATCCGGAAACTGAACTTATCATTCGCCATGAATTAAAGTCAATAATGGCCTCAAAATTGACGGTCAACAATTAGGTCAAAGGTCATAACCCCAAAAGGCACATCTACACCCTCTAAGGGATGTCTGCATGCAATATGAAAGAAATCCGGCTGACGGTTTCAGAGATATCGTCCGGGAACCAAATACGGACGCACAGACGCACGGCCAGACATGGTGATGACAATATATCCAGCCCCTACTTCGTGGGCGGGGGATAAAAATGGTATTTATATTTCATCCTGTAATAAAATAAATTTTAAACATTTTATTTGGCATTTAGATTGTGCTTCCATTTGTGTGATTTGCACCTCACGGTCTGAATCACTTGCATGTGATATTAATTGAGGTGTGCAACTAACAGCAACTTAACACCTTAATTTGCGAGTAGGTCCAGTAGGATTTGTTAGTATATATATATGTCCAGGAAATGATAAAAGGGAGTCCAAATGTACTTATTGTTGGGACAGGACGCGGTCTCTGCTCCTCCCACAATGCAATTTGATGGCATCTGGCGATATTTTTCTACGTCCAGGCTGAAAATAGGCCGTCTAAAAGACGGCTGCTCAGGTTTCTGGCTAAGTCCTTGTATATGTGTGATATTTTAGTACCTAGTTCAAATATTGAATTTGCGAAGACACCAAACATACCCAGAAGACAGCCTCCTCTGGTAGCTATCTAGAGCATGTTTTGAAATCATAATGAATAAATCGGCACTCAATTATTATGTGGAAATAGAGCTGTGTACTTTAAATACGCTAGGAGAGAGATAATCTTTTCATGGATATAGTAGGGAGCATGATATGTGCACCATGATGTGTGTGAAATTAACAGTGTGTTTAAAATAGTGTCTGCCGAGATTCATCACTTGTGAGCATGCCATTCCTGTGGGCGCTACTGTTCGAGAGACTGAACTAGACTTCCCAATAATAATACATACAATCGGAGCATGGCTACTAAAATGAATCTTCCACAGTTTGAACCAGAAAAAGAATATGAATTATGAAAATAAGGAAAGAATTACGATAAAACAGGTTTCAAGGTTAAATGGTTATTAGATACCATAATGCTTAACCCTTACACTGCTGCAGAAAATTTGCAGTATGTGTGGTTTCCCACTTAGTAATATCTGGCACAATTTTTCTTCTAAAAACATCTGATGAACAACTGATATTAAAAGCCATTATATTACAAAATCAGTCAGTTAGCTATCTTTAAAGCGCAAATAGAAAGACACCACAAAACAAAAGTAAAACAATTTTTTTTTTTCAGGAATTTACTTGGCGTCGACCGCAGCAGGCTGTGCTTGGTTTATTTTGCAGTGTAAGGGTTAATACTCACGAAGCCTCATTGATTTTGTCTCGGAAAGCTGGATGTAAAAAGTCCCCCTTGTCAATACAGAAGTCGCTGTGTATTTTACCATACCATTTCATCCACTTCTTGAATTCTTTCACCATCACCTGTAAATTTACACAATTACAGTGCTGCAGATAGACTTAATATAAAATGTCAATTGAGTATGTACATTACTTGTCATTTTTAAACTTAATTAGTTACTCAAAAAAATAATCAGAAGTTTGAAAGTATTGTTACTATGGAATTTGTATATTTTAGTGCTTCACCCATAAACTGTTGAATTGTTCGAGTATTATTTATTTGAAGCTGAAATTGCGCGATTTCCAGCTTTAAACGAAGGAAAAATAGTATTATTTATGAATTGAAAATAGAGAATTATTGGATAAACTAAGCATGTAACAGAAACTGTTTTAAATTTTGTGATATTTCAATTCTATTGAGCTGGAACTTGCTTGGAGCCGTATATACTGTTTGAACAGCACAAAGGTAACTAATATACTTGTACAGGAAATTATAACTGCAGCTTGTTCACTAATTTTTGGTTTCTAAAAAGAAACCGAATTCCTAAAAAATCATATCCCTTTTCATCAGCTAAAAAAACCAAAATCTGAATAAAAAATGAAAAAAATCATATCCCTGATAACCCTTGGTAATTGTTTTGAAAACGGGTAAATACTGATTTAGTATATCCAGCTTACAAGAAATTGTCAGTAATTTAACAAGTCATCCTCATATTAACTGCATTTACTAATAAACAACTACAGCCTCCTATAAAAAAATTATTTATAGGTAAATAAGATTAATTCGTTCAGTGGTATATAATAAAGAGTAAATAGTTTGAGATCTTGATACCTCTGCATACAGGCCAGGGGTTTCAGCTTTCTCCACACCATAACACGCCTTACATGGAGTCTGTGCAGCTACCTGTAGTACAACTTGACCAACTCCTAATAAAAGAAGAATTTATACATTATCATCGTATCGCATGATATTCTGTAACAAAAATTGTTTTTTGACCAATCTGCCGGTGGCTAAAAGACAGCATTGCTTTCTAAACATTTTCAGGAATCTCGAATCATTACCGGCCTACAATTTACATGTATATTATTTTGTTTATATAAGCCAGCCATGCTTTGTATTTGTAGATGATAATATTAAGTACCTGGTACTGAAACTACATGTAGATATAAAATATAAGCATAAATGACATAGATTCGACACTGTAATAATATACTACTTAGGTCTAGTTCAATGACAGTTTCTATCAATGTTGTTAGGGAGAGGTTGTGCTGGTATACTGAATAGTTTTAAATGTTATTCTGTCTGTGGTGTCCTATTCGTGGATTCAAATTTGTTTTTTTAATGCAATACAATACAATCTAAATGTGTCAATGTTGGCCCATAATCGCTGATGCTGGCCACCACACCATGTGTTAGCTGGGACCCATGTGGTATACATGTATGCGGGAAAATACTAGCAGATACTTATTGATGTCTTTTTACAACCACACACATTTCAACAGAAAAGTTGGCTGCCCAAAAATTAAGACCTATTAAAGACCTCGAGTGACAAAACCTTTGTTTTCAAAATATTTTAAGGCCTTAAATTATAACAAACCAATATAAGACTTTTTAAGATTGTGCGGCAACCCTGAATAAGCAAAATAAGGTACTGGCTCACTGGGCCAGTAGATTTAGAAAGGCACTAGCAGAGGAGAATAAATTGAGCATTTGGTTAAAACATTCAAGAAGTATTTTATCCCTTTAAGCACCCACGATGCATTAACGCATCATTTTACATCCCTGAGAACAGATTTAATTTTCTTACAACTGAGGGTTTTAGAATGAAAATTTCCATGAAACTGGTTTACCAATACATGGTAATTTTCTTTAATTTTTAAACCACGTCAAATTATCTTCATCCACTACAAGTCGAGAATTGCGATAGCAATTCGCGGCTTGTAGTGGATGAAGATGACAATGGTAAATTGAGGCTTAGAAGGGCTAAGACATACCACTTCCTAAGTCAATGAAGGTGTGTTCAGGTTTGAAGTTGATGGATTTTACCATCTGATCGACCAATTCGAAAGATGTTTCTCCATATACCTGAAAAAAAAAGACAAAATGGCTTAAATAGTAGTCGTGATGATTCTACAAAATAACATTTGTAAAGCTCCAGATGAATCTTATAATAATATTATTAAATTACAAAGTTATTTTCAGTGCATTTATAACCATATATACCCGGTATATTTGGCTATATAATGTCACTCAAGACCGTACTTTGCCTTGATTCGTCTAATAATCAGTGATGGGTGAGACATATTTCATGAGGAAGGGTCATTCTATAGGTCACTAAAAAACCAATGGGCCACTCACAAAATTAAATACTGGCCAGTCGTACATCATCGGGGCAGCGGGCCAGACCAGTGTCAATGTCGAGTTCTGCAGTAGTGTGGACCTAATGTACGTCCACACATTCAATGCAACGACTATATATACTGGTGGACATGAAATTGCGGTTGATACAACTCTCCATTATATATTATCGTATATATATAGCCTATAATTATCTTTCTTGGCAATCCAATTTTAAATCATCGCAGAGGGTCCCATGCCCATCACTTTGATAAAAGTATTTACAAATATCAAACCTTTAGAGCACTGACGTAGACTGCAGTAGGCATTCTGTGTTTTTATTAGCGTCTCCATAACCCCTGATAACGAACTGTTCACATTAAAACATGTCTTCAATCTTGAAACACTGATATATATATTGGGACTCAAATATCACAAATAACATAAATTTTCAGTCACTTGGAAGTTATGTATCGCTGTAAATTTAAATTGAATAGCTCAGTGATGATAGCTGCAAGTCAGCCATTTTGAATTTGACAGTTGAAATTTTCCAGGGCATATCTCTCCCTTAAAACGCACATTTTATTTTTTTATATAGTAATGGTCTAGATAGCTATCTGGCACGGCTTGCCAGATATTGAGCATATTAAAGTTAATAACGGCCAATAGTTGGCCAGTTTTAATTTCATCAAGTTTAAATTTGTTAGGTTAAATCCCTACCGAAAAACACACATTTTTTCTATAGTACTAATGGTAGAGCTACCCGACAGCGTTTGACAGATGTCAGGCATAAAGTTAGAATGATAGTCAGAATTTTAAATGGCTGATAGTCAGCCATTTAAAAATTATTAAGATTTGATATATTTTCAGGGCATATCCCTACCTGAAACCGCACATTTTGTTAAGTACTAGTAGGCCTATATATAGTAATTGTCTATGTCTGATGACACGGTTCGCCAGATATCAGCAATATTAAAATTAAAAGCTATATTAATATTAAGTTATTTTGGCCCTTGTGAACAATAGGCACTAAGGCTAACGAGGCTAACAATAATGACATCAAAGTCGAAGACTAAAAATTAGGTCAAATGTCATAACCCCCAAAAAGGCACATCTACACCCACTAAGGTGTGCAATATGAAAACAATTAAAACATTATGAAAGCAAACACTTTTTGAGATATGGTCAGGAAAGTTCGAAACTGAACTTATCATCCTCCATCGATTAATCTGAATAATGGCATCAAAATCAAAGGTAAAAAAATTGGATCATAGATCATAACCCCCCAATTTTGTACTCATAGGTCAGAGGTCAGACCCACTCAAAAGGCATGTAGGTCAAAAAGTAGTTCAGAGGTCTTAACCTCAAAAGGCACATTCATATGCTCCTGAGAAGAACTGTTTGTGTTAGGTCAACATTCTCCAGCCATTTTGTTAATTTTGGCTGAGCAATGTAGGTCAGAAAATAGGTCAGGGTTCATAACCTCCAAAAAGCATATCCGTGTCCAGTATGAAAGAACCCCCAAGGATATTTTCAGTACATGGGATTATTGTGGAGACAAAAGAGTCACATGGGTTTTATCAGTGTATGTTTATCCAAGGATACTTTGTTTGTAGTATCCTTGGTCTATCTATACCAGGTGACTCAGTATGGCGGTACTCTGTGTTATAGTGACGTACTAGTTATTGTACACGTATTGTATCGTAGGTCACTATTCATAGACCTAGTACACGTATAAACAAGCTGTTGAAACCATGGGGGAAAGGTCAAAATATTACTTAAACGTGTACATGTCATGATATCTCAATAAGGATGATTAAACTCTTTTTTGTTGCGTAAATCGCTTTTAAAATCCTTTGGAATTCAAGACAACTGAACATGGTTTAAAACAAGGAGAAACCATGTAGGACATTTACTAAAATGGTTTTGGGGGCAATAATTCCGCGCAGGTTCCAGTGATTTATATATGGCGAGAGAGTACGGGCGATAGGGGGTTAATGTTTCGTGATGGTGAGGAGGGAGGGGGAGGTTGGCAGAGCGCCAGACGTCCGGTCCACATTATGTACATGTATGTGGACTGGCAGAGATCCAACACGTACAGACATGTTCGAACGCCTCCCTGGCACTGTGCATGGCTCAGGCCAGACGTACTAATACACAGCGACATGACAATCTATGGTGTGTACATTAAAAAAATAAACAATGAGAGAATTTTTTTTTTTTTAGCGCTGATCGCCTCTGTGGGTCGCTGCGCTCGCCCAGCAAATGTTTGTGCTGATGACAAAAACGAATCCACAATCTTACGTTAATCAATATATCGGTAGTACATATATTTTAATAAATGGAATACTCTTCAAGCAATTTCCAAGAAATAATTTACCAATAACATATCTCCAAGTCAGTGTTAAGTACTTAAGAACTGATATAGATTTATACGTCATGGGTGTCATGTTGTCAAAATACAGAGTTGTCAGTATCGTAAACTTGGGCTATAAGATGATCAAATATGAGCAAGCAGCAGTCAGAGTGCCTACAGCAGCCAACCTACTGAGATGCTTTCCCAATCTATCGATTAATGCCTTTTGGGCACAACGTCTGGCGTAATGATTAACGTGTCCTTGGCTGGCAAACTGCGACCAGCCATGATACAACCATAAATAGCCTCGCCAGTCCATTTGGGCGGGCATCCCTGGTCTGTGTCAGTATTGTCAGCTTTACATCAAAACAAATCATGAAATGTTATATTTTTCCATTACAAGATAGATCTACTATGCGAGAGTATAATTTCCTATGAGCTGTCAATACACGCATGCAATGTTGGGTCTAATTCGTTTTTTTATCTTGTGGACCATGTATACGTTCAGATATATTTTGCATTGGAGTTTGATGTTATTCATAGATATTGAAATTTAATAAAAATAAGTTGAATAACGTTAGTTAAAACAAACACATACATGTATGTAGAAAAGCGAATACAAAAATGATAAACATAAGAATCAAAACTAATGTATTTCTACTGCATGACATCATCATGGAAGATGAGTGGAATTTCACAAAAAAATCTAGGCCCTAGTGGCCTACTATATCATCTATCTCATGCAAGTTGGGGGAGTAAAAATATGTGTACATTGCGATTTTGTGTGGATCTCTGAGCCGATGGTTGCGACTTTATTCGCTATCAGCGCATTACCAGGCTTTTCTATGGTATCTATTCTGGTCAGAAATATACAAAATATACATGATAATATTATCATGATTATGTAAATTGTCAATACGATTGAGAAACATATTTTTTACGTGATGTCTACGTTTTAACCAGCACAATATACCTAGTCACTAGAATCATAAATTGTTAAATTTAAACGATTACTTATCTCAATAGAAACGGGACATGTCTGTGTGTCATTATTGCCATGGTGAAGCAGACCACCTTGATGGATCAACTTCATGTTTTGCTCAACCCTAGTACAGGGCTTGGCCAGAATGGTGCCCCCCGTGGCCAACGCACATTTAAATTTAAATTAATGCTTTATTCCTTACTATAAAAGCACGATGCAGGTGGATATCACATAGGCCACATGGCATACTAATAGGCCTAGAACGGATATATGGTGAGCGACAGGTTATCTCATGCCGGACAGTGATCAACAATCATAAAATAGTTTAAACATTTTCTCAACATGCCGATATTACGCTGGTTTGGTTTCCCTCGGTTTCTGAATGTAAAATAATGGCTTTATTAAATAAATTATCACACTGGACTACGATGTGCCGTTTTCCTGGCACAGCATTTGTTTCCCTCCCCATACTTTGTGAAATATTGATAATAGATGTTATCACGGCTCTGAATTGGTTTCTCTACGTTATTTGGAAGCAAAGTTATGGCACATTGCCTTGTAGTGGCGGCCATTTGGATTTTGTCCTGTAGCGGCAAACGCACAGGTGAAATTCAGGGGACTTTTAGTATGTTGCTCAGGTGGGGTTTAAGACACCAAAATGATGTTTTTATGTTCATTGTAAGCCAAGGCATGATGTAAAGTTGTGACATTTTCACAAATTTTGGCGGCCATTTTGTTTTTGAATTTTCAGTAGGAAAAAAACAAAATAGAGCTTGGCATGGGGCAGATTTGGAATCAGCGTTCCCAAATTGTGTAGGAACAACTGCATGCCAAATTCTACTAGAAAATACCTTAACAAGTCAGACATTTCGAAAATGGGCCCTGACTATATAGACAGGATTCAACACGCTCCAATAAACCAGGGAAGTGTTACAGTTCCCTGAATAAACATCCGCATGTAGCAAATAATCCTTGTATTTTGCAAGTTCTGACACCAGATGAAAAAATAACCAGCGCCAATACACACTACACTGTGCCGCACTGCAGACCCATACACTTGAGACATTGACCTAAAGCTGGTTCAATTTTAGCCCACCGTCTACGGCATCTGCCCAACATCTAACCAACATTGGGCCAACGTCTCGGGACTAAGGGGGCAATAGAACGGCGGCAAATGTAGATGACGTCATCGAGACAGATGTTTTGTCAGACATTCTGAGGCCTAGGCCTACACACTAGTTGTGTGGAATTAAACATAGGCAAAATTTATGCCTAATCACTGCTAATCAGTTAGGTTTACGTCCATTTAAAGCAAGCATCCATTGTCGCCGACGCATTTCTATTATAATATTCTGTTAAATGTATATGAATGAAAATACCATAATTATTTAGATATACCTATCGTGATGCTCAAATAAAACTAGATGTATACATATACTTTGTAAGGTACCTGTGGCAGCCACAGGCCGGATATATGTGCGATATAAATTTAATTATCATTATTATTAAAAACGTTCCAAGATGAAATGCGATGGTCTACAGATTACCCGCGTACAGAGTAAACTATACACCAGCAGTGTCCTTATATAATGTAGTGTCCCGTGGACGGGGTCATAATTCTCAATAATGGGAATGTATGCTTTTTTACACTTTTTGAGAGACGTCAGTGCTCTAAATTGTCATATTGCGCCGAGAAGCCTCAAGCGTTCATTGTTCGCCGAGAAGCTATAACTTTGCTACAATCAGCTGACAATAGGCGTGTTTTTTAATATGCCGTGTGATTAGGGTGCTTACCCGACCCTCTCAGTCCCACAGGCATCTCGGTATCATCATATATCCATCCTTTATGTGATGTTGAAAATCACTTTCCATCGTGATATTTTGATGATATTCATTATTACTTACTTTGACGTGTGGTCCTACTTAAATATAGTTAGTTAATTTCAATGATATTTTTTCATCTGTATGATATTTTTTTACCTCGGGATGGGGATGTCTAGATAGTCAAGCTGTACAGCCGCAGACTGTAATACCTGGATCCTTCAATGGGGCATAAGGAATCTGTGTCAATTTTGATCTCTATCTTCAATTTTCTCACCCTAAAAGTACTCCACTATATGTTTTCATGGGGAGCATCCCACCAACAAATTTGTGATCAGTTCGTCTTTAAAGTTAATGGAAATTATACTTCCACCTTTCCTTCAAATATCTTCAAGAGTGCTTAGAAGATGCATTCTAATGCTTTTAGGATGTGTTAGGTAGATGGTAGAAATGACGGGTGCCGGTGAGTTATTAATAACAATAAAAATCTCCAGAAAATCCTAAATTGCAGCTGATATTAATAACGTGCATCAACGTTAATAACGTGCATATTACTGGATAACTCATGCAAGAGCATTTGCAACCAATTTATTATTTATTACCAATTGATGATAAAAATTGTCACTCTTGGGATAGTTAGAGCAGCAAAATGCGGTCTTGCAAGAAGAAGCATGCGAATCTGTGGCTACAATTAACAAGCAAACGAGAATATATAAGTTGGTTTATTGTTGGCCCAACGTATACCACGCTGTCCAGAGCGAAAATTTGACCAACATCAACGTGTTGTGTTGGCTGGGCAGGTCTAGGAGGAGAGGACCTGGGCAAGACTGTAGCATGCTACGACTCTGGACCAGCATCGGTTCAACGTCTACCAGACAGGTTTACAACTGACTCCAACCTGTGAACACTTGATGAGAGACCATTATCAATCCAATAATTGGTGAACTTATTAGAATCAGCAACATTTTAACTACATAAACAGATAAAGGCCATCAGCAGCTCGTTTTCTACTAGTAATACTTCATTGAAATGTTGTTGGCATGTTTGAATTATGGGATACCGACCGTTTCCATTCTGATCCAGTCTCTCTTCGAACAGCAATTAATATTTCAAGTGAAACTAATGCAAGGAGGCACGCACAGCTCAATATTTAAAGAATCATTTAACTGCAAAATGCGCATGCCTGGGACGGTCAAGTGTAGGCCAACAGTAGCCTATGGAGTACAGATTAACGGCATTAATATAAGCACTGAACTGATTACAAGATACTACTCAAACATGACATTGATCCAATGCTGTTTTAATGTTTATACAACGTCGGCCCAACGTCTTTGACGTTGGTCCAACATTGCATAAAGTCATACAAATGTTTTGTGTTTACTGGGTTAGAATACAAGCTTGGGGTCAGGCAGTTTCCACATTCCCACAGAAATACAGTCAGTTTGTTTGCAAGCCAACGACCAAGTAGGGTCCAGGGCCAAGGGCTTTGAATTATTAACTCATGAATAGATGTCGCTCAAGTATATATGAACTTGCTGTGATTTGTGAACTTGCTCTTAATGAGGCTCTGAGTAGTATTATTATGGAATAGGGCCTTGGCCTAGCCACAGGTACTATTGAATTCTGGAGGACCCTTGTCCTGCGAATTTGGACAGTTGACCATACCTTTAAACATGTGGGCCTTTAAGGCACATATTGACATCACTACAGGTTCAGCTGGCGTGGCGGGCAGACATATTTCAATATTGGCTGATAATAATATTTTAGTGTGATATTTGTTTGGCTTGGAAATATATGAAAGTGGTAACCTTAATCTGAAAAGACTGACTGGTAATAATTTATAGCAGTTAATCATGCTAATGTAACAGCCATGCGATCTGTGATTAAAAAAAATCTAATCGCCCCTGGATTGTATACCATTTTATTGAATAGCCTGAACAAGTGGCCCAATTCAGGTCGGTTGTTCAGGCTATACCTATTTAATGGGTATAGGAATGGAAGGTTTGAGCGATGTCGTCCACTTGTGACGCACCTGCCACTCAGTGACCTTACAAAGGTCACGATCACTATGTATCTTTAAGCCATATCAACAGCAGTTGATTTGATAAATACAAAGATACCCTGATATATTGTATATGGTTAGAGCAGACAAACGATCTTCGCAAAATACGTACACTGTTTTATTGGAATCGACCACCTGCCCCCCCCCCCCCCCCCAATAAATACTAGCAATAAAATTAGCTTATTAGTGTTCTGTAAACATGGTGAAAAGTCACAAATTCACGTTTGTATCACTATGCAGACAGCGCTGCAAACAGTGATGCATGTCTGCCCAGGAAAAACGATGTAGGCCCTACACTGACCAATGTTGGCTTCAATGTTGGGGCAGCGTAGCAGACGTTGGCCTAACCTTGAACCAACATTGGGTCAGCGTATCGTATTTGGTGGGTGGCGCTGCGTTTCAAGACAGGGAGCTGGATTACCCCCATTTTTTAGACAGCACTGTGGACACTGTGCATCTAGTATTGTCTGTGGACCGGCGACAACGCCAGATGACATGAAAAGCCAAAAGCTAGCAAACACGAGACGTTCACCCAATGTTGGTTCAATGTTGAAACGACGTCGTAGACGGCGTGCCAAAATTGACCCAGCATTGGGTGAACGTCTCGTGTTTTCTGGAAAGGCACTGCAGTATCTGTTGACATCTGCTTAGTTTACAATTAAGCAGTTACTGTAGACACTGTCCTTAGGCTTTGCAAAACAGAACAGCAGAAAACCAGAAGTACAGTGAAACAAACCATCAACATTGAAACTAGTATTGATACTAAAGTAGGAAACTACCACACACCCATGGTGTTGCTATTCTGGAACATTTTTAAATGTACCAAATATATATCAACACTTTTAGTGCGGGGACCATCTGAAGACGTCAGATTCTGACATATAAAGATGGTCCTCGCACTGAAAGAAATAAAATATTTCTAATGGCTGTAGACTTGTAACATAATTCATGCCATACAAAATGTAAATGACCCTCAGAAAAATAAACTTTGTCAGTCTTTACATTCGCATTGTCCTGACGAAAAACAATCTTGATCTTAAAATGTTTTAATTTTAGTAATCATTCTGACATATAAAATGCATGATAATTGCACAGAAAGACGAACAGTCACATATAAAAAGTGTTTCCAAATACATAAGAGCGCATATGATATTTACTAGTGATAGCAAAAACATTATGTTATGAAACATACAAGATGGTGAAGTTTTGCACCTGTTTCAACTTGATATTTAAGCCAACATTTGAGTCTCAACAAGACCAGCAGCAAATCTAAGTGGCCATGTCAGCTCATGTTGGCAGCGGCCCAAGTTTATCGCAGTATTGATTTGCTGTAGTGGCGCATGGCTAATATACTACTAGCAAGAATATAGACGAACAAAGTGTGCAGTGGGGTTATCCCGAGACACCGTCAGTCAATACAGCAACATGTGATAGGTTAAATAAGGTCATGAGTACAAACTACCATTGTTGCTTTACGTGCATGCATATTACTGTAACTGCCGCTCAGTCACCATCCTCTGCCATTAAAGCCAGTGTTACTGTAGGCTAAAAGATAATTGACATCACGTTTTTGCTGCATACTGTCTGATCACACTATTTTTACACACATCGTTTCATAACTCACGACGACAACTCAATTGATTTCCCCATAAAAAAATCTAAAATGTCTATATCTGATACGGACAAAGATGCAGCCACGTGACCGACACTCTGACACTGTTGCACATTATATTTTTTAGATTACCGAAGTGCTATAAAATAATCTGATAGTGTTCCAATTCAATAATTTTTTACTAAAATGCAAAAGTCACAATGAAAGTCACAATGAAAATGTGAAAGAAGGCATTATTTCTCAGCTTGGTGTGTTCTACATTTATAATTATATATTCTTTATTGTATCTGTTTTGACAAAATCGCATCTATTAGGTCTAAATTAATTTTGAAATACAGATATTAATACTTTTTTTTAAGAAGTTGTTGAATTAAAACGCCTGCATACATTGTGAGCTGGGTAAATATAATTAATTAATAAAGTTATTTATTTTAATGTAATGTGTATAGCAGACTATACAAGTATTTAAATATTTAGTTACCATAATATTACTTATAGTACGAGCACAAAGAAATGGATCACATCTTGTTTTAAATAGCATTAGTATCCATATTAGTTGTTGGTCTAAGAGGCTGGACAAAAAATAAATCGACATCGGATAAATGCCTGTGTATGGTGCCCAGGATAGAATAATGTACTGGGCCCGTATTCTCGTACAAGTTACGATATATCGTAGGCTTCTGATTGGTCGAGATGGCCATCTCGACCAATCAGAAGCCTACGATATATCGTAACTTGTACGAGAATACGGGCCCAGCTGGCTACTACACCACACACAAGTGTGCAGCCAAGACAAATACTTAACATGCTTATGCTATAAAATTAGATAAACAAATAGGCACAATAATACAAAGGTCACCATATTATACAAAGATTCGGAGCTGCGATTATTGTGACATTCCCATAATTGAAAAAGAAAGCGCAGCGCCGTCGATAATTACGGCCTGTTCTACTGTTTGATTAATATGTTAACCACTTGGCGCCAGAACTAGCTGTCCTATAATGTGTGCGTCGCTGCAGCAGCCATCTTGAATGTTTTGAAAAGCCAGCCAGCACTGTACCTGCATAGCTTTGCAAGCAGTGTTGAACGATACACTGAACAAATGTTGGTTCAAGGTTGGTCCACAATCAGCGACCCTGGACGTACATTAAACCAGCATTGGATCAGTGTAGCGTGTTTACTGGGAATGTCACCGGCATTATGATTTACAGGAGAAACGTACTCTAAATAATAACATTAGTCCGTTATTAATATTCAGCGACGTAATGAATTAAAATTGAAATGCAATGGCGGAAAAAAACCAATTAATTCATCTATCTTGAAGTGAGATAGACACTTTCCACTTCACCATCACAAATTATGAAATAAGTAATGTGGACTAAATTATCCATTCATTGTATATGTACAAATACATGTATGTGCATTAATATAAGCAGTTAAATGTGGTCGTGAATAAGTCGGATAGTCGGCCACATTTTATGGAGTCCTAGTTTTATCATATGCGTGTAATTGGGCCTAATTATTATAGTAAAGCGGCAATTGACCATATACATGTATGATGTACCACCTTTTTATAAAGAGGTTACAAATAGACTACTTCTCAACAAATAACAAATAACTATTGTCTTTAGAATCATTTGCCACCCGTAAGAAAAGATGATGTTATAATAATATATTGAAGGAAGTAAGCCGAGCTTTTATTCGATATATAATTATTATACTAAGCGGCTCATTTGCTCATTTGCTACAAACTGTTGTTGGAACAACATGTTTGCATTTATGATTAGATCAATGTTACGCATCTTCCAACATCTCATATTTAAGTGGTGGGATAGTGTGTGCAACACAATCAACAGTCACTGTCACAAAGTGCACTGTGATGCTTACCTGTACACTTACATACATACATATACATATAGGCTTACCCCAGCCATGCCCAATTTGGTTGGCTAAACTTGTACATACATACGTATACAACATGGGTTTTATATCAGAAAAACTCTCTTCTCGTCAAGTCAGATACTGGTATCTCATTTAAATTTTAAATCACCTTAACTTTGTGTCACACTACCACAACCCACAACTTCAACTTCAAAATTACTCAAATTAATTTTGTTTACTATTGATGGTTAATGAGAATATGCAAGCAGTGCAAGAGTTAGAGATGAGCAACAGCATTTGGTAACACCTTCATACGGCAATGTTTTCATAGGAAATACTGACCTCAGGAGAGAAAGGTTCATATTGATTCAATTTTTCTGGGTCTGTTACAGCCCGATTATAACACAGCTGTAAGATATGCTTAAGTAGCCCTGTTGATGGTCGGGTACGTAACTGTTGCGGTTTAGCTGATCCCTTCCACTGAAACGGAAGAGTGATAAATATAACTTAAAAGTGTCTTTACATTCCATGTTGCTTTAACGTTTAATAGAGGCAGAGATGTGATTGAAGGTTAAGATCATGGTAAAATTGTCAGTGCATGGTTTGTTCACAGACACTGTTCCAAACTGGTTCTAAAGGACTTCTAAAATTGACTATTAAATTATTTCTAAAGGCTACTAGTATTCTGGATGAGCGACTTGCTTGCTTAGATGTACACCAGTCCTGTAGATTATATGTAATCTTGGTATGTACGGTATACGGTACATAATGGCATTAATGCGTTGAATGTGAAAGAAATAATCAGATTTGTAGATATACTCACCAATTGTAATATGCTGTCTATGGCTCTGTTGTATTTGTCACACAAACTTTTCATAGATTCAAAGCTGCAATAAAAAAAATGAAAGATCGAGCATTCAATGCTTAGAAATAAATTGCGAGTAACTGCAAGACTTTGACAGGAATTTATTTGAAGATGGAGTTGCTAAAGCGTTTCATAGCTTCAAATGACAATAAATATTTATATTTATGAAAAATAGACCAGGGCTCAACACTAATGGTTGCCTGATTGTCTGGGGCAGCTGATGTTTGGAAGGGGCAAGTACAAAATCACAGAGAGTGGCCCCCTGGGCAAGTTTTTCAATTTCAAATTTGAGCGCCTTGGATCATGCGCTACTCATGTCATGGGCAAGTGATGAATTGGGGGGGGGGGGGGGGGGGGAGGCAGGTATCAAAAAATTCTTGATCTCTTGGCAAGAATATGAAATCAGTTAGTGTTTAGATCCAAATTAAATTATTTGATTACCAGTACTTGAAAATTTACCACAAATATTTAGGACCGGTCTACAGACGGTATCCTAAAACTTTATTTTGCCTGAGTTTGTGTCCTATTTAGGGGGGAAAGGGGTGCTGTGTGTGGGAAACGGTTCCCATTTCTGTACACCAGTCCTTATGAACATGTGCAATATAACGTTTCAGGTCCTTAGGTTAAGTAATTTTGTCTTTAACAAGTGTTTAGAAAAAAAAATAGTAACGATTATATTTGTGGTTAAGAGCTTAAAGGGTTTTGGTTGGAATTATGTTGGCCCAGCGTCTCAGACGGTGGCCAAGCATTACATCAGCATTGGGCCAATGTATCGAGTTATCTGGTGTTTCTGGCGCCGGGATGTTAAAGCGTCACCAGCATAATGCAGCAGTCACAAAACACGGTACAATAACCCAATGCTGTTTCAATGGCGGGGCAGCGTCGAAGACTGTGGGTCAACATTGAAAAAGCATTTAATTGTTGACTGCCACGTGTTTGCACAAAGTATACAATAGACCCTGTGATAGATTATTTAGTGTTGGGCCAGTGAGATAGATGATTGACCGGCATTGAACCAGCAATGGGCTGCAATGATGGCACAACATTGAACTGGAATTTGGTGGGTAGGCCTACATCCTCTGTACATGATGTATACAAGGTACATCGTAGGCAAGTATTGAATGAATGTTTGCCAGCACCGGTGATGGTGGTGTAAGGACTACACGTCGAGTTATATTTGAACTTGTCTCCTTGGTTCTTTCCCTAATCATATGCTGGACAGCTAGAATTCTGCCCATGGTTGAGGAAGACCAATACACTGATTTTTTGTTTATAGCACAAAAACAGACTAAAGCCGGGCCTCGGCGTTCGAAACTCCTTTTCTAGTATATTTTGAAATTTAATTTTGTCTTTTATAGTACTTAAATCTCACTGTAATTTTCCTGGGTTTCAAATTAGTTTGAAACTACAGGTAGGCTTATATCTGAATATAGACCTCTAGAAACAGAAGCGTTAAATTTCGCAAGAGATGAATTAAAACAGAGAATTTGCCTATGGATCACAACCCATTGATCTTCAGATCTTTAGCTCTTTGGAATCGCAGATTACACTTTTTTAAATACAAAATTCAAGGACTTTCTGAGCACTTCTCAATATTTTTCAAGGAACTTTTTAGTGCATGTTAGAAAAGCTAAGGCCAGGAGGCATGAAAAACAGCGATTTTAGAGTTTTTGTTAACTCTTAAATTTATTAAATTTCAGACCATGCATTTCAGTGAAATTACAATGTAGAAAATATGAAATGTAGGCCTACATTGTTGATCGATATTTGTCTTTTGACTTATATTGATAATATAGGTGCACTACATTCCTAAGCCACATAGTTATTTAAAAGTAGTTTTTTCTTTCAATAAATCACTAGCTAGCTTTTTCAAGATCAACAGCAAAACATCACAGGTTGATCAAAATCAAGTTACTTTTGTTGGTTTATTTATGTTTTTTTACAAATGTCAAAGACTTTTCAAGGCCTGGAATTATTTTTTTCAAAGAAGGCTGGACATCCGAGGCAACACCATAACACCGGAGATAAAAACATGAATTGATGAATTAAACAATAGGACCTTCTACAAATGTCACCAAAGCATCCCCTCTGGCGTTAGGGGTCGTTCCTAAAATTTGCAATTGATGTTCCACTGGGATTTGACCACCCATTCAATACAAAAGGGTGGATGTGAGAAATTTGGTAGCAAACCCATTCCTTTCTAATATTTACAAAATTGGAAAACTATACATGTATGTATATCTCTAGTTGAGATTTTCATGAATTTACAAAGAAAACAAGAGCGCTGACGCTAACGATATCCCCGCCATTGATTAAAGTGAAAGGTTAAAAATAAATCAAAGGTAACAACCCCCCCCCCCCCCCCAAAGGCACATCTACACCCCTAAGGGATGTGTGTGGCAACATGCAAACAATCCAGCAAACGCTTTCAGATATATCGTCTGGAAAATGAACTTATCATCTGCCATCAATTAAAGTCAATAATGTCATCAAAATCAAAGGTAAAAAATTAGGTCAAAGGTCACAACTACCAAAAGGCACATCTACACCCCCTAAGGGATGTGTATATGCAATATGAAAGCAATCTGTCTAACGGTTTCAGAGATATCGTTCAGAAGCGAAACACGGGACACACAGACGCATGGCTGCACGGCCAGACATGGTGATGACAATATCCCCCGCCCCTACTTCATGGGCGGGGGATAAAAAGCGAACTAAAGTGTCAATGACACAGAAAGTCATACTTAAATGGGGCAAATTGTTTACAAAATAAAATTTTTGAAATTTGTCAGGCAGTTCTATGCACAGGCACTCGCACTGAGCTCCTTCAAGTAAACTGAGCAAAATTAAAATAGTATAAGAATTGAGGGGAAGAAGCATTGTTGTGAATTGTGGACAGAGTGCCCTAATTAGGTCCTAATAATTGATAAGTTTATTAATAAAATTAAAATTTCTGAAATCCGCGAGGATGTTTAATGCACAGGCACAAGTTCTTTCAAACAAACCGAGTAAAATTGTAATCGGATAAGAATTGAGGGAGGAGATGCATTTCTTGCGAATTGTGGCCCAAGTGTCCTAATTAGGTCTTAGTTAGGTCATAAGGTAATTTTAATAATTGAAATTTCCGAAATTCTTGAGGACATTTTATGCACAGGCATGAGCTCTTTCAAACAAATCAAACAAAATAGAAATCCGATAAGAATTGAGGGAGGAGAAGCATTTCTTGCGAATTGTGGCCAAAGTTTCCTAATATGGTCTTAACTAGAAGTAAGTGTTTACCATGTAAAACACCCAAGCAGGGGCCAAGATACCCACAAAAACTCTGGTAGCCACGTGGGCCCCTCAGATGCTTATTTTGGTCATCCACATCGAATTCTAGTAGCCCACTCATTAGTGTATTTCTCCTATGAAAACCTGACCCCTATTGACATTCAGAAAGTACTCAAGAAATTCAGGTGAAGTAGCTAATAGTTCATACACTGAATAGGGGATTATCTGTTAGCAATGCATTTTATACTCGCATTTTATACTGATGTCAACTTGATCAGCCCACAGCAAAAACAAGGGGGCCAATGGCGAGTGAGCAACTGGGTATCTGGAACCCTGTCAAGAAGGGACCCCCTCGCACTTTTCAAATAAAAGTTATACATTAAATATAATTTTACAAGATAATGAATTTGTACATGTAATTATCAAGTAATATTATGAGGCAGGGTGACAAGGTTCTAATTTGACGAAATAAGAATAAAGATGGTCGCCATGACCCAGATATTTCCCCAAAATTTCTGAAAAATTGATCCAGTCCAGGAATTAATACTGCTATGCTGTATGTTGAATATTGAGTATATCAGATAAGCGGCTTTGAAGTTATCAGGGTGACAAGGTCATAATTTGACGAAAAAAATTTAAGATGGCTGCCATGACCCGGATATACTTCCAAACTTTCTGAAAAATGGATGCAGGCTAGAAATTAATACTACTATGCAGTATTGTTAATATTGAGTATATCGGATAAGCGGCTTTGAAGTTATCAAGGTGACAAGGTCCTAATTTGACGAAAAAAAATTAAAGATGGCCGCCATGACCTAAATATTTTCCCAAACTTTTTGAAAAATTGATGCAGCCTAGGAATTTATACTCGCATCCAGGATGTTGAACACAAAGTGAATCGAAAAAGCGGTTTTGTAGATCTATGTCAGGGTGACAAGGTTCTAATTTGACGAAAAGAAGATTAAAGATGGCAGCCATGACCCGGATATTTTTCCGAACTTTCTGAAAAATTGATGCAGGGTAGGAATTAATACTACTATGCAGTATTTTAAATATTGAGTATATCGGAAAAGCGGCTTTGAAGTTGTCAGGGTGACAAGGTCCTAATTTGACGAAAAAAGAATAAAGATGTTTAACACCAAATAAATACAAAAAGCGGTTTTGTAGATATCAGGGTGACATGGTATAGAAAGTCCATCCATTCGCAGCGGCACGCCGGCGCCCGCCACAGGTGGACAAAACTGTACAAAAACAAAAAGCCTCCCCCTGGTAGGAGGGAGCCTTAATTAGATCAAAAGTTAATCATTAATTGATATTTCTGAAATCCGTGAGGAAGTTTTATGCACAGGCACGAGCTCTTTCAAACAAACCAAACAAAATTGAAATCGGATAAGAACTGATAGAGATTGAGAAGCATTTCTTGTGAATTGTGGACAGACAACAGATGCAACACGATGGCATAAGCTCATCTTAATCCTGAAGGTCGGATGAGCTAATAAAGGCCGAATGAGCTAAAAATCAGTATTTTTTATATACCTGGGTATATCAGAACACAGAACTTAAGTGCATTTGAAAAAAATCACAAAACTTCAATATGAAAGGGACGGATGGATAAGCCCACACCGTAAAGTTGGGGGCCCTGGAGATTGCTGTATCCGATTTTAATGGAAAAAATCAACTTTTCTAACATGGCAATGAATGAGAGCGATCTTGACACAAGGTCTAAAAAATGCCCACAACTTTTCAATGACAGCACCCGGAAAATGAGCTGAGCAAAGAAATGTCCCACGATTTTGTATCTATAGGTACAATCTGTGGCAGAAACCTTCAGTTTCAAATTCTGTTTCAGCCACATTGGGGCCTTAAGTCCCCCGCCATAAATCTAGAGTTTTTGCAGTCACAAATATTTAAAAAGTTGTGGTGGCCATTTTAAATTTCAGTAAAATCACCTGCACATTTCCAGATGGTGGGTAATGTGATTGCAAAATGTGAATTATTTCTGACTTCAATTTTGGTGTTTTTACAACCAAAAAAAGATGAAGTTAATCCATGGCGGCCATTTTTAATTTCAGTAGAGCCTTAAAAAAATCAACAGCACATCTCAAAATCGTGGGGAATGTGATCATAAAATTTGAATAATTTCTGACTTTTAAAGTTTTTAATGCCTGACGGATCCTGGTGCGACTAAAATCCCCCTCACTGTCATTCGAGACACACCAAAAACTAATCAAGGAGAGAACAGGCCTACACAGCTTCAATTTCCACATTAAAAAAACAATCCATCAATCTGTTTCAGACAGTATTGTTGGAGAACTAAATTTGGCCAGGTGAGGTCAAAATTTTTCCACTAAAATAATTCCACAGGCATACACTTAGCAGTCTTTCTCGATAACGTCAGAACGACCGGACATGTCCTGTAAAACGCAAGTGGGTCAGGCAAAATACCCAACTACATCAGACCTACAATCCAGTTATTTTTTTGGTCAGTTTTTGTGTTCACAAGGTAAAAATTGGCCATTTACCAGAGATCTTCCAGGCAGGACAGCAACCCCTTTTAAGATAGCGCTGTTAATAATACTAGCGCACTTACCTATAACATCTTGATGCTGTTTAGCGATAGAATTATTGAGGACACCCTTATTTCTGTAGGTGAAAAACATGAAACTTTTTTGCTAATTTTGTTTTTCACCAGTTCTCTTCTTTTTTGGTATCATAGATCAGGTAATTTGGTGTTTACTAAAGACCTATTTTGATAAATTTCACTTCATATTGCATACCTTCTAAAACGTCTGAAAGCCTAAAGTTCCCTGTAAGAATGTAATTTCACAGCCATTGACATTAGGATTTTTTATACTAGACAACAGAGCAGGTAAAACTGATTTTTGTCTGCCCTGGTGACTTTTAACTGAACCTGGAAGTGAGTGGTACACCGAAAAGACTATATGAAACCTTTACCCGGCTGATGTGGACAGCTTATCCGACCTGGGCCTTTTTTACCTGCCTCGGGCGACCGGTCGGACGTTAATGTCAACGGCTCATTTCACTCTACTCAGCCTGGACTTGTGTTCAATTGAGTTTGTGGAAAAGTGTACATATTTTATCAAACACCTATTGTGCATTATAAAGAAAACTTGATAATCAAAAAAATTTAATTCAGTGTATATAATTTAAAAAATGACAAATATTTGCATGTTTAAAAATTAAAATTGTTTTTGTGAAGGGCTACTCCGTGACAGCCCTATATGCCATTGCCACTACTAAAGGCGTGTACTGTTGAACCACAATTTAATACTGGTGGTGTAGGCAGTGGACCATATAATCATTGATAATGATATTGTAGGTATCCTTTCATTAGCTTAGATTTAGTTCACTCTGTATAAAAGGTTTCAATATTAAAATATTATTAAATAAATAAATTATTTGTGTTCACTTTGACATCAACATAGTTTTTACCATTAGGGCGCCCTCAAAATGCTATCACTAGACAACATTACCGATGTTATAAGAAAGGGAGCTAGTATTATTAACATCACCATCAAAAAGGGGTTGGCGGTTGCTCTGCTACAGGTCTGGTGAAACATTCTGGACTGTTTAAACGTTTGCAGGACCTACTGTCCATTGAAATTTAGAGTTTATTGGGAAAGACTGATAAAAACAAAACATGGCGGCGGCACATGGTCAGTGCAAAAACAGTGAGCATCCACCCTAAAGGGGGATGCTTCACATCATAACATGATTTTTTTCTATCAATTATTTTATTTTAAATTATTTTAATAGATTTTGTTATTATGGGATGTAAGATTTGTCACGGACGAGACTGGAAGAATTGATTTTCCAAAGAACCAATTTTAGAACCCATTTCCTGTGAATATAATAACATAAAAAAATATTTTGATGGCTTAGAGATACTTTATAATGTTTCTTATTCAATAATTTTCTTGATAACTAATTTAAATGAATATTTTTTTTGTAATCGCACAATATCATACATCATCGCTTGTCGCAGATGGGATGTCGCGGATGGGACAAAATATGCGCTGCAAATTTGATTCAAACTGATAACATTTCAAAGAGAATCAAGGTGAATCATAACCCATCCCTGCAAAATGATATGCTGTGTAAAACCTTGTTATATTTATTTCATGTCTTTTTCCCCTAACTTATTTAAAATAATTTGAATTTTAAAATAAATTGTAACGGTCGGGACAGCCCAAATTGTCGCGGACGGGAAACATTTTTATAGCGAAGTCTAATCAATTGAAATAGCAAAGGATTGACCACATAATGAAGCATTGAAGGTTGATATAAGAAATTGATAGTTTACAAGCTAATAATTTTTTTCTAATTAAAGTTGAGAGAACTTCTATACTTCTAATAGTGTCGCGGACGGGACACTCAAACTTACAACCGACCTTGAGGTGTAAACAAAGGTCAGTCAAATTAATAATCACAGAATCAGATGGTGCCATGGTGTTATACAAACTAATTATCTATCCCCCTCTTTAGACAGAGGTGGGGAACATTTTGGTTTACCTCTGTCTGCTCAGTGTGTCAGAGTCAGTGAAGGGAGGGGAGGCCGCCCCAGCAAACACTAAACGTTGGCCCAATGCTGGGCTATTGTTGACCCACCATCTACGACGCTGAGCCAACATTATCCCAGTATTGAGTTGCCGTATCGTGCTTGGTGCCATGATGAATGTGGGCCAGCATCACATACGTCAGGCCAACATTAAGCCAAAAATAAATCAAAAAACAAACAAAAAAAAAACATTAACCCAGCTTTGGTTCAAAGCATTGTTTGGTTTAAAGCATTGTGCCGGATATGCTACGCAAGCCCACCACTGACCCGGCAATGTGTGTCGTTGTAAAGTACACATAAGCCCGGTATCGGACTAATTAGTCCGATACTGGGCCTTCGTGTACGACGCTTGCCAACACTTAAACAGCATTGGGGCGATGTATACTATGTGCACACACTCCTGCCAGCATGAAGTACTGACTAGGGCTGAATGGATACTGGCCAGCACCGGCGATGCTGGCCCAACAGTTAACAGACATCGGGCCGGTGTCAGCTTGTACGCGCCGCCAGCAGTAAGCACTACTAGACCAGCGTGCTGTTGAACGCAAAGTTGACAAGCCACATTGTGAATAAAAAATTATGTTTAATACAGAATCTTAGGGTGGTGAATCACAGTTGTTGTAAGATGACAATGTGAAGATATTAAATTGTTGTCCAACTGATTGGGCCTAAAGACGGTTAATTTTACTGTTATTCTATATAAAAAACATGTTCCACCACATAAAAATACATAGACAGGAGCCATTTATTAACATTAAGTACAAAATCCATTGACTCTACATCTGGATTAATATAGCTATCAACCTAATGCTGCACAAGGGGAGACATATCCAGTTTGTAACTCCCGCCGTCACCGTAGGTGAGACGGAGGGAGCTATGGATTTTCTTCTTTTGCCTATAACTTTTTAAGAAAATAAGCTAGGATAACAATTTTTGTTATGTGGGTTACTCCCAGATGGATAATGGACAGGTTAAAATATTTTTAATCTGAATTCAATACACAAGGTCGCAGAGAAGAAAAGATGATGTTACAGCGTTGGGCCGATGGTCCGTTGGGCCGTCCGTGAACATTTCGATTCTGGAGCATATCTCTGAAAGTACTTGTCCGATTGTCTTCAAAAAAACACAACACCTCTAGAGGGTCTAGTTGTGCCTTTTGGGGTGTATGAACTTTCACCTACTTTTGGTTCAGAATTATGACTTATTTAGACGTTTTGACGCACACTTGGTTTCCGGAGCAGATCTTGAAAAGTACTGGGCCGATTACAGTCATATTGTATACATGTTCTCTCAGGTCCCTAGTTGTGCCTTTTCAGGTTTTTGGACCTTGACCTTGAAGTTGACCCAGCACTTTGACCTAATTTATGACATCGGTAAATCCGACTGAAATATTTGGCGGAATATCATGAAAACCGCTCAAGATAGCTACACCATTACCATAAAACAAATTGTAAGGTTTCAGGAGAGGATGCATTTTGAAAAATTTCTACTCGATCAAATTCAAAATGGCCGCCTATCGGCCATTATTCACTTCGACAGGCCTCATATTGCGGAATATCATGAAAACTGCTCAAGATAGCTACACCATTAAGTAAAATAAATTGTAAGGTTTTAGGAGAGGATGCATTTTGGAAAAATTTCAAGTTGTTAAAATTCAAAATGGCCGCCTATCGGCCATTATTCACCTCCACATGCCTCATATTGCGGAATATCATGAAAACCGCTCAAGATAGCTACACCATTATTATAAAACAAATTGTAAGGTTTCAATAGAGAATGCATTTAAAAAAATTTCAACTCGATCAAATTCAAAATGGCCGCCTATCGGCTATTATTCACCTTGACAAGCCTGATATTGGATAAACCGTGCTAGATAGCTGAACCATTCAGTATAAAACAAAATGTGAGATTTCAGAAGAGGAAGCATTTTGAAAAAAATTGACTTGATCAAATTCAAAAATGGCAGTTTATCAGCCATTATTCACTTTCACATGGCCGGTATTTGGTAAACCGTGCTAGATGGCTGGACCATAACTATAAAACAAAATGTGAGATTTCAGAAGAGAATGCATTTTGAAAAAAATCGACTTGATCTAATTCAAAATGACCGCTTATTGGCCATTATTCACTTTCACATGGCCGATATTTGGTAAACCGTGCTAGATGGCTAGACCATTAAGTACTATAAAACAAAATATGAGTTCTCGGGAGAGGATGCACCCTGAAATTTGTTAACTCTTTATTAAATGCAAAATGGCCGACAATCGGCATTTATTACCTCGATAGGCCAGATATCAGGTAAACCGTGCTAGATAGCTAGACCATTACTATAAAACAAAATGTGAGATTTTAGGAGAAGATGCATCTTGAAAAAATTTGACTCGATCAAATTAAAAATAGCCGCCTATCGGCCATTATTCACTTTCGCATGGCCGTTATTTGGTAAACCATACAAGATGGCTATACCATTACTATTGAACAAAATGTGAGATTTCAGAAGAGAATGAATCTTGAAAAATTTCGACTTGATCAAATTCAAAATGGCCGCTTTTAGGCCATTATTCACTTTCACATGGCCGTTATTTGGTAAACCGTGCTAAATGGCTAGACCATTACTATAAAGCAAAATGTGAGATTTCAGGAGAGGATACATCTTGAAAAATATACTCGATCAAATTCAAAATGGCCGCCTATCGGCCATTATGCACTTTCACATGGCCGATATTTGGTAAACCGTGCTAGATGGCCAGACCATTACTATAAAACAAAATGTGATTTTTCGGGGGAGTATGCACCCTGGAAATTGTTAATTCCTATCAAATTCAAAATGGCCAACAATCGGCATTATTTACCTCGATAGGCCTGATATCAGGTAAACTGTGCAGTGCTAGATACCTACAGCATTACTATAAAACAAATAATTACTATAAAACAAAAATTGAGGTTTCGGGGGAGGATGCACCCTGAACTTTTTTAACTAGTCTATATCGAATTCAAAATGACCGTAAATCAGCCATTATTTACCTCGATTGGCCTGGTATCGGGTAAACAGTGCCAGACAGGTAGACCATTACTGGGATACTGATAAGGATCATTAATTTCAATGAAGGTTTGCAATCTCTGACAGACTGTCTAGTTCTTATCTTACTCTTAGACTGAGCCTCTTAGACCTAGTTGTCTTGCGTCTTGATTTTTGACCTAGCCTACGACTACATTAATAACCCTACACAAAATTGCTTAAATCAAATTCTAATTTGGAGCGGGAGCTCCTGGACTTATGCATGAACCTTCTAGTAATAGATTGATATCGTAACTTTAGAATTTAAATCAATATTTTTCTTGATAATCACACAATATTATACAATGTACATCATCTCCTGTCGCGGGCGTGACTTGGGGACAGGACGTCACCGACGGGGCTAAAATATGCGCTGTGAATTTGATTAAATCTGATAACATTTTAAAGGGATAAGGTGAATCAAAAATTATCTGGTGTGTAAAGCTGTTTATATTTATTTCTTGTGTTTTCCCCTAACTTATTTGAAATGGTTTAAATTAAAAAATATATTGTCGCGGACGGGACAGCACAAATTGTCGCGGGCAGGACACATGTTTATAAATAGCTAAGTCTAATAAATTGAAATAGCAAAATAGTTTTAAAAATGTAATGAAGCATTGTTCTGGTGATATAAATGACCTTGAGGTGTAAATAAAGGTCAATCAAATTAATAATCACAGAATCAGATGGTGGTGTTTATGTGTTTAAAATAAATTTTGCTTTGATAAATTGTTTTTTGATGAAGAGGATCCATTTTTCCTGAAAAATATATTGTCCCAACCGTGACAATTAACCCTTTAAGCCCCCATGATGTCTTAAAGCATCATTTTACATCACTGAAAAGATACTTAATTTTCATACAGCTAAGTGTTTTACAACGAATATTTCCATGAAACTGCTTTACCAATACATGGCAATTTTCTTCAATTTTTAAACCACATCAAATCATCTTCATCCACTACAAGTCGAGAATTGGGACAGCAATTTGCGGCTTGTAATGGATGAAGATGACAATGGTAAATTCGGGCCTGAAAGGGTTAAAAACCAAATCTGAAACAAAAAATGATGTCGCACTGGGGAAAAAAAAAACATTAAAAAAAAATTGTATGGATTATGGTACGGTACTTGAAATATTTGCCTACCTAATGAAATATAAATAACCTCATAAAAACATATTTAAAAATCATAAGTGCATGTCCAAAATACTGTGGAATGCCCCATATTCAAACTTATAGCTGAAATCTCATTTACTCTATTGACCCTAATAGACGTTTGTTAAAACGGCAGCTGATCTTGGATACAGGTCCGTTTGTTGTGGTCAGGTTCGTTTAATAGATTTTTTTTTTAGGATTTACTGGGCGACCAGACTCGGCCACAGCAGGCTGAGCTTGGTGTATTTGGGTGATTACAGTCGCCAACAGCAGTGTAAGGGTTAATACAAATTCTCTTCTGGAATGTGGTCCAAGGATTAGATAGGCCTACATGACACATACATGTACATGTACACACAATTTATACCAGTACCTGAATAATTCAAAATGCACTTTATCTCAGATAGTCTACCTTGACATATAATGATGAGATTTTTTTTCCAAGAGGTGCTTTTATTGTGGACAGGTTCTAATATGTATTGAGAGAAGGGGATTTTTCCAACAGGTGCTTTTATCCAAAACGCTCTTCTATAAGGGACAAGATAGTATATATATTATAAATATGAAATTCAGCCAATGTACCTTGAGAGGTCGTAGTGGTTGAGTACATGATTTTCCATAGCCAGTTTGAGTTCAGGTACGTCCTCACACACCCACCTGTAAAAAAGAAAATTCTTAAGAGAATGCATGTATTCCCTTGTTTTTGATGGGCAATAAACGAGTCCATTTTTAAATAGAACCATATTGCTTGAAGGCTGAAGCCCTTTCAAGACTGGTGAACAATCAATCACAAATTATAGAATTGTTTTTTATCATTTTTTATTAGGCTTACGAGAGATTATATTACAATTAAGCATTGTTTACTATACAACCGGATTTTTATCTTCAACCACGATACTCCCGAAATTTGCCTTTGAGGATCAACTCATATGTATACATGTGTATCGTCAGTTAAAACATCGATGGTATTGATGTATCGTTACACCCCTATTTGATTAGCAAATATATCTAGGCAAAATTATTAGTTTTTCGCTAGATGCGATAGTGAACACAATTTTCCCTGCCTGGTACTATTATTATTTCCCTGGTCTTACCTGATCGTTTCGATAATCTCATTAGCGCCATCTTTACCCTCCTGAAACAATAGAAAAACAGTTAAACACACATAATATATATCTAGTCTCAGGGATCGACACTAACACTGGCCCGTTGGCCCGAGGCCAGTAAAAATCACTAAGGGCCAGTAAATTGCCTGAGATACTGGCCCTGGAGGCCAATCACAAAATCACACCCCTTCGATACAGTGTACACTAAGGACTAGAAAGACAAGGCTAAGGGCCAGTATTTATCGGAAGTTACTGGCCTTTTGGGCTACTACCTGGAATCAGTTAGTGTCGATCCCTGTAGTCTATAAACATTATGATTTAGTACTGTACATTATAATCTAATGACTGTACAGCGACAATGTTTTGACACTAGTCATGTGTAATAGTTGAATGAAATATATGTTATTGTCAGATTCCATCCTTTAACTTAGCAGTCAATAAAATTAGGGATTTTTTTGACCAGACTGACAGGTCCGGTACAGTTGCAAGTTTACCAGACATCATAATTTTTCCCGGACAAGAATGTTTCAGTGATTAAGTTTGCAATTTTCTTGCTGTTGCTGACAATTTTCGTTGATTGAGATCCATAAATGTTATTCGACATGGCAGCAAAACAGGAACCCGGATGTAAACAAGAATTTTGAAGGGCTACAACTTTTTTTATTGAGCATGTTCTTTGGCCACTTGAGTATATGAAAATAATAAGAAATAGTGATTTGTTAGGGTAAATTTTCGCCCTTACACTGAATATAATTTGGTCCGATCTACTGTAAAGTACATCACACTGGGACACATTAAGCGACATGAAATGTTGAGCATGCGCGATCATCGCAGCATGGACCAATAAATTGTTCATTGTTGTGGTCATACTGGGCGAGTATTGTCTTTTAAAACAGTCAAAATATAACATACTTCAATTCTAATAAAATGCAAGAACAACTGGGCTAGATATAAAATTCCAGCCGTGCAGGCTGTCGAAGACCAACAGTCAGCCATGTTTAGATCATTAATGGTTTGGAAATTATAAGTTTGTGGTTGTCTCAGGGATTTTCCCCGCCAAAAACTGAGAAAAACAAGTTTTGTAGGTTTGTTGACTTTTTTTCTGGACGCTACAAGGAATGTCAACCAACGTACGCAAAGACCCAGACCTCTATATACCTTTAAAGAGAAAAATTACATGTATTTCATGCTGAAAAAAGACCTTGTATCCACATTCAACTACACTTCCAATTTAAATGTATTTTCTTATTTTTGACATGGTTGTCAATAATTAGAAATCAGGAATTTCGTCTTTATATCTAGCCTAACAGGTGAATGCGCAGCAGAAAAATTTAAAAACTTTTGCAATTCTAGCCTTAGTATGGACATGTTTACATCATATGGTCATATTAGGAAGCCAAAATAAAATCACCAATTTTTTACCCCCAGCTGGATTATCGAGCTCCTGGCTGGGTTCAGGAGCTCTATTAACTGAGCTCCTGGGTTTTTCATATGATAAGCACTGATTCAATCATATTATTAATATTTTTCAGATTATATCCCTGTCAAGTTGGATGATTTAGCAAAAAATTGCCTTTGAAACATGCAATCTCAGAATTTTGAAGGGCTACAACTTTTTTTATTGAGCATGTTAGGCCTAAAGTAATCAATAAATCATAATGTTCTTATTTTTCGATAAATATGGTGTACTTTAGCTTTATGTTACTTGAATCAAAGACTATCTATTTGCTTATAACGATTTCACAGCTCTGAAGTGACAAGAAAAGCGAAGAAAGCGTATTTTGTCAAAACCTGCTCTCACTTGATAAATAACTGATGGAATGTTTCAAAATCAGCTGAGTGGATGCATAAAAGGTCACTACAGTCTGTCCGACGGTGGAGGTTGGTCCAAAATGAAAGTTAGCTTTTCGGTATCCAGTCAGTCAATTCCCAAGCGATTTTTATGAAATTTTGTAAACCTTATTTTCTAGTCATTTGGCATCGATCCTGAACATGCTGAAAATTTCGTAAAAAAATATTGGATAGTTCGAAAGTTAGACCATTTGACATGTAGTATATGTCTATTTATGACGCTCCTCTATAGCATGTATAAACCCATTAACTTCATTCCGATTTATTCTCGAAATTGCGTTACATGTCAAATGGTCTAACTTTGCAGGGTTGTTGCCAAATGATCAGATAAAAATGATTGCAAAATTTTGTGACAGTCGCTTGATAATTGACTGACTGGGTACTAAAAAGCTAACTTTCATTTTGGACCATCTTCCACCGTGGGACAGTCTACAAGTTAGGTCAACCCAATTAAAATGTATTTTGAGGGCGTTAATAGCCTGGGTTAAATCAATCGTGTGCCGTCTTACGGTTCAGATATGGAATGCTTGCTAACCCGTAACACGTTGTGGAGGGTGGCGTTTGCTAACTAGAAAAGGGGTCCCTTTTTCGGGTATAAAAGTATCAATATCTCGAAGACTATCCAGTCGATCCTAAAATTAGTAAAAATTCAAAAAGTTTTGTTATCAGCTTATTGAGTTCTGTACACTAAAGGTGTTTATTTTGCATACATGTGGTTAAATTTTCATTTTGGCTTTGGCCAGCCTACCGTCTAACGAGTAGCGTTAGCCTAGATCTAATTCTAGTATCTAACTAAGCCTAAGCCTCAAAGCTAAGCCTAAGGCTAGCAGTGCACAATTTTAGACCAGATTTCCAGTGTGGCAGAAGGACTCTCTCTTGTAAAAATGAGAGAGTCCTGTCCTACTTGGAAGAGTCCTGAGGGTCAGACGCACAGCACAAACGTTTTTATATGTTATGGTTTCACACGTTTAATTTAGCTTTTTTTAATTGACAATTTATTTTGCTAACAATGTATGGGGACAATATTAATCAGTGAAAATTAACTTTGCATTTTGATAATATCAGATCAAGCGCCCTATATTACATATATTGCTTTTTACTAAAAGCTAGTGTGGTCACAGGCCACACTGGTGTGAATAATCAGCGTGTCCCACACCTTTAAAACCACGGCAGGCCACACGGACTCGCCTCAAAATTGTGCACTGCCTAGGCCTAGGCTACAGTCAATAGCCCAGTCTAGTGCGAAACGAGGCCTAAAATAAAATCGCTTGCCCTCGCAGACTGGGAATGTGGCCAGTGTCATTTAGTGTGCAGTTTTGTGGGAGAGCCCATGGGCATGGCCATGGTAGGCACTTGTGTAAACATGAAACTGGGGTCTAAAAAGAGGAAATTTATGCAGGCTTCAAAGTCCATTCAGGTCAAAATATAGGTTTTGTTATAGGTTTATTTCATCAAAATATAGGCTTTTATAGGTTTATTTGACATAAAATTATAGGTTTTTATAGGTTTTCTAGTGACACTTATGTACCCGCCATGTGAAAATTCATACTTTTTTACTATTTCAAAGTCATATCTACCGTATTTTAGGAGTATACTGTATAGTACACACATCTGAATATACAGTATAATTGTGCCAAAAATGCATACTTTTTTATACAGGTCTGTCCATCGTAATTTACCGGGTGATCAGCCTCTGGTCAAATACATGCAGTAGGCCTATGGTCTTTCAAACTCACATAGGCAACAAGACGAACTGCTCGCCTTAACGGAGCCATGTTCAATCAGAGCCTGAGGAGGGCTGGAGTGTTTGAATTGGAAAAATTATTTATTGCACTTACTACGTTCTTCACACAAGTTTAGCTATGGAGGTGAATATATATTATTTATAGAAACAAAAATTGTCCACATAGGTTGAACCAATATCAGACAAGGTGTAGTAAAATTTATGCCGAGCGAAGCGAGGCTGGAATTTTTAAAAGAAATTATTTAGCTAATAAGCATAAATAATTATTTATTTCAGACTAATATGCGGAATTAAATTATATTTAAAGCATTTCTATCTGAAACACAAATTATTTGCCACAAACACATTCCCACAAATAAAATATAGTTTAACATAATGTTTTTGTTCAAGCAAAATCAAAATATAGGTTTTTATAGGTTATAATATAGCCTAAGGCTTTTTTCAGAAAAATATAGGTTACTTTTTCAAAGGTTTTTAAAGGTTTTTATAGGTTTATAGGTTTTACTTTGATGCCTGTATATGTAGAAAAATGGTATAAATATTATCAGGTTATGGTCTCTATAGGCATAAAAATGTGTTCTATTTATTTGAAAAAATAACTTTTATGATGGTTTAAACTTAGAACTATGGTCTGGAAGAGAAATAACGGCGAAACCTGTGTTATCGCCCAATGTACAGCTTTCTGAAAATTAGCTTTTACTTCCTTCTATAGCTAAATATTTTGTTCTGGGACCTAGTACAATAAAATAACCTATTAGTACAATTCGTGTATATATTTTCGAACATGTCGGGATTCTATGAGAATCAAAGGGGTAGCAGATACTTTTTAGCAGGCCACAAAAAATTAGCGTAAAGTGAAATTTAGCATTTTTTTTGCATTTGACCTTGACCTTTCACTGACATTATTGAAGGTCAAGGTCACTGAAAAAAATAATTAAATGTGCAATTACGTTCCATAATATTTACCGAACCTAAAAATGTCAGACCTGTTATTATATATTCAAATTTGAAAAAGTATTGTTAATTTTAAGAAAAGTTGTGATGTTTTTTCATTTTTATTAAAAAAAGAGGATTTTTCCTGCAAAAAATTCTGCGGTCCCTAACAATACCGGAAAAAAGGCAAATTTGCATAGGCGGAAATGACAATATCTCAAACGAGCACTTGGCTAACCGTACGGCAATGTTAATATATAATGGCAGTCAATGGGAGCCCGTCATTTCGTAAAGAATCACGTACGATTAGCCACTGCCTATCTCAAAAACGATTTGAGATATTAAAAAAAATAAACAGCATATTGTTCCTGTTTTCTATAGCTATCACTGTGCCAAATTTGAACATTTTTGGAGCAGCTACAGCATTTCAGTACATTGCTGACCATAAAAAAAACCGTGAAAAATCACAATTTTATTTTAATGAGTCTCTATCAGTCTATGACTAGCCTAGGGCCAGGCCTATGACTTTTGTTATTCATAATCATAGTGACTGATAGTGATACTGATAGTTCATACACAAAAAAGCCTGTTTCAAAATACATTTTTGGCCGTAACTTTTTATTCCTTATCCGATTTTAAAAAATGAGGCCTTATCAAAATCGTAAGACCCTGTAGAATAAAATTAATCACGCAGAGTTAATGAAAAAGTTGAATTATATTTTATTTTCAAGTGCCTAGCCATGGTCATGATCTGATGATGGTCATTTTGCATGCATGCATTGACTATCGTCTATCAGTCTATGACTAGCCTAGGGCCAGGCTATAGGCTATGACTTTGTTATTCATAATCATAGTGACTGATAGTGATAGTGATACTGATAGTTCATACACAAAAAAGCCTGTTTCAAAATACATTTTTGGCCGTAACTTTTTATTCCTTATCCGATTTTAAAAAATGAGGCCTTTTCAAAATCGTAAGACCCTGTAGAATAAAATTAATCACGCAGAGTTAATGAAAAAGTTGAATTATATTTTATTTTCAAGTGCCTAGCCATGGTCATGATCTGATGATGGTCATTTTGCATGCATGCATTGACTATCGTCGATGACGTGATTCGCGAGCATGGTGAGTGAGGCGCTTACCGAGGCGGGTAGAGGCCACTCATACACAGCCACATCAGCCCCCGTAGGACTGTGTAATTTTAATTCCTGTGCCATAATGCTCCATAAAATATATCCCGTGTGTTATTCCACTAAAAGTATCCAATTCCGATTAAAAACATTCCATTTGGCATGATTTTCAAGAAGATTAATCCACGCCCAGACAAAACAGCACATCAGTCCATGTGAGGAAGCCACTGACCACGTGACATGCACATTCCTCCAGTGATTGGCTAGCCGCGATATTCACCAAAGGTCATAAAGGTTATGCTTGTAACAAGTTGATGCGTAAGTGCGGTACGCATTTCGCGAGAACCTCAAGCATAAGACCCTGAAATATTTTTGGTCCCACATGGCCCATATGTATATGAGCCATTCTACAGTAAATATGAAATTAACAGTCCATCATTAAAATATATGCATATTTTTTAAATATAATTTTCAAACTATTTCTATGTGATGATAACCAATATGAACTACATTTTAGATTAAATAAAAAATCTGACTTATTTTCTGTGGTTTAGCATTTGTGACTTAAATGTGTCAAATGTCAACACAGTCACAAGTCCATAATTCATATATCAGACAATTACCAATACCCACCACTCATTTGGTTTTAGATTAACGTTTATTTTACCTTCATTTCCTTAGTTTCACTCCTTGTGATTATATTTTACACAACATCCATCTCCCCGTCCATTCCCTTTAGACAAGAGATATACAACAATGTGTGTCCATGAAAAATATGTCAACACAATAACAGCAGTTACCACTGGGACTGGACTTAAAACAGTTGAAACGGTTAGTAATCAAACTGCATCTACTGATCCCTCTTTTATAGTCAGTCCACACATAATCAAAACGTGGATTGTCCCTTCTCATCTCTTTTGACACCATGCATTTATTCTGTTTTAGATATATGGTTAGGTTTATTGACGGTCAACACAATAACGTCTGTTTTGATGATTACTTTGAATGTAAAAATCCATATTTCTGTTAAAATTAACATATTTGAACACTTAATCTGTGCATGCAGAACGAGTTACAATATACCAAGTTATATACATGTATTGGCCCGAAAACATGTTCAATATCAACACAGTAACGTCAACACAGTAACATTTTTGTAGTTACTGTGTTGACAAAACTTGATATAGTTTGAGTTACCTGGTACGTTCTTTAATCAGACAATGAATGATTTGAATAACTGTTTCGTTCAGTGTATAAGAACTAAAATTACATATTTCTGTTCCTTTTGAATCAAATATTTTATCGTTGGATTTAATCAATTTACGATTTAGAAAATTGTTATTGTGTTGACATATATACATGTGTATGTTTTTTTATGAAGATCAAGTACAATCAATACAATATAATATTACAAATCAAACATTCCCAGACCACAATCAGATCACTATGATCACAATTAGGTCTGTTCAGAATGAAAATTAAACCTCACTTGATAAACCAGTATAATCAACATTTTCTGGTGACAAGGCCTTAATCTAATGCGCGCACTCATCTAGGCATACATAAGATTCCAATTAATGTAGTATGTTACTTTGACATAACCAACGTTGGTTAAAATACTGTAAACTACACATATACCAACTATACTGATGCCCATTGTTCAGTTATGTTTTATTAAATCGAATATGTCTTTACGTCTATGATAGATGTGTTGTCAAAAAAATAAATTAACAAATGTGTGCACCCATATTGATATAAATGTGTATATCGTAAAATAATTTGAATAAATTTGTCCATGCATAAATGTGTATAGCCCTGCAATTGTGGCTGGATTTTAGATTGATATTTCAAAATTCCCCTGGGTTTTTTCCATAGTCAGGCCAGCGCGTCCGTCGTGTGTCAGGCGTCTCGTTATTTGAGTGGGCTAAAAAATTAGTAGATTATTATTTGATTTTGCGACCCACTTAACACAAAACATTTGCATACCATTATACAATGTTGGACCAACGTCGAAGTCGTTGGGCAGACGTTGTATAAATAATACACAGCTGTTTTGTGTTTACTGGGGATTAAATCACATTTCTATCAACATTGACATTACTTTTTTAAAAATAATACCAAGCCGCCACCGGTCAACATGAAGATGTGCAACTTGTTTTTTAAAAAAACATTAAAAAAACCTTTTAAGTGAGAAATTATTTGAATTTTACAATAACAGTCTCAACACTAGACAAATCTTCGACGCACGATCCTCATGGAAAATACGGATCATCCCCAAAATGTAATGGATGGTAAGAGTTTCATGCAAATCCATAACCTTATGGCGGAAGTAAAAATGGAGATGTGCAAGACATTTTTTCAAAATTACCAAAATTCAAAATGGCCGCCATAGATTAGCTTTATATATCATGTGGGCCTCAAAAATTCTTTTTTTTTATGGCGGGAGATTCTATGGGCCTTCACACCTCACACCTGTTATATACATACTCCAGAACAACATGACATTTTCTTCAGATATACCCCCAGAACAGCATCATTTGGTACAATGGTAGATAAATATGTCCTATGAGTAGCCTTGTAAATCCTTAATTTGTCAGTTCAGTCAGCTAGAACATTTGGCTATCCTTAGGGGATATCTTAAAATAAACTAATTTATTCACGTTATTGGTCATTTTGCATCTACAGAGAAATAATTCTTATACATTTTTTATGGACAACCTATTCCTAACATTATAATATTAAAATATAAACGTATGCGTAGATAAATTATGTCAATTGTGTAACCACAATTATGTCAACACAATAACGTTTTTGACAAGAAATAACAACTTAATCAAAATTCAAAAAGATAGTTTTGTACTACAACGTTACATATATCTGGCAAAAAATAGCTAGGAAACCTATTGATGACAGTGGTTGAAGTTTAGTTACTAAATGTTTTCTACATAACATATTATGATCAAACAGTTGGAAAAATATATCTTTTTGTATGCTTTTATTAGGCCTATGGATACATATCATTATTTAAATATAGGCCTATGTGTGGTATTGCAATAATGTATAAGCCAGTATTTAATTCGTGCATTACACTACAGGCTCTGGCTGATATTAGCCTTATATTGAAAGTGTCGGTCTATAATCCAGGTCTAGTTTCAAATTAACCAGGGTAAAATAAAACGAATAAGTGTCAACACAGTAACAATTTTGCACATTGAAGAGTGCCATTTAGATCTGACATATTTTAAAACTGTTAGAATCAAACAATTGACATCTGCTTTAAACATCAATTTCTTCCCCAATTGTATAACTCCACTACTCTACGCTTATGAATATAATTCTGATGTACAATGGAACATAACTGAACATTTTTGTGAAGGTAATGTACCCCGTGGTATAATAATTGACTTTGGTAATGTCGTAATTTAAAAATAAATCAGTATCAAATAAAGTAACAAATTATGTTGGCTACTCATATTCATCCCCAGAGATGTATGCTGAGTATGTTAAGCTGTTAAACAGGACACAACCAAATATATTTCTGCTAGGTAAACATGTCATAACTGTTTGTTACTGTGTTAACAAAGGCTTAATTTTTTTCTAGGAGGTTGTCTCAGTCAAATTGCGATAATTATGCAGTTGCTACTATTTGAAAACTGACAATTAGTTTTCTGTATTCTTAAACGGTATATATATAAGAAAAAATCTTAATTTTCTAGTTCTGAGATATTTTATAATTTTAAAATGTCTTATCTTGGGATCACGAGTTTATAAATAGTGGCTCATAATGCATCAAGTAGGCATCAAAATGATAAGTTCACTTTATTTGAAGTTGTTTTTATTTTTTGAATAGATGTTGCATATAAGGAACGCATTGTGTGTGACCCCTTCATGTAGTATGATTTTTAATTTTACCAATTATTTAAAGGGGAGTTATCTCTCAAGGCATTGATGACCAACTAAATTCAAGAATGGCTATTAAATCTTCAAACTCAATAGTCTAGGCCAATTTTTATTCTCTCATTCAGAACACAATATTATTCTACAGAAAATGTTAAATTAACTGTCCATCATTAAAATATATGCATATTTTATAAATCTAATTTTCAAACTATTTCTATATGATGACTTTTAACCTATATGAACTACATTTTTAGTTAGGCTAAATCAAAAAGCTGATTTATTTTCTGTGATTTCGCATTTGTTACTTAAATGTGTCAAATATCAACACAGTAACAAGTCCAGAATTCATATATCAAACAAGTACCAATACCCAACACTCAAATGTTTTTACATTAACGTTTATTTTACCTTCCTTTCCTTAGTTTTACTCCTTGTGATTATATTTTACAAAACATCCATGTTCCCATGTATTCCCTCTAGCCAAGAAATATACAACAATGTGTGTCCATGAAAAATATGTCAACATAATAACAGCAGTTACCACCGGGGCTGGACTTAAACAGTTGAAACGGTTAGTAATGAGACTGTGTCTATACTGATCCCTCGATCTTTTACAGTCAGTCCACACAGAATCAAAACGTGGATTATCCCTTCTCATCTCTTTTGCTACCATCCGTTTATTGTGTTTGAGATATTTGGTTAGGTTTATTGACGGTCAACACAATAACGTCTGTTTTGATGATTACTTTCAATGTAAAAACCCATATTTCTGTTAAGATTAACATATTTGAACACTTGAACTTTGCATGCAGAACGAGTGACAATACACCTAGTTTTATACATGTATTGGCCCAAAGACATGTTCAATATCAACACAGTAACGTCAACACAGTAACATTTTTGTAGTCTAACTGATGAATGCGCAGCACAAAAATTATAAAAATTTGCAGTTCTAGTCTATGTACATGTTTACATCATATGGTCATATTAAGAACCCGAAATAAAATCACCGATTTTTTGATGATTTTAGCCTGGGCCAGTCCCTTTAATTAGGCCTATGTATACACATAACATTATTAAAATATAGGCCTATGTGTGTTCTTGAAATATTGTATAAGCCGGTATTTAATTCGTGCATTACACTACAAGCCCGGGCTTATATCAGACTAAAATTAAACGTGTCGGCCTGTAATTCAGGTCTAGTTTCAAATTACCAGGGTAAAATAAAGCGAACAAGTCAACACAGTAACAGTTTTGCGCATTGAAAAGTGCCGTTTAGATCAGACTTATTTTAAATGTTGGAATCAAACAATTCTCATCTGCTTTAAACATCAATTCCTTCCCTTATTGTATAATTTTACTACTCTACGCTTATGAATATAACTATGATGTACAGTGAAACATAACTGAACATGTTTGTGAGGTTAATGTACCCTGTAGTATTTGATTTTACGTCTATGATAGATGTGTTGTCAAAAAAAAAATTAACAAATGTATGCACCTATATTGATTTATGGTGTATATTGTTTAATAATTTGAATAAATTCGTCCCACAAATGTTTACAGCCCTGCAATTGTGGCTGAATATTAGATTGCTATTCTGCCTTTCCCTTGTGTTTTTACTAGTCACGCCAGCCTCCGTCATGCGTCAGGAGTCACGTTCTTTGCGTGGGCTCAAAAAATATATATATGCTTTTACTAGGCCTAATTAGGCCTATGTATACACATAACATTATTTAAATATAGGCCTATTTGTGTTCTTGAAATATTGTATCAGCCGGTATTTAATTCGTGCATTACACTACAAGCCCGGGCTGATATCGGACTAAAATTAAACGTGTCGGCCTGTAATCCAGGTCTAGTTTCAAATTACCAGGGTAAAATAAAGCGAACATCAACAAGTCAACACAGTAACAATTTCACGCATTGAAAAATGCCGTTTAGATCAGATTTATTTTAAATGTTGGAATCAAACAATTCTCATCTGCTTTAAACATCAATTCCTTGCCTTATTGTATAATTTCACTACTTTACGCTTATGAATATAACTCTGATGTACAGTGAAACATAACTGAACCTGTTTGTGAGGTTAATGTACCCTGTAGTATAATAATTGACTTTGATAATGTCGTGTTTTTTTAAATAATTAAGCAGTATCAAGTAAAATAACAAATTATGTTGGCTACTCATAATCATCCCTAGAGATGTATGCTGAGTATATTAAACTTCAAAACAGGACAACACCAAATATTTGTTTGCTAGGTAAACATGTCATAACTGTTTGTTACTGTGTTGACAAAGGCTTAATTTATTTCTAAGAGGTTGTGTCAGTCAAATGGCGATAATTATGCAGTTGTTACTATTTGAAAACTTCCTATTAGTTTTCTGTATCCCTAAACAGTATATACATAATATTAAATCTTGATTTTGTAGTTCTGAGATATTTTATAATTCAAAAATCTCTTAACTTGGGATCACAAGCTTATAAATAATGGCTCATATATAACAAATACATAATTAGGTGAAATAGACAATTAAGTAAATTAGAAGACCAAAATGGTGATGTGGTCCAAGAAGACCGAGAAGACTTGTGACCACTAGACTACTACATAGTAAGACCCCTGCAAACACTGTAGGCCTACGTAATATAACCTTCGTAAAGGTGCGGGTTTCATAATTCATGGATGAACGTAACGAGGACGTGATAAGGACGTGGTGATAATAACCCTAACGTCTCCAGAACGTCCCAATAACGTTACATTTATGTTTTACGTTCTAAGGACGTAGATGGGAGTTCACAGAGTCAGGGCCTACGTCCTAAGTACGAATGATGTACGTTGTGGGGACGTTATTACAACGTAAAATTGTTTGCAGGGACATAATAAGTAGGCCTATGATGCATAATAATCAGCTGGTAAATGAACTGAAAGATCAGCACTAAAACAAAAATGTCGGTATGATGCTGACCTGGTTGATTATGATATATAATCAACATATATATACATATAATAAAAAAACTTAATACACATAAACATGATAGCTGTGAGATCTAAATGAATATTACAAAATATTAGGATGCATCCTTGTAATAATGGCAGGGACGCATAAGAGGCCGTCCTAATTTATAAGGCCGCATGTGTTAAAATATGGACGTCATCTAATAAACGACCATGCAATATTGTATTTCAAAACCATAGGCCTAAATGTAATAAATTACTGTAGATCAGTTTCTAATATACATTTTAAACAAACAAATATTTAAATATTAAATACATGACACAAATTTTTGTTGATAAAATATTCAAATAATAATTTCATGACACAAATTATTGTTGATAACAATGCGATCGTCTTCAAATCCTAACAAAACAGTTTATTTCGTATTTTCCGGTGAAATGCACTCTAGGGCTTGAAATGTGCCAGCTTGACGATACAATCTATACACCTTGTTGAAAACCGCATATGTTTAATCAAATTGACCGCAGTATTTTAATGGTTTAGTATCGTTTATTTAACTGACATGTCCATTAATCACACATTACGTATTTATTCAAAAATATACAAAAGTACCCAGCCTTCTGGCTTATAAGTCAGGTTAAATTATCATTAAAAAAGTTACGTATACTGTTATATGAGTGATATGAGTAATATGGTAGGTTGAGAAAATACGATTTTAAAAGAATCTTCACAGAAATGGCAATTGTTTTTAGCCCGCCTTTTAATTTGAATTAAAGAAGGTGGGCTATTGCAATTGAAGTTCGGCGTCATCGGCGTCGGCGTTGGCTTTAACATTTACTTGTGGGCGCAATAACTTGAAAAGTTTTCCATGTATCCTTCTCAAATTTTATATGCATGTTACTAATGGCCAGTTCTCAGACAAGTTCAATAATGGCTGAATTTTTTTTTTTTTTAATGGCCGACTTATTGCGATTTTTCACATTTTACGTCAATAATTTGACTTTGTGGGTGCGATAACTTGAAAAGTTTTTCATGTATCCTCTTCAAATTTGTTCTGCATGTTACTTAGAAGCAGTTCTCGGACAAGTTCAATAATCGCTGAAAAAAATTCAAAATGGCCGACTTATTGCGATTTCTCGCATTTTACGTCAATAATTTGACCTTGTGGGCGCGATAGCTTGAAAAGTTTTTCATGGATCCTCTTCAAATTTGTTATGCATGTTACTAATAAGCAGTTCTTGGACAAGTTTTCGAACAAGTTCAATAATGGCTGAAAAAAAATTCAAAATGGCCGATTTATTGTGATTTTTCGCATTTTACGTCAATAATTTGACCCTGGGCCGCAATAATAACTTAAATTTTAATAATGGCGGCGGGCTACTGTCGAGTATGATCTTGTTGTAAAATTTCATATGTAATGCTTGTTTTTTTAAAATTGAAGAAGATGATTCAGCTATTTTTAGCTATGATTACATAATCATAATGATTGTGAGTGCATATAATTACAACGGTATAAGTTAGTAAAAAAATAGTGTTTTTGTGGGAGAAAACAAAGTGTGCACACATTATATTGATACAGTAATGGTTGAAAGTAAGTTACCATATATAACTACATCATAATTGATGTTAGCATGATTATATATGTTGGTGTGCCTGTACTTAGTCAAACAGATTACCAGGTTGAATTTGCCAGACTATGTAGCTTATGTCTCATCACGGATGCCTGAATCTTAATTTAAAGTTCAAATATTGCTTTATCAGTCATTTGAAATAGTTTTTTCAACAAATCATACCAATCAATGAACTTGTTCCAGTTCGATTGATTATAGGGACCAGCAATATTAGTAAGTCATAACAGGGCCGGACAAATCTTTGAATTGCCGGTCATGTGGCTATTTATTATCAGAAACAGTTCCTAATCAAACGAATTGAAACAAGTTGATTGATTGATTGGCTATGCAATAATAGTTGAAATTACTAATAAAACAACATTTGAACTACTAGAAATAGCAATTCAGGCGTCCATGATCTCATGTATGCCTAGACATTATAATGACTGCCATCATTTCACGTCCATTATATCAGATTATAATAGCAATGTAAATACTTTCATTATTCAGCATATCACAAGTATCCCTAGTTTGAAACCGTCTCATTAAAGTTTTACTAAGTGATTTATCTATTATAAATTTAACAGTGTAACAATAATATGAAACAGGCCTACTTTAGCTGAGAAAAGCGTAGCAAAATCAGAATGGTGAGATGAGGACCATGTCTCTGTCTGACCCTGTCTTGTCCCATTTTCATAAAATGGTGAAGCTGTCAACATTTTATGTATAAAACTTATTGGGAGCGCTTTAAGCAATTTTGACATGCGCTGAGTTTATTTCTGGAGAGTGCTGAGCGCGCAAGATAATTGAAATAGGAAATCGGAAAATAGTAATTGTTCACGAGTTTGAATATAGCAAAAGTTAAAAATGTCAGATATATTTGATTTTTAAAACATTTTTAATACCGGTAGCATTTTCAACCATTTTGTAATACGCTGAATTCAATAATCCAAATGTTTAAGAATAGCAGTTTTAATTTTACTAGAAAGGAAATATATTTTATGTCATAGTGAGAGCATTTTTGATCATCATTTTTGACTACTCAGCATAAGCTGAATCCATGTCGGGTCAGAGGTATGCGTGCCAAAAAATATAAATGCTTGAAAATCGCAAAATAAAAATGCTGCTACTTTGCCTCGAGATGGGGTATTATTTTGCCATTTAAAATTTTGCGATAGGTAAATTAGTCATAGTTATTTCATGTTTTGAGAGCATTTCCAACTATATTGGCATACGCTGAATACATTTCTAGACATCGCAAAGTGCGCAAAATAACTGAATGCTTTAAAATTTAAAAGGTTTGTTTATGACTTCTAAATCATACAAGTACGGAAGCGTGGAAACAACATAACAACATTTTTTTATCTCGTTATAACAACTTATAAGCTGTTAAATCGACTTAGCATAAGTCGTTATTGTTAAGTCGCGACTCAAGCGTCGTTGAATATACTTATGCAAAGTGGCTATAACGACTTAGAAATCCCTATAACGACTGATAGCAATTCGATTTAACGACTTATTACTCGTTATAACGACTTATAGCTTTAAAAGTCGATTTACTGACCTAAAAGCCTTTATAACGATTTAGCATTAGTCGAATTAACGTCATATAAATCAATATGACGATTTATACTAATTTGATTTGATGTTTTATGAGTCATTATAACGACTTAGCTTAAGTCGATTTAACGACTTATAAGTTGTTATAACGACGTATACTAAGTCAATTTTACTACTTAAAAGTCGCTATAAGCTTTAGTCGATTTAACGACTTATAAGTCGTTATAGCGACAGAACAAATATTTTTGTAATGTTTTTTCAACCCCTTTGTATGCAATAGATGCATCTGTGATATATTGCAACTGTCACGGATTTGGTGTTATTTCTTGTGCGACTTTTAGTGCTTTGATCAGGAATTGTTTCAATATAAATTATTGCTGTGTGATTATCCCAAAAATTACGTTTTATAGTGAATAAGATAACTTTATGATTTATGTGATACATAGAATATGTTTCGAAGGCCAGGCATACAAATAAATACCAGAAAAACAATAGTTATTAAATGCCAATACGTCGACCATGATGAGCCCTAATCAACATATGCATGTCTCAAATAGAATAAGTAATGTTATTCAGATGCTCAGGAACTTAGAATATGAAATATTGGTTTTATTATTTCGACCATATGTATTCAGAAGCAGACGCTTTTTATCAATTTTATAGTCATTTTAATTAATACAACACATTTTTATCACTTTCGCTTTATGCAATGATGTTTGCGTATATTTTGTATTTGTTTCGTCACTAATGGTGTGGAAAATAAAACGATACTAATTGTAGACTGAATAATGAGTTGTTAGATGCATGGATAGCTGGTGATAATCACTGAAGCATCTGCGTACAGACAGTACAAAATATGTTGTATGCACGTGAACATGGTTGACACCCCTATATAAGGCCACTGTGTTTTATTTCTCTGTTTTAGATCAGAAAAAATCCAAAATCTAAAAAAACTCAACCTATTTTCGGAAAAGTTAATAAGGGCGACCAAATTAAGAAACATTGGACAAATTTCTGGAAAAGTTAATGAGGGCGAAGAAATAAAAAACTTTTGACCTATTTTAAATAAAGTTGAAAAGGCCGACAAAAAAAAACAAGCAAAAAAAACATGGCTGGATAAAAAAAGTTTATTTCCTGAAAAGAATTTGTTTTTTGTTTTTTTCGGAATGTTTTTTTTATCTACCGAAATCTAATGGGTTTTTTCAAAAATCGCCAACAATTCAATGCATGCGCTGGGCAGAAAAAAACCACATGTTTTTTTGGTAATGGACATCCTCGAATACATTCACGCCTGAAGAGAAGGGAACGTAGCACAATGGCTAGAGCACCTGACTGCCTCGCCAGTCATGCATGCATCCCGGTTTCGAACCCTGCTGTTCCCACGTGGGGTATTTAGAGAAACATCATTCAAACACCTTCTCAATGTGACTAGGTGATCACGCTAATGGCAGCCTCATCGAGTTAAGGTTGATACCTGTGTACCGACGTCGATTTCGCGCACGGCCCACTCTGCGCACTCCTCACACACATTCACGCCCTTTTCCAGACAGCAACGTAATGGTGGGCCAGTGGTGGACCACCACTGAATGCCACCTATTGCCAGTGGTGGCCCACCACACGGATGTCCGGCTGATAGCGGGTGGCCCACCAGCTACATTGTTTACCCATCAGTGGCAAATCCCTCCATCCAATTGCCGCCTGCGTGCCACTGGTGGTCCACCAGTGGCTTTTTTGTCGCCTGTAGCCACTGGTGGACCAACGCAGTGATGTTGTCTGGGTTATTCGAGAACGCTTCCTACCCTGCTTACGACAATTCGCTGGTATTTGTCATTCTCCACACATAGATGCTGGTGTAGTCTTGCTAGAAAAGTGGCTGACAAATTCAGGCAGCCCACATGCAGAAAGGTAATTGTTAATAGAAAATTAAAATGTAGAATTGTTGAAAAATCGTGCGCCGAGACTACTAAGATCTCCGTATATAGATAATTGCACATCTATTCTTATCGTATCAACATTGAAACGCAAGGTGACTGAGGCCATCCACATCAAGCAGAGAGCCCCTTCCATGAACAGAGACCAGGGCTACCAACTGCCACCCATCTATGGTCAGATCATATACTGCGACCACAACCATCTGAACCGAATCACCCACCCTGATCATAGCGTGATCAAGATCTGCTGAAGGCAGACCGAAACGTCGCAATCGTTCCACACTAAGTTCCAAAGTGAATAAAATTTAACCGCTTTTTAGCAACATTGTAGTCCTGTAAAGTGATTCTTTGTCAAGTAGTTTGAGTGTTCAGCTGGTATCAATGTCGCTTGTGTTAATTCTTGTAGAGCTTTCAGTGCATGACTGTCTTTGGAAACATCCCTGGGAAATCTTACAATATGTTGAAGATGTTGACGACCAAGTCAACATACTCAACTCTTTTTCTATGGAATCTGTAAACAGTGTTGCCCCTTTCGAAGAAAAGAGAATTAGAGGTTTTAGTTTGCCTTGGGTAAATCTAGACCTAAGGAAACTCATCCGGACACGTAACAGATTGAAGAAAAGGGCTCAAAATGCTAAAACGGGAGAAGAAAAATATCCCTATATGCAGAATACAAATTACTTAGAAACAAAGTAACCTTTTAAATTAGAAAATCGAAAAAAAATTATTATAGAAATTTGATAAGTGAAAATGTGAAGCAGCCTGCCAAGCTCTGGAAGGCATTGAAACAAGTACTTCCACAGAGGAAATCCTCTGTAGAAACACTGGAACTGAATGATGCTGGCAATGTACTTAACACCAACAAAGGCATTGCAGCCCATTTTTATTTTTTTTTCAACTGTTGGTAAAAAATTGGCTGAGAAGTTTAGGGGAGTAAAATCTAAAATTGAAAACCCATATGGGGAACATGGATTTTTTTTTTTACTGAAGTCACATTATAAGCTAATAAAGAATCAGCTCGATTCCTTGGACGTAAAAAAAGCGACAGGTTTAGACGAAATTAGTCCACAATTTTTACGGGATGCAGCCCCAATTGTTTGTGCCCCTTTGGCAGATATTTTTATAACTCGATGTTAACGGGTAAAATCCCTCAATCCCGGAAAAATGCGAAAGTAACCCCAATATTCAAAGCTGGTGACCCAATAGATGTGTCAAATTATAGGCCAATATCTGTAATTCTTGTGATAATGAAGGTCTTGGAACGAATTGTACACAATCAACTGTCTAGGCCTGCCTATTTGAATGATACTAAATTATTATATGAATACCAATCAGGCTTTAGGAGTAAATTTTCCACTGCGACGGCACTCATCGATGTTACAGAATATATCATCAATGGGTTTGACTCAGCAGAACTAGTCGAAGCCGTAATGCTAGATCTTAAAAAAGCTTTTGACACGGTCGACTCGGAAATTCTAACTAAAAAATTACAATGGTTTGGGATGAAAGACATGCCGCTCTCCTGGTTTTGAAATTACTTAACCGACAGGAAGCAGACAGTCCAGTTCAAAACCGAACAGTCTGAAGAAAAACCTGTGAACTGTGCCGTGCCACAAGGAAGTATCCTGGGACCGCTACTGTTTATACTTTATGGTAACGACCTGCCTAAAGTGTGCTCAAAGACCAAGGTTATTTTGTATGCTGACGACACAGCGATTTTATGCAAAGGTAAAAACATTGCACAAATTAAAAATACGCTGAACTCAGAAATGAGCCTTTGCTCAGACTGGTTCACACAAAACAAATTACACCTAAATGTTTCCAAAACTAAAAGTATGTTCTTTGGTACTTCCCAGAGACTGTCATCCACTAAATATCCGGATAATTTCGAAATAAAGTATGTGATGACGTGGTAGAACGGGTTCAATTTTTAAGTATTTAGGTGTTTAAATGGATAATAACTTAAACTGGCACACCCACGTAGAAAAAAATTCAAAAAAGATATCTAGTAAAATCGGAATTCTGCGTCGAATAAAACCTTTTCTCACTATTAATTTGTCAAAAACAATGTTTAATTCCATAGCTCTACCACACTCCACATATTGTGACATCATTTGGGCTAGTTCTGATGAGACTAACATTTCTCGTCTTCAAAAACTCCAAAATACTTGTGCTAGAGTTATTCTTAATGAGAACAGACGATCGCATGTACAACCTATGCAAGATTCATTATCATGGATGCCTATAATTGATTTAATTAAATATCACACACTAGTTGCTGTATACGAAATTAATGTTCTCATGGCCTTGTGGCTAACTATCTGCATAACATTTTTATGCAAATATCTAGAATACACAGCTACTCCACCAGGCAGGCAAATCTAGCACATTTGTACACAAGACAACCTAAATTACCTAAATTCAAACGATCTTTCACATATGGAGGAGTCACCTTGTGGAACGAACTGCCTGAACACATCAGAAACATTGAAAGCCTAAATTATTTTAAGACAAAACTTACAACCTTCTTTAGACATGACCATATTTAATTTTTTGGACACAAACCTAAAGACTTCAAGCTTCTCCTGAACCCTCTGACCCCGATCGCCATCATGAAACCTATGTTCTTGTCATTTTGTGCTGTAGCCTGTGCGAGTGTTTATTCACTTAACTGTGTGTCTTTATATGTACCTTGGCCCCTTAGGAAACCAGTGTAGGCCTAATACCTGACTAATTAATTTCATATATGTATATGTATATGTAATGATTGTATTATGCTGAAAGGGTTACCCTTATAAATATCTCAATATTCTCAACTTCAACGTTGGCGCAGCCTACTTATAGGCGTGAAGTCAACGGGGGGGGGGGGGGCGAGGGGGGGGGGGGGTGGACTGTCTACAATTAAACGTCGTATCGCGTAAATCCGGTAGTTAGATTCACCGCCTATACAACATCATGTAGGCCCTGATGTAGGCTTCTTCACGAAAAGCGTACCCCGAATATAACTGGTCTGTTGGCGGCTTTTTCAACATATCGTTTTATTTGTATACCGGGAAGTGATTAATACATACTTATGCTTTATTCTAAGGTACAGTGTCTAAAGCTCTGAAACAAAATGTGTCAAGACTCAAGTTAACGTTACTTGTTCAGTTGTTGTGGAAAGAGTTTTCTTTTCAGACTTTGGTACTCCCTGGTTTTGAGCGATAATAAAGGTTTGTTGTGTTTTATGATTCGGTTATCAGTCATGTTGTAGTCCTAGATCTAGCTGTCCTAGGCTAGCCCCAGCAGTGGCTGACCCTGGGCTATTAGTATTAGTATTAGCTGTTCATGGACCTATAGGTAGGTACTTTCAATAAATTTTAAAATTGTCCAATAAAATTATGCTGAGCCTTTTTTTCGTAACTGCCCACATGCTAACGCCAGTAACGGAATAGAATAAATAATTGACCACATTCCACATTTTTCACTGGGCAAAAAAAATGCTGTGCCAGATCAAAATCTGAGCTAATGATAAAAACATCCAAAAGCTGTGACCTTAATTTTGCAAATTCCGGCAAGGATACCGTAGCCAAAACATCACCCAGACACTGTCTTGAACTTTTTAAAGCAGCTGAATAAAACTACTGAGATGTTGTATCCGTATATATCAGGTTTTAAGATACATCAGGGCACCCAATGAGGGTTCCGGGTCAACTCGGACCCTAACCAACTCGGACCCTGCTCCAAACAGTGTTCGAGTTGGTTCACGGCAGTGTTCGACTTGGTAATGGTAGAATAGTGTCCGAGCTGGCATAGGGTCTGAAACGTCTAAAACCAGCTCGGACCCTTCAAAGAATAAATATAAATGTATTTTAATTGCATTTTCAATTAAAATGATTTTTAAAGCACGGAAAGTTGAAAAGTCTGTCGCGTCAATCCAAACAAGCAACCATGCACAGCCTAGTATTAACACAAAAAATATCTTTTAGCCAAAAGAGCCTACGATTAAAATTAATGTGGTTAATTTTTTATCAGTTATTTAACAAAAATATCTTTTAACAATGCGGCCCATATTCAAGAACAAATATTAAAATATATGCAGGGGTAAACTCACAGCTAGAGCCGCTCGTGAAATGCCAACAGCTTTGATGAGTTGCGAGTCTTTGGTGAACTCACCCGCTCCACCCCTTGCACCTCAGGTGTTGTGCTGAGGATTCATGTGAGTTGATCGCTAATTCAGACCTGTCAGCGAGAGCCGCTTGTGAAATGTCAACGGCTTTGATGAGTTGCGAATCTTTGATTAATTCGCTCCACTAATGCTCGCGAAATGTCAATGAAAAGGAATGTGTGTGGTGTTTTGATGTAATATTTGATGTTATTGATACATTTCCGCACAGCCAATAAAAAGTTATGAGCGTTTTTTCGGACCTTAGGGTTGAGATTGCTCTTAGTCACCGCCATGTTGTTTTATTTTTTCTGGTTTTGATAATTAATAAAAAATATTGTCACTGGTCATGCTGCTTGTATTGTCTTGTTCTTTTCTATTTTGATAAATAGTATTTAATATTACCTTGTCCCAGGAGCAGATGTATGCTTAATAACAGGACTCATGATTTCCAATGTGAGGAAAACATGTATATTACATACTACATACAAACGTATCACAGATAAAAGATATCAGCTGAACATCTACCACCTCATCAGCCTTCTGCATGATGAAGCTCGCCTTGTGAATATCCAGGTAAAACTGGTGTTTGAGGGTAGAATCAGACAAGACCACAGACGCAGATATGCGAACCTGCAAGGCAGAATCTTCCGCTACTGGGGAGAGTTTGCTGCCAGAGAAAGGGATGCCAGAAGCCTGTTAAGAGCATGCTCCCGTGTTAATGGACCTCAAATATAGACAATGTAGACAATGATAATGTACATGTAGGCCCTACAATATTTAATTAAAAATGTGAAAATGATTTATAAAATATACAGATGAAATGATTTATGAAATATATACTGATGAAATGATCTAGACTATATAGTATCTGTGTTTGACTTTATTTTATGAGTTGTTTATTTTTACCTAACTACCTGCCTATAGTCTACATAGACTATAGAGCCTATCAGCTGGGTCCGAGTAGTGTCCGAGTTGGTTATATAATGATGGGGTCCGAGTTGGTATAGGGTCCGAGTTGGTCTGGCGTAGTGTCCGAATTGGCAGTGTCCGAGTTGGTATGAGGTCCGAGTTGGTATGGGGTCCGAGTCGTCCGGTTACCCCCAATGAGTGCCCCGCAATACTGTAACAGAGCAAATAGGTCACACAACAATCAGAAATTTGGGCATAGCCTCCAGCCCCAGTTTTTTTTTTTTTTTTTTTTAAGTCTACCAGGGCGTCATGGAAGAAGAAAAATGTTGATGGATTCTCATCCTTATCGCCATGAAACTTTTTACCCTCGGTGCGCCCCATGAGGAAGTGCAGGATAGGCAAACAAAACTTCACCCAGGTTTTACCATAGGCAGACTAGTGCAGCCTTCCCCAGGCATCTTAATTCTTCGAGATGCCCACATTGTTCTGTCGAACCGGTCTTAATGATGTCCTCCAGAACTACCTCATAGGGCAGTGGACATAGTCTATTTTCATTTTTTGCATTTTTTTACAAAAATTTCAAAATGGCACCTGCGTAAAAAAAATTATCAGAAGGGACCACAGCATGCCTGTTCCACTTACCTCTTCAAGCACTTGCTGCAACAATTATGGAATTAAAGGCGAGAGCTGGCACCATTTTTCATAATTGCGAGAAATCTAATGATGGGAACCCTCGGAAAAGGTGATAAAAGTGTCATTCAAAGAAAATTACTTTTTTAACTCTACAATAATGGGCTTCATTTCTACCAGTAATAGTGAGCAAGAAGAACAAACAAACAGAGAAAAATATGTCTTTTATTGCAGTGTATCACAAATTCACATCAATCCTGAAAAAACACGAAAAACCCCATCATAATGACTGTTTGAATGTACCTACTATAGGCCTATATGGCCTAATATCAGACCTCGTGTAGGCCTATAGGCCTATTTATCAGTGGCAGAACAGTGTTCAGGTGTTAGGACCAGTGGCAGTACTGCAGTAGCCTAGGCTAGCCCTAGGCTATGTAGTAAGAATTCAGGGATCACTTTGGGGTGCGCCCTCGCGTCATTGACGCATTAACATTTCAAATGCCGCATCACTGTCACTTCTAGTGTGCCCTAGCCTGGCCTAGGAGCCCTGCCCTGCCTATATCTATATTGGATTTGACAATTGGGAGTTTTTGATAATTTTGACGATGTTTATCAGGCCGCTACTCGGTCATTTCTAATTCGATCTTTCTAAAATTTGAGCTCCGTAGCAATTAGTATCATTACGACAGCGTCACAAATTTTCAGTAAAATCGATGCATTTATGGCCGAGATATCACGCTCGCAATAGTGACGCATTTTGCTCGCGGCGTTGCAATTTTTGCGTCACGGCACAGTTTTTTTTACGTGGAGATACCGATCTTCCACCTGAGCGCGCATCCAGAATTTTCAAGATACGGCCCTGAAATAAATTAAAACTTTTAGCACAACACCTGATATTCAATATGGTGTTTGACTTTTTTTCATGCAGTTAGAAGAAGTTAACTTAATGTTTTATCAAATACTTTGATCGCCTTTTGAATATAGTCACGTTGAAATCTGAGAAAAAAATTAAATGGCATCTGTAAGTTTAGATTTTTATAAACACATTAATGTTTTTTATTGTTGTCCGACAAAGTCTTCTCGTGCCCATGTGCCGCCGCCGATGTTTGTAATAAACCTAGTTAGAGGGCAAGCCTAACCGAGATGACGCTGCTGAGAAATTGAAAGCCCAAGGACCTATGACCTGACCGAGATTAACTGGTGACACCTGCTGAGTAAACTGTCAGCAATAACATTCCCAAGACAAATTCCAGTTACTTAGGCCTATCAGGCAGGTTACTTTCAGTTTCACACTGATTCCATTCCTTGTCAAAAGCAGACTATCGTGCGTGCTGTCTCTTTATCAGTTTAACTTTATATTAGTGATAAACAAACTAAAACTAATTTTGTAGGGGAATATGACCAGATATAAAGTGAACCCTCTGCCTCTGGGCTAGAGATAATATACAGTATAAGCATTTAGGTTTGCCTAAAAAATTGTCTGCTTCTGGTATACATGAAGGATTGAAGGCCACAGTGCACCACGCCAATTCTATATTTTGCTAATATAGATTAGGCTAGACAACAATTACAGATAATTATTAATTTACCCCACTCCTCCCCCAATATCTCGACACTTCAGATAATCTAGTTGATTGTTTATGTAGAGCTATAGGCTATAGCCAGGTAGGCCTAGACTATATGCTTAAATGCTAAATCTAAAGAAGATTAAGCTGAAGAAATGATCTTTGCAATCGGAAAACATATATTTTGAAAAATTACCCCACCCCCTTCCCCACAAAATCATCATCTTGACAATTGGGATTTGGTGACAGTCGCTTATGGCTGAATACTAAATCTAAGCAGACTGCACTGAAGACATGATTGGTCGTGACAAATAGTAGGCCCTAAAGATAATTTAAAATTTACCCCACCCCCTCCCCCACAAAATCATTATCTTGACAATTGGGATTTGATACTAGTCTTAGGCTATATAGACATATTGTGGTAGGCATATGAGCTTAAATGGTAAATCTAAAGCAGACTATGCTAAAGAAATGATTGATCTTGACAATCAGGATAGATAATTAAGAAACTACCCCACCCCCTACTCTACAAAATCATGACTCACAGTGTGTGAGTGCATCTTTGTTCATCTCTGATTCTGGAGTTTAAAGTTAAAAAGAATTGTGATTTAACCACAGTGTACAACATAATAATAAACAAAAGGGTGAAATCCCCCTCCCCCTCCCCCATGCATTGATAATTTCAGAATGACATTTAAATTGCTTTAGACTATATAGTCTAAAGCAGTCTAAAGCAATTTGTATTTAAAAAACATTAATACACCAAGTCAGTACCGAGTACGAAAACTCCATGGGCACATCAATGTCCAAAAAGGCACATAACATTTTGACAGAGTGTGCCCTAAGGGCACACTTTTTTGGAGGGCAAGAGTAATCCCTGCTCCAGTAATAAAAGAAATACCAGTAAAAGAAGAAAACAACAATATTCAAACTCTTTGATAATTTTAATGCATACCATAACATAATAACAACATCAAATATCCAGCAGCATTTATGATTGCATTTACACTGTATGTAGGCCCTACTGCTATACATGCATAGCATTGGAGAGTTTATAGGCATGTCATCATGATTATAAATATTCGATATTAATGATTATTGTTCATTGAACGATTGTAGCATAACAAAGCTCCTAACGATTGTTGGTGCGGTTAGTACGTTTTCTGGTTACTTGTCCCTTTTTTTCCCGCCATGACCCGGCACTACCACACTGATAGCGCTGTCGCTTGAGACCATTTCGTTTTTTGGTGTCTTGAGTGTTTTTCTGAATTTTTTCAGGTGATTGTCTCTGTCTGAAAGAGAAAGATTTCTCCATGTGTCTCTGTGGACTTTGAATTTATCGAAATGCGGGTGCAGTTTGAAATCGCCTGTGTTTATTATGGCTCTCTCCACTTCTTCATATTGTGATTGAACCACATTGCTGAGATGTTCTATCAAACTTACTAAGGTTTGGGGCTTCCAGTCTACAGCTATCTTCAATGTATGATTTGCAAACTCACTGTTATTATTTGTCCATCGAGTGGTGACTGTGGATGGGCAATTCGAATGTAACGTTACATCTATGTTGTGCTGTAGCATAGGAGCAATTCTATTCTTTAAATATGTGCCGAATGCTGACTGGTCAGCTAGTTCCTGAGCGTGTGTCAGACGCTCATCAAACACCACACGCCCCTCGGCAGCAGTTACACCTTCATTTCCAAATATAGCAGCCAGCAATGGTTTTCTATCAGCGTCATTCATTCCGATTTTTCGTTGTAGGTGGTCTACACAGTTCTGGTACAGAGTTGTTTGCCATTTGGCCAAGCTTGGGAGACAGCTTTTTTTATAGCCTTTTCATTGTCGCTACCCACAAGTGGAGGAGATGGTGCATCTAACACTGATCTGAGATGATCAAAGAAGAAGCTGTAGTCTACGTTAGTGGAGGATCCATGTATAAACATAGGCCCTAAGAAGATGGGATGCTGGCCTGTGAAACGCCGCAGCATGGCAAGATTCTTGAACACAGTCACAGTCACGTGCAGTTGTCCCAGATTGAAGGTTAATAACGCCTAATATGGATGTTTCAGCCAAGTGACTGTTGCAACAGAATCGGCGTACCGTATATCCCCGCGTATAGTGCGACGCCATGTATAGTACGAGTTGAGATTTGAGGCCTTGGATGGATGTCGGCAGCGTCCCGGTCGGCAGCGTTCCGGGCCATCTAAATGTGAGGCATGGATTTTATCTTATTCTCTAAATGTGAGGCATGGATATTATCTTATTCTACTAAATAGCGCCGTGACACCTGCATAGACGATGCTCAATGACGGGAACAGCGGCAACAGTACAGCTCTGCAAAACCAAAGGGCAGTATCTCCTTACTTATAAAGTAAGCAGATACTGTATTTTCATTCTCCACGGCAGAGTGGACGTCATCGGGACTGTCGCGATCGGCAGACATCCTGAGGCCTGCATAGGCTACATATATACATATACACACAGATTTTAAAATACCCGTATTTATATTTCGCCGACAAATTTATATTATTTTAATTTATCTATTACAAAGACAAGATTTTAATATCGTCGTGCTCAAATAAGAACATTCCAAGATGAAATGTGATTGTAAAACATTTGCAGACTAGCCGCATTGTCTAGACACAAGAGGTGTTTGGTTATATAAGTGTCAGGGTGCAATAACACAGCAGCGCTCCATGAGCTACAGCTAACAGATACCACCATTTGCTCAATACCGTATCAGCCGCGGCAACAGCGGTAGGCGTTAATGTTATCCCAACAATATGGACATTCTGAGGCCTACATGTATTGAATTTGCGATAGGAGATATAATCAGTGATATCTTGTTATATTTCGTCAACGCATTCTCTCATTCCAATATGAAAATATCATGTTCAGATTTGTCGTACACAATAGAACACTCCCATATGAAAGGCGATCTTAGATTGAATCATTAACAATATAAATGAACAGGTCAGGAGTGTGAATTGGTTGCAGAATAACGGCGTCATTTATCTGCCCGTGGTTGTCAAAGGTGCCACGCGCGTCGGCGGGAATGTGAGACAGGGGCTCCCAGCAAACACGACACATTCACCCAATGCTGGTACAATGTTGTGTCAGCGTCGCAGACGGTGGCCCAACAATGTACCAGCATTGGGTGAATGTCTCTTGTTTGCTACTAGTTGGAAAGGCACAGTATCGTGTGTATGGGCCTGCTTACCAAACACGCTGACTGGCCTATGTTTAAAGATACGTTCTACCGCTAGATAACTTACCGCTGAACTTACCGCTAGAGAGCTAAAAATTTGTATTAAATTCTACATCTATGTATAATACGAGGTGCCTTTTTGTGACATGAATAGCTAAGAAAAAACATCGCATTATACACGGAGATGTACGGTATATCTTCCAGTTGATCATCCATGTATAGTATTGCTGATGGAATTTGCTTATACCCTGTCAATACACGACTGGCAAATGGATGGCTGTCTGCTGACTCTTCCAATGCTTGCACATGATCCGCACGCCTCCTCTATTGTCTGTGTTTTTTCTTCTTTTTTTTGCGTCATTATAGCGTTTATTTTCGAGTTGTTTGGTGCTGTTGGGTCTGCAGTCTGGTGACAATTCCCGTTTTAATGTCTTGTAAGCAGTACTGGGCTTATTGTCGCGCACAGCTTCAGTGATTTTCTTCACAGCTTCCGGTTTGATACGCACATAGCTGCTAGCTTTATCGGTAGAGTTGCCATGTGTTTATCCCATGGGTATGTGCCGACATATTCCACTACTGCCACTGGGGGCACATCCCTATCGCCGTACTTGTTTATCCATGTCACGCATCCCATGTACTTGGAGCAGGCTGCAGAGTTTGAATAGTTCCTTTGGACTTCCTTTACTGAGGACGAATGAGGCTGTGGCTGGATAGGGACTGATTTTCGACTACCCCTGACTGTTTTTTTAACACAATACAACTTTTCTCTTGATTTGGTGACTTGGGTGAGATTCATGTCTCCTGATACAATGTACAGTAGAATCCCGTTATAGCGCGAATCGTTACACAGCGATATCGGTTATAACGCGGTCCTCGCATGGACCCCGCTTTTTTCAGGGTAAAATTTGACTAATAGTGTGTATTTTTTATTCTTGATCACGCCAGTCTGGTTAAAACAGCGCCCATTCACGTTTACGTGACGCTGTGCTGACCAGGCATGTATGCATTCAGTAATAATTGCACCCCCTCCCCACCCCTCGCGGCCACACTGTTGGCAGGTGTGAAAACAGACAACGCGTCAGATTAACCTTCTGACTGCTACTGTTCAAAATGAAATAATAAGTAACAATTCTGTAACCAAGCTATATATGTTATACCGCGGTATATGGTGATCCAGTTACCGCGGTATAAATTTAAAGCTCTAGGTGAATAAAAGATTTTGAGTTCTGATGATACTGTTAGGCCTATACCGCGGTATATGGTGATTAAGTTACCGCGGTATAAAATTAAAAAAGGTGAATATATGATTCTGAGTTCTGATAATATTGTTAAGCCTATACCGCGGTATATGGTGATCCAGCTACCGCGGTATAAATTTAAAAGAGGTGAATAAATGCTTCTGAGTTCAGATGATACTGTTGGGCCTATACCGCTGTATAAGGTGATCCAGTTACCGCAGAATAGAAGAGGCGAATAAATGATTCTGAGTTCTGAGTGATCATACTGTTATGGACCATCGTGAAATAGTAACGTCTGGTATATGTTCATTTAAACAAAGGGGACTATTTAGCGCCAATAGCCTAATTTAGGAATGACACGTAGATTTTTTGATCAGTGTTGATGATTGTTTCTGTCCAACAACTCACCTGTGCGATGTTATGCTTGTGCAAGATCACAGCAAGGAGGACAATACCAATTTGTTGCGTGTATGTAACACATTTAATAAGTACACCTTGCTCTCATTAAACTCCACTTGCACATTAACTGTCTGGCCGTCTGTGTACATTAACAGTACCGGAGCTTAACAGGTCTCCAATTGTGAAGGCACGTTACGCAACATTTACAGTCCATTCTTTACTGTGTATACAAAAGGCAGGTGATTAGGCACAATGCCGGGCCAACCTCTCAAATAAAATAAACTTTATTCCGAGAGGGTATACCATTTAGCGCTAGAGCAGTGGTTAGCAATGGGCAATTATGATGTCGATCCAGCATTGAAACAGCGTTGTGCTATAGTCACACGAGGCGCTATACTATACCTATATCTCTTGTGACCTCAAGAATAATGTACAGTATGGGAAACAATATAATTCTAGCAAATCTTGTCGAATCTCAAGGCCTTGTGAATATATGATACAAAGCCCACCCTCTCGTAATACCTGTCAATCAAACTGTTCCAAAGCGATGATTGGTGGGAGGAGAGCTCAGCCCGTCCCTATCTCGCATAACACCGTGATGCCCGTGAGATTTTTTGCGAAGTTTTGTCCATGCACACGGGAATAATCAGTGATATAGTCCACATTCATACATGATAAACAGTTTTCTAATTGTTGCGTCAACGCTGGCATAACATTTTCAATTTGGGCCAGTGGTGGCTTAGTTTAATGAATATATGTATATACACTTCATTTTTTGCATGAAACAGAGTGTATTTGTTATAAAAACGTCTAGCCTAATCACGCCTTGTGTGATCCCATAGCATTCACAGGGTCGGTGTAGATCCCTTACACCTTTCATTCACTCCTAAAGTCGCACTTCAATCTGTTAACGACACATGGAATGATTTCACGGAGCCCAAGATGTCATCATATCTCGCGAGTAGCCGAAAGGTTTTAATTTCGTTCAACTAGAAAAACATGAGACTAAATAACTAGTGTTATAATTATAAAGAGTGAATTTTCAATCGAACTGGCATATTTGCTTTAACCACGAAACAGACAGCATCGCTTCAAAAATATTGTACACAGTTTATTTATTAAATTAATTTTGCCAATAAATGATAATTGAAATTTTGTATATTTTCAATTCATTATTTATTCCGTTTATTTGTAATAAAAACAGTGTTATATCTATCACATAGCATCTACCACTGCCGCGTACATGTATAGCGTGTCCATATAGACCCAATGTATTGACCCAATCAGCGGTAGAATTGTCGTCCCGCTATAGCGCGATCCACTTATAACGCGGTCCTGTTTTTTGCACCCCAACTATCGCGTTATAACGGGATTCTACTGTACGTGGTTTTGGCAGATGTACCTTTTTCCCATGAGCCGCAATCATCCCAGAAAACATTTTTTCCTCCGGTCTCTCTAGTTTTAACATTGTGATTTGTCAAAAATGAATGCGACGTCTTCCTTATCCCTCTTGGAACTTCTTTTATCACAACAGTGCTTGAATCTAGCAAAAGTTTTAAGGCTGATTCCGTACTTAGAACTCCCTTTGACAAGGGGATACCCCCTTTGGCTGATGTTCTTTCTGACGGAATGTTGATGCTGATGCTCTCATCTTTCCATATATCTTGTGTGCTTAGTTCAAGTGTCTTCTCAGATTCATCCAACACAAAATCACTCATGCTGACACTGCACGATGGTTCTGGAAGTCACTTAGTGTGATGTTTACGTCCCTACTGAGGTTGACTGTGCCCAAGTTAACAGTAGGCGTGATCTTGTGAAGCACCGAGAAATGATTCGCCTGAAATTTTTCTATGTTGTTTGGAACCTCTGTACATGTCCACATTATCCACACTGCTGGCTTGTCTACAAACACTACGATTCAGTCCAGAAACCACATAGTCATTGCCGGTAGGTGGGAAGTATGATTTGATAGGTTGACACACTACAGCACTGAGGGCATAGATATGGTGCATCTCCATGTATTTCCCCAGCAAGCACACGTTTTTTACAAGTCCTCCATATCGTCGCCTCGGAGCTAAAGGATCCTATCTGCCACTCTGACGAGTGTCAGATAGGATCCTTTAGCTCCGAGGCGACGATATGCAGTAGAGCCAGAAGCAGCAGCACATACATCTTTAATTAGATCTTGATAGTCAGGTCGTGAAGAGTCGTAACATTCTGGATGTATAATCATAGAGGGCCCGTGAAACGGCTCTAAATAGGCAGTTCCCGTCACCCACTACCTGAAGAGGTACCCAGGATTTGAGCATTATAGATTGAAAAGATTGAAGAATATTCACCAATGTCTGGTCTGTAGGACCTGGTGTTGATGTACTTTGAACTGTGAGGTTGATGTTGTATGTTTCCAGCAGTAGTTTCTCTGCTTCAGCAGCTTTGACGATGATATCTTGTCCAGCAGATAACAATCTGAAACACAAGTAACGGAATGATATAGAGTACAGGACTAAAAGAGTTTACATACATAATTATGTCCATATATCTAGACAGAATCGCACAACACATTACATAATGGCATGAACCTTAGTCGCACCAGTACCTCTGCCAATTATAAGACCACTTTTAACAAGTCGCACAGTATTATTTACATGCAAAACATAACAAGATGGTATGAGTCTTAGTCACACCAGTACTTGTCACAAATATATATATTTGATGACAAGTCGCACGAAACATAACAAAATGGTATGAGCCTTAGTCACACCAGTACTTATCACAAATATATATATTTGATGACAAGTCGCACGAAACATAGCAAAATGGTATGAGCCTTAGTCACACCAGTACTTATCACAAATATATATATTTGATGACAAGTCGCACGAAACATAGCAAAATGGTATGAGCCTTAGTCACACCAGTACTTATCACAAATATATATATTTTATGACAAGTCGCACGAAACATAACAAGATGGTATCAGCCTTAGTCACACCAGTACTTATCACCAATATATATATTGTATGACAAGTCGCACGATACATAGCAAGATGGTATGAGCCTTAGTCACACCAGTACTTATCACAAATATATATATTTTATGACAAGTCGCACGAAACATAACAAGATGACATAGCTGACATTTCATGAGAGCCATGTCCTGATATTATTATCGCTTATTCTTAATCAGAGCAAAATTTGTTAGAAAATTATTGAATAGCCTTTTTCTCATCTAAGGTGTAACTTGCTATACATCCTTATCATTGATGTATACTATTTTGCTAATCAATTACAAATTTGATTAGCAAATGGACAGAATTGCGTAGCATTTGCTATTCGATACTATTGTTAACACAAAAATATACAATGAGACACAATAAATCTTTTTTTGACTAAAATGCACTTGAAATATCAGTTTTTTCTTAAAGTCGCTAAACAACTTTTTTAACAATAAAATTACCTAAAATATACCTAAAATATCATTCAAGTTTCTTCTGAAAATTGCTAAATCGACTTTAAAACAATCATTCTGTTCATTTAAAGTCAAACTGATAGCTACAATCGATTCCTGGTTTCTGAAAACATAAGTAACGATACATAGTATTCACAAAGTGGAGAAAAACTTTAAGAATTCAAAGTATCGGTAATGAAAAATAGTTTTCATCAATTTCTCGAAATTGAACAGGAGTTTTGCTTGGAACTTTTCAGGAATGCTAGTTAGCACCTATATCTACCATAATAAATCATAAAACCTCTGTTAGCAATTTCGTGTTGGGACAATATTCGAGGGGGCGGCGCTTTGATGACGTAACACTTATTTAAACTCGTTCAACCAAGGATGACACTATGTCAGATTAGCATTGCAGACGATGGGCCACAATTGAACAAACGGTGGTTGAATGCTAAATACATGCTGAATATAACGATTATGACTATGGGTGCGACAAAATTCACGAATAACCTTGAATAAGTTCTAGTCTATGGACATGTTTACATCATATGGTCATATTAAAAAGCGAAAATAAAAATACTGATTTTTTATGATTCTAGCCTGGTTGTGTTGCTTTATTGAAATATGCAGGGCTCCCAGGCGGTCATGGGTGTTTGAGGGGGGCACAGTAAACACGCGACATTAAACCTATGTTGGTTTAATGCTGGCCCACCGTCTACGACAGTGTCCCAACATTAAAGAAACATTGATTTAATGTCTAATGTGTGCGGAGGTCGGGAGGCCACTTTGATGACGTAATGTGGCGAACTGTGCACGTTCTGACGTGAATAGAAATATATTTTTTTGGGCAACTCATACAAGATTAATCTGATATGCTCCGCGCATATACCCGTGACAACAACACGCCTAACAGTAGCTGCCACCATTTTGTGAGCTGTTTAGCGATTACAGTGCTGCGACAACAGTTGATTAACACCTAGTAGCCTCTTGTAAGATGCCAAAATAATAATACTTTTATTCAGTTTTATCTACAATTAAAAAAACCCATATTAACGTACCTTTAAACGGCCAAGTTATTAGCTCCCGCTGTCACCGTAGGTGAGATGGAGGGAGCTATGGATTCTACCTCCGTTCTGTTTTTTTACCTATTCTTTCCCTTATAACTTTGCAAGAAAATAAGCTAGGATAACAATTTTTGGTATGTGGGTTACTTCCAGGTGGATAATAGACAGGTTAAAATATTTTTAATCGAAATTCAATATGCAAGGTCGCAGAGGAGAAAATGATGATGTTACGGCGTTGGGCCGTCCGTGAATTTTTTTTTCCGGAGCATATCTCTGAAAGTACTTGTCCAATTGTCTTCTAATTTTACACACAACACCTCTAGGGGGTCTAGCTGTGCCTTTTGGGGTATATGAACTTTGACCTACTTTTGGTTCAGAACTATGACCTATTTAGACGTTTTGACACACACTTCGTTTCCGGAGCAGATCTCGAAAAGTACTGGGCCGATTACAGTCATATTGCACATACATGTTCTCTAAGGTCCCTAGCTGTGCCTTTTCAGGTTTTTGGACCTTGACCTTAAAGTTGACCAGCACTTTGACATAATTTTCAACATCGGTAAATCCGACTGAAATATTTTGCGGAATATCATGAAAACCGCTCAAGATAGCTACACCACTACTATAAAACAAATTGTAAGGTTTCAGGAGAGGATGCATCTTGAAAAATTTCAAGTTGATAAAATTCAAAATGGCCGCTCATCAGCCATTATTCACCTTGACAGGCCTGATATTGCGGAATATCATGAAAACCGCTCAAGATAGCTACACCATTACTATAAAACAAATTGTAAGCTTTCAGAAGAGGATTCATCTTAAAAAAATTCAAGTCGATAAAATTCAAAATGGCCACCTATCGGCCATTATTCACCTCGAAAGGCCTCATATTGCGGAATATCATGAAAACCGCTCAAGATAGCTACACCATTACTATAAAACAAATTGTAAGGTTTCAATAGAGGATGCATTTAAAAAAAAATCAACTTGATCAAGTTCAGAATGGCCGCCTATTGGCCATTATTCACCTTGACAGGCCTGATATTGGGTAAACCATGCTAGATAGCTAACCATTACTAAAAAACAAAATGTGAGATTTCAGGAGAGGATGCATCTTGAAAAAATTCGACTTAAAACAAATTCAAAATGGCCGCCTTCGGCCATTATTCACTTTCACATGTCCGTTATTTGGTAAACCGTGCTAGATGGCTGGACCATTACTATAAAACGAAATATGAGATTTCAGATGAGGATGCACCTTGAAAAATGTTGACTTATTCAAATTCAAAATGGCCACCTTTTCGTCCATTATTCATTTTCACATGGCCGATATTTGGTAAACTGTGCTAGATTTGGGTTCAGCGGTCGTGCGATCCAGTTACAACGCGATCCCGTTTCTTGGATCTCACTACCGTTGTAGAAGAGAGGACATATCAACACAACAACACGTTTCTCTATTTCTCTAAGAGACCATTTTATTCCAAGTATAGGCCGAGACCTGGTGCGATATTCTTATACCTTAGTAGAAGGAGAACAGATAACAACACCTTTCTCAATATAATTCAGTGAATCAGTTTTATTGCAAGTTTTAAAATCTTCTTGATGTATTCAATATTATTGAATATAGGCTATAAATTTAAAAGGCCAACACGAGTGCATTTTGAGATTAGCTATCAAAGCCTACAGATATTCCATAGGCCTATGCTATGTGTATTATCACCCTACCACTTATAACTATTAACAGCACAGATCTAGTCAATAGAATACAATATTATTAATATTTTCCCATCATTAAAATACAGAATAGAATCAAATGGGATTACTTCTATAGTAGGGATATATTTTATCGTGGTTTAAAACAGAATATGGGTGTATTCCAGTGTATTCTGGTAATTGTCTTCTGTATTCCGGTAACTTGGGTAAGTGCCTGTATTCGGGTGTTCAGGGAGACCGATTATACTCGCTGACAAATTAAAAATGATCAACCAGGATCGCATGTTTTTTGGCGATTTCTCCGTCAATTATTAACCGATTTCCCTCAAATTTTGCAAAGGCCATTTTCTATTTGAATCCTAACAGCCCTGAAAATTTTGTAAAAATAGATCTTTTATGGGTTGTTTTACAATCAGTGTACCCCACTGTGTTGCAACAAGGTGAAAAAATAAATATCAGATTCAATACATTATAATAACTTTTTAAATTAAAAAATACCCCACTAAGTGCATTATTAATTAATGTTAGGCTGCTTTCTTTGGGCAATGACATGGAGCATCGCAGAAAAGTTGATCAATTTAATTTAAAAAAACCTTTTTGTTATTTTTTTTTCACTTTTGAGGAGTCTCTGACAAGGTGTTTTCATTTCGGATTGATTTGACTAAATTTAAACTTTATACCTGTCGATATTGGAAAAATAATGTTGATTTTAATGTTAAAAAAGGCTAATAAAAAAAGTTGTCCTTTTTTCTTTTTAATTTTCTACCCTTTATATGTCAAAAACAACTAAGAAAATAGTTTTTAATGAAGAGTTTTTATCAGACAATCAATGCCCAGAACCCCTTATCGGGCGAGCGAAGGAAAACGCTCTCAATAACCCACCATGCCCTATCACCCCCACCCTCACATCATCTGTACATCATTCATCTCATCAATTGACTACAACGTTTTTATCGTAATACAATGTCACTTAAAAGACCTTTTGTGCCGAAAAGTGACGTAAAGCAAAGATTTACTACTACTATCAGACAATCAAACTTAATAAACATTATTACAAAGAACCCGCTAAGTATTTAGTAATGCCAAATCGCCCCTTTGTTAAAGAAATCACGATTGAGTCTCGTGAAGGACAATTTTTTTGACATCTTATTTATTTTTAACTTATGGGGAAAATGTTTTACGAGTTTCTTTCTAATATACCTGAAATAACTAATTATTGTTTTAAGGTGTTGGTTTTTTAATTTTTTAAATGACATTCATATGGAACGATGGATAAATACCAGAGTTGGGGTCAATTCCGGAATTGAATGGGAATTGAGCTCAATTCCTGACTCAATTTCAGGAATTGGACCAGGAATTGGAATTGAAAAAAAAGGAATTGGAATTGAGTTGGAATTGAAAAAAATTGCCCGGAATTGATAAAGGAATTGACTTTTTTTAATCCATTTTTTTTTTTTAAGCGCTATCAAACGCATGATTGATCATCCCTTTTGTCATTCAAGTGGAACATTACCTGATATCTAATATATAATTCGAAAAGTGATTATAATAATAATGATGATAATCTTCTATATAGCGCCTAAATTATACTAACAGGTGTTATTAAAGTTATGTCAAAATACTTATTTAAATCACTGATGGCTATCAAGATTAAATAAGACTCTACCAGTAATGTGTAATACAAATTAAAGTTGTAACAAGATTGCTTCTGCTAAGGTGGAGCAATTCAATCTAACTGTCACAGCTTGGTGTGATATACACTTGATTTACTCCCGAGGACTGGTGTAACCAGCCGGTAACAGTTATGCCGAGAAGTGCGACTCATGACAACTCGACTAGTGTCAACACCTACTGTGTATATAGTGTTAGAGAATTACCATCCAGTGGCTGAATAATCAGCAAAATGAGACGCCGAGCTGGCGTTGGTTTATTGTTGGGCCGTCATCTTAAACGACAGGCCAACATTATATCATCATTGGGTCAATGTATCGTGTTTGCTGGCTTAAAGTTATGAGAATAATTATTGTACTATTATTTTATTAGTGTTTTCCTTATATATTAGCGCAAGCATGATCACACTGTTTAACTATCACTTCTGTGTCACTTTGCAGCATTTTTTAACATTTGTATTTAAAACGTAATGCTTGTCTCATAGGCTTGAAATAATTTTAGTACTTGTATTTGTCATATTTTTGTCATTTGAACGTCTATAGTTTATAAAGCAATCGTCATAATTAGACTAAGGTGAATGAATGGCTTAGAACATGACTATCACTAGTCCCTCGAGTTGGTGGAACATAAGAAATATCCGGACCTTGAAACGAATGCGTTTCCAATAGACGTTAAGCCAATGGTAATTTGATATTGGAAAAGCGTTATTCTGATATATTTCCTTAGGGTATATTTAATCGCCACATGATAGAATTAGATATTAAAAATAGTATAATCGGAAAATAAATAATGTGAATAATTGTATTAATTGAAATACGACAATAGGCCCTGTGTTACATTATTTTTAATATGAGTTTCTCTTAGTAAGGTGTGGGTCGACACGCCGTAGCCTCCACAGGGTCAGACTTATCAGGGCGCAAGGTGACAACATTGTCACTGCCAGTATGGTTATTGTATGTGTTCAGGGGTTACGGCATCAACTAGAGAACCTCCAAGAAAGATACAACAGCAGATTAATAACAAGGCTGATATCTTCACTAAATAAACGACTCTCACCATTAAAAGACATGAATATCTACAGACTGGCAACAACACTAGATCCGAGATTCAAACTGAACTGGTGCCAAGGCTCAGAAAGTGCCAGTGTTAGGAGCATGCTAAATGACATTACTACAGATCTAAGCCCCCAATTGTCTCTAAATACTTCTACTCAACCACCACCACCCAAAAGAATGAAACTAACATCATTCATGTCAGGCCGTCAGGTACTTTCCCAAGCTCATGGTGACAAATAGTCTACCCTTCACCCTGAGCTAAAGGATTATTTGTGTCAGCCAGTGATTGACGAAGATAAGAATCCCTTGTGCTTTTGGGACAAAAACAAAAACAATTACCCCACACTATGTAAACTTGCTGAAAAGTATTTAGCACTACCGGCATCTTCAGCCCCTGTGGAGAGACTTTTCAGTATCGCTGGTAAAGTCTTTCGTCCCGACAGATGCCGGTTGAGTGATGATAAATTTGAAGAACTCATGCTGATAAGATGTAATGCAATGAAATAAGATGTAATGCAATATAAATATGTTTGAATATATTCATGATGATATTTATGTTATGTTGTTTATGTCACTAAAATGAATAAATACTTACTACTTATTAATTTTAAAGTTTAGTAATTGTAACATGTTTGAATATATGTTTACAAGATAATAAAGAAAATGTATTTTATTTTATATCAGGTGTTATTTTTTTTATTTTATATTATGTGTCATTATACCGCTATTCTACGTGTATCCAAAATCTCTTTCTTAGGTGGAATTGAAAAAGAATTGACTTTTTAGGAATTGGAATTGAATTGGAATTGACTTTTCGTAGAACCAAAGGAATTGGAATTGACTCAGGAATTGATAAAAAGGAATTGGAATGGAATTTGGAATTGATAAAAAGGAATTGACCCCAACTCTGATAAATACATTTTTAAGAACAATTTTTATCGACAACCCTCGCCAAGGCGGGCTGCTTACTGTATTCCACACGGTCCGCCGCCGCAGTTATTCGTTTTCAAAAAAGCTACTGAACTATTACCTTCTGCTTTCTCATGCTTCACATAGCCATCACATAACACTGGGGAATTGTTTTGGTGACATTTTGATCCCCATATCACGCACCCTTTAATTACTACAGCCACTAATGGGGAAATGTTCATTAGCACATTTCAGGAAAAAAATCCATCAGATCAGGCCAATATGGTCAGCTATGTCAGCCAATGACCTGATTAATGCGTGGTAGAAACCTTTTGAATTTGAGTAATTTTGTGATATTTACGTAACTGAAAAACAATTCAAAATACATATAAAACAAAATGTTAGGTTAGCAGATTTTGCAGAAATAAAATTCAAAATAGCTGACTGACAGCCAATATTATTTGTTTTTTCTCATTGCAGTAGTCCCCCTCTGATGCGACTTTCATACTGCCAGAGAACCAAAGTCGCATCAAAGGGGTAGTCGTATCTGAGAGGGGTGAAAAAAACTCTAGAAAAAACGTAAAATGGGCCGAATTTGATGTTTGAGACAGCACACTTTAAACACCTTCATTTTCGTTGTGACACCATGAGCGCAGTTGACAGCTTGTGTTAATTGCCTGTTCTAACGGTACCACGTAATTTAGAAGTACTGGAAGTGGCTTGTGTTTTCATAAGCATTGAGGCAGTGTTTTTTCCACATTTCAATATAGGCCTATGCTTTACAGTACAAAACATCATGTGACACTGACTGTGACAGCTACTTTCTATTGATGTCGACCCCTCAAAAGTTATGGCTGAAAGGCTGATCAGTCTGTCTGGCTCAATGATCACTGAGTCAGTGCAATGACCATGCAGTCATCACTACTTGGGGCTATGCTGTAAGCAATGCTGACGAGCTGCCATAATTTTGACACAACTCAACGTACAGCCTCGTACTAGTAGAGCCTACTTAATCCAGGTGCCGACATCAGGTGTGAAAAAAAGCTGTGAGAGATTAAGGCTGACACTGTGCATGCTATGGCTCTGTTAATGTGTCACACACATGTAGGCTACACTCTAACTCAACCCGAAATTTAGGATTGATCGATAATACATTACAAAATAAAAAATTGAAAACAAATGTTATGGATGTACACTGTATTGTCATTTAAATATTCAATTGCAAACAGGCGAGGCGGGCGTCTTCTATGTTGACCAAGATTGAAGTTAAACAGACAATACCGACAAGGCACCACTAGTCTAGCACAGATATTATCTTCACGTGTATACACTCTCTGAGGCAATGTAATGCATGTGTCTGTGAACATGGCCGGCGTGAGACGTTGGTGAAGTGTTGTTCTAATGCTGGTCCAACGTCGTCATTGCCATCATCGGCTTGGCGTCTAGTGGCCCGTACCCCGTCTACGTTTTCTCTCAATGAAGATAGACTGCTATACACTGCCTTATTTTTCAAATCAATAACTTTGCGAGTTTAGCCGCTATCATTATCTAATTTATATCATTATTTTCAGCATTGAATAAGCTTTCTGGTGATATTTATTACATGTCCGTACGGCCATAATTGAAAAAGTTAGGTATTTCCATTGGGATGTTTATCACAACTAGCTGACACACTGACTCCGTTGATGTCCCCTGCTAATTAGTGGTGTGATACACCTTGTAAAGCCACGGGCACGCTGCATGTAACTGCACCGCATATAAATAAATATTTACATTGGAAACTCCATTTAAACATAGTTTTAAATTAACAACAGAAAAAGTATTTAGGATACAGTAAAAATAGTTATATCACCGGAAAACATTTTTCAGCCACTATAATCTGAGAAGCGTCCCAACGATGTGGAAACATTAAAAGTCGTATCTTGTCAGTGCAGGGCCGGCAGACATCCGCAGACGTGACACAGTCTGTGAGCAGCATATTTCAAAAAGTCATATATTTAGAAGGATATCGCGATCTGGTACGGTGATTTGAAGCTACCAGTACTTATCTGCACACAGTGTATTGACCAAGATTGTGTCAATGCTGGCCCACTCTATACGATGCTGTACCAGCCTTACGCCAGCATTGGCCTGGCATAGTATCTACTGGGCTGTTTTGACGGCATGTACACACAAGCAGTATCTTCAGACCGGCAGTTCATACCAGGCTGACGGTGCCGCTGAGCAGCTAATTTTAAAAAGTCGTATCTTTAGAGGGAGGTCTTTAGAGTGCCATGATTTGAAGGCCGCATGTCGTGGGAGAGGAGAAGTCGCATTTAAAGGGTGCTTAACAGTGTAAAGCACATTGGTGCTCAGAAAAAAAGTCGCATCTTAGGAGAAGTCGTATCTGAAGGGGGTCGCATCTGGAGGAACTACTGTATTTATAAAATCTTGCATGATAGCTAATCTAACAACTTCTGCTTCCTTTTACTATAGCCATCATATACCACTGGTATGCCCATGTCATTAACCCTTTAATTTAAATTACTACCTTCACTAACAAAGAAAGGACCATTAGCTCATTTGGGGGAAACCAAATCTTCTTTTAATTTGGCAAATATGTTAGCTATGTCTTTCAGCGACCTGATTAACGTTTGGAAACAAATTTTTTTTGTTGGTTTTACTAATTTTCTTGGAAATATTGCATGCAGATGGCTAAAATGGTAATATGAAAAAACGTCCAGTGTTACACAAAGACAAATTTTGCAGATAGGCCTGTAAAATCTGAAATGGCTTTCTGGTGGCCATTTTGTTTAAGGGAGGGATATGCTCTGAGATATTTCAAATCAATTAAATTCAAATTGCTCGACTATTGGGCATTAACTTAACTTCAATATGCCTGATATCTGGCAAACCTGCCAGATAGCTAGACTATTAAATTTGAAACAAAATGTGTGGTTTCAGGAAGGGGTATGCCCTGAATAACTTGATCAAATTCAAAATGGCAGAGTATCGGATGTTATTAACTTAAATATGCCTGATATCGAACAAATAATGCCAGATTGCCAGACCATCACTATAATAGTAATGAAAAATGTGCAGTTGGATACGCGCTAAAAAAATTCAAATTCAAAATGGCTGACTATCGGCCACAATTATCTTTAATATGCCTGATGTCTGGCAAACCGCGCCAGATAGCTGAACCATTACTATGAAATAAAACGTTTCAGGGAAGGATATGCCCTGAAAAATATCAACTAAATCAAATTGTATGCCAATTGGCCGACTATCAGCCATTATTGACTTTGATAAGCGTCAATCTGGAAACCGTGCCAGACAGCTAGACCATTAATATATAAAAAGAATATGCTGTTTCAGTAGGGGGGATATTCCCTGAAAAATTTCAACTTTATCAAATTGAAAATGGCTGACTATCAGTCATAAATAACTTTGATATGCCTGAACCGTGCCAGATAGCTAGACCATTAGGCATACTATGAAACAAAATGTGTGGTTTCAGAGAGGGGTATGCCCTAAAAAATTCAAATCAGTGAAATTAAAAATGGCCTTCGGGCCGCCATTAATAACTTATATTTAATTTTTAGAAAACCGTGCCAGATAGCTAGACCGCTACTAAAAAACCAAGCGTGCCTTTTCAAGGAGGAATATGCACTAAAAAAATGTTAAAGGTGTAGTCAACTGTCAAAATTCGCGGGACAAGGGTCCCCCAGAAGGCAATAGTGCCCGTGGGTAGGCCAAGGCCCTATTCCATAATAATACCAAATATGCGTTTCATACCCAAAGCCTCATTAAGAGCAAGTTCTCAAATCACAGCAAGTTCATATGTACTTGAGCGACATCTATGAGCTAATAATTCAAAGCCCTTGGCCTTTGCCCCTACTTGGTCGCTGACTTGCAAACAAACTGACTGTATTACTGTGGGGATTTGGAAACTGCTTGACCCCCAAGCTTCTATTGTCACCCAGTAAACACAAAACATTTGTATGACTTTATGCGATGTTAGACCAACGTCGAAGACATTGGGCCGACATTGTATAAATGTTATACAAATGTCTTGTGTTTGCTGGGCCGAAGGACTTTCTCTCAAACATTGTGCATTTAGCTAATGTTGGTTCAATGTTGGGCCAGCGTCGCAGATGTTGGCCTAATATTAAAACAGCGTTGGATCAATGTCTCGTTCGACTAGTATCTTGTAATCAGTTCAGTGGCTATATTATTGCCGTCAATCTGTACTCAATAGGCTACTGTTGGCCTACACTTGACCATCCCAGGCATGCGCGTTTTGCAGCTGGATGATTCTTTAACTCAATCAAATTCAAAATGGCAGACTATTATTGACTTTGATCAGCGTAATATCTGGAAAAACGTGCAAGACGTCTAGACCATTAGTACTATAAAACATCATGTGATGCACCACGCGGTACCCCGGGGTACCAAATAGAAATCCGCCATTTTGTTAAATTATTTAATTTCTTTTTCAGGGCTGTACCCTTGGTACCAAAAAGTGTGAAATAATTTTAAAAGAGGGCAAAATTAGATGTGAAACGTTCTTATTTTGCAAAATATTCTTGTTTTGGGTGCATTTTATTGACTAAAGACTATTGGTAAAACATCTTTCAATGTCGGAACCTGTTGCAACCTAAATTGCCGCCGCATTCACCAGGTGGCGCTACAAATCACGCGGTACCCCGGGGTACAACGGTACCCCGCCGCGTGTTGCATCATGTGCGGTTTCAGGTAGGAATATGCCCTAAAAAATTTCAACTTGATCAAATTCAAAATGGCTGACTATCTGCAATAATTGATTTTATATTCCTGTCAACTTAATCAAATGCAAAATGGCTGACTAATATTGACCTTGATCAGCGTAATATCAGGAAAAATTTGCAAGACGGCTAGACCATTACTATGAAACAAAATGTGCGGCTTCAGGGAGTAATATGCCCTGACAAATTACAACTTGATCAAATTCAAAATGGCCGACTTACAACCATCATTGACTTTAATATCTGTGATATACATGGCAGACTGTGCTAGATAGGTGGACATTTACTGCATAACAAAATGTGAGACTTCAGGGAAAGATGCATCCTGGAAAATGTCTATCACGCGTGCGGGGCGGAGGATTATTGTGGCCTGCTGGCCTTTTGCTCCGTTAGACCTTTGTTACATGTATAAATCATCGCTGAAACTGAACCTATTAAGCCCCTCCCCCTATAATTTTAAATTATTAAGCAGCCCGAGGCGGGCTGCTTCACTGTATTCCACACGGTACGTCGCCGCCGCAATTATTTATTTTCAAGATAGCTACTAATCTATCAACTTCTGCTTCCTCATACTTCACATGACCATCACATACCAACTGGGGAATTGTTTTGGTGAAATTTTGATCCCCATTTATCATCAACCCTTTAACTACTATGGCCACTAATGAAGAAAAGCTTGTTTGCGTGTTTCAGGAAAAAAGTTTCCATCAGATCTTCTTTTTAATTTGGCAAATATGTTCAGCTATGTCAGCCATTGACCTGATTAACTTTTGACAGCAAACAATTTTTAAAATGGCCGTTTGGTGGCCATTTTGAATTTTAATAATTTTGTGATATTTAATTAACTAAAAAAAATGCAAAATAGCTGGACCATGAATATATCTATATGTACAGTATGTACAGTATAACTTGTCTTGGCCACCTCCACTTAACGGTCACCATTTGGAGTTCCAAATGCATTTTCTGTATAAATGACCTCCAATGACAGGCCACCTCCATAACGCGGCCACGACCAGTGATTTTTTAGGAACAAGTCAATTTTTGACCTCCAATTATGGGCCACTATATATCGGTGGCAACTTTGTCGGCCATTATAATAAAATCTGATTATTATATCATAAGCGGCAGCGTGATATAATAAAATCGTCAGTGTGAATGCCAAACATCAAGGCAAAACTTTTTAAGTGCTGGCGTAATTAATTTATTTTCAATTTTTTGAGCGAAATACTTCCGATCAGCGGCTACACTATGTCGACCAGTATATAATACAAAGGTCAGCGTGAATCGCGGACATCACGTCAAAACATTTTTAGGCCTTTTTCAAACTACTGAACTCTAATTACCGGCCACTGTGGACTTCTCTTAGCTGTCTGTATGATCGATAGTCACACTGCTGTTTTACGTGTAATAAAATAATAATCATGGCTCGTGGCATAGGTGTCAACGACGATTGCAACAGGTCTGACCCTATATCAATCTTTACTTTATTAGTATAAGGATGCATTAATAGCAAATTCACTGTTATATCCACTGTTGTGTTCTATGTAGAAAAATCACATATTTTATTTTGACTATATTAATGCCTAGCGTCAGAGCGCTGACAGTGTGAGTAAAGTAATTGATTAAAATATCCAAGATGCTAAATATTACGTCACCACGCCTGAGATGGGATATATAGGTATGTTGCAATTACATCATATGATTAATATATCTATATTTCTTCATTTGTGAATAATTAATGGATGGGTGTAGATTTTTCTTGTTGAATAAATTTTACATTAAAGGTACCCACTTCGAAGTAACCAGACTAAAAATTGGCTATAAGGTCTGATTTTTCTATTATTGATATTTATTAGCTCCCGCCGTCACCGTAGGTGAGCGAAGGGAGCTATGGATTCTACCTCCGTTTTTTTTTGGCCTCTTCTTTTGCCTATAACTTTGTGAGAAAATAAGCTAGGATAACAATTTTTGGTATGTGGGTTACTTCCAGGTGGCTAATGGACGGGTTAAAATATTTTTAATCTGAATTCAATACGCAAGGTTGCAGAGGAGAAAATGATGATGTGACGGCGTTGGGCCGTTGGGCCGTCCGTAAACAATTCGTTTCCGGAGCATATCTCTGAAAGTACTTGTCCGATTGTCTTCAAATTTTACACACAACACCCCTAGGGGGTCTAGTTGTGCCTTTTGGGGTATTTGAACTTTGACCTACTTCTGGTTCAGAACTATGACCTATTTAGACGTTTTGACGCGCACTTCGTTTCCGGAGCAGATCTCGAAAAGTACTGGGCCGATGACAGTCATATTGCACATACATGTTCTCTAAGGTCCCTAGTTGTGCCTTTTCAGGTTTTTGGACCTTGACCTTGAAGTTGACCCAGCACTTTGACCTAATTTATAACATCGGTAAATCCGACTGAAAGATTTTGCGGAATATCATGAAAACCGCTCAAGATAGCTACACCATTACTATAAAACAAATTGTGAGGTTTCAGGAGAGGATGCATCTTGAAAAATTTCAAGTCGATAAAATTAAAAATGGCCGCCTATCGGCCATTATTCACCTCGACAGGCCTGATATTGCAGAATATCATGAAAACCGCTCAAGATAGCTACACCATTAATATCAAATAAATTGTAAGGTTTCAAGAGAGGATGCATCCTGAAAAATTCGAAGTTGATAAAATTCAAAATGGCCGCCTATCAGCCATTATTCACCTCGACAGGCCTGATATTGTGGAATATCATGAAAACCGCTCAAGATATCTACACCATTACTATAAAACAAATTGTAAGGCTTCAGGAGAGGATGTATTTTGAAAAAAAATTATTTTGTCAAAGTTCAAAATGGCCGCCAATCAGTCATTATTCACTTTCACATGGCCGTTATTTGGTAAACCGTGCTAGATGGCTAGACCATTACTATAAAACAAAATGTGTGATTTCAGGAGAGGATGCATCTTGGAAAAATTTGACTCGATAAAATTCAAAATGGCCGCTTATCGGCCATTATTCACTTTCACATGGCCGTTATTTGGTCAACCGTGCTAGATGGCTAGACCATTACTGTAAAACGAAATGTGAGATTTCAGATGAGGATGCATCTTTAAAAAAATTGACTTGATCAAATTTAAAATGGCCGCCTTTTCGGCCATTATTCATTTTCACATGGCTGATATTTGGTAAACCATGCTAGATGGCTAGACCATTACCTGATTACTATAAAACAAAGTGTGAGTTTTCGGGGGAGGATGCACCCTGAAAATTTTTAAGTTACGAATTCAAAATGGCCGACAATCAGCATTATTTACCTCGATAGGCCTGATATCAGGTAAACCGTGCTAGATAGCTAGACCATTACTATAAAACAAAATGTGACGTTTCGAGAGAGGATGTCTTTTAAAAACTTTCGACTCAAGCGAATTCAAAATGGCCGCCTATCGGCCACTATTTACTTGCACATTGCTGATATTTGGTAAACCGTGTTAGATAGCTGGACCATTACTATAAAGCAAAATGTGAGATTACAAGAGAGGATGCATCTTGAAAAAAATTGACTCGATCAAATTCAAAATGGCCGCCTATCGGCCATTATTCACTTTCACATAGCCGTTTTTTAGTAACCGTACTAGATGGCTAGACCATTACTATAAAACAAAATGTGAGATTTCAGGAGAGGATGCATCTTGAAAAATTTTGACTTGATCAAATTCAAAATGGCCTCCTATCGGCCATTATTCACTTTCACATGGGCGATATTTGGTAAACCGTGCTAGATGGCTAGACCATTACTATAGAATGAAATGTGAGATTTCAGCTGAGGATGCATCTTGGAAAATTTTGACTTGATCAAATTCAAAATGGCCGCCTTTAGGCCATTATTCACTTTCACATGGCCGATATTTGGTAAACCATGCTAGATAGCTAGACGATTACTATAGAATGAAATGTGAGATTTCAGCTGAGGATGCATCTGGAAAAATTCTGACTCGATCAAATTCAAAATGGCCCCCTATCGGCCATTATTTACTTTCACATGCCCAATATTTTGCAAACTGTGTTAGATGTTAGTCCATTACTATAAAACAAAATTTGAGGTTTCAGGGGAGGATGCACCCTAAGTTTTTAACTAATTTATATCGAATTCAAAATGACCGTAAATCAGCTATTAGTTAACTCGATTGGCCTGATATCGGGTAAACCATGCCAGATAGGTAGACCATTACTGGGATACTGATTAGGATCATTAATTTTAATGGAGGTTTGCAATCTCTGACAGACTGTCTAGTTCTTATCTTACTCTTAGACTGGGCTTCTTAGACCTAGTTGTCTTGCGTCTTGATTTTTGACCTAGACTAGGACTACATTGATAACCCTATACAAAATTGCTTAAATCAAATTCTAATTCGGAGCGGGAGCTCCTGGACTTATGTAGTCTTGTTTTGATAAATATCGCCGCCAAAACAACTTTAAAATGCAGTATTCTCATTCAACAATTCTCCACTGTGACCCGCAAGTAGCGTCAGCAGCAATATAGATCATGCATGGCATGTCCTGATCATGTGATGTAGGCTTGTCTTTTCCAGACAGTTCACAAACAAACAAACAATGGCAGAGCCATGATATATGATTTTTCAAGTAGGCCTACGGTTTTTCAAGTCGAGTAATCTAGAGCTAATCTAGGCCTACCGGTACAGTTATTACTGCTAGATGATGTCTTTACTTGAACTGAGATAGGAACCTATAGTTATATGTGAGATAGGTGTAGATAGAAGCTGATGTCTTCCACGAAGTTGGCGCCAATGTGAGGTTGAATGCAGTCGCTGCTGTTGGCAGATTGTATAAGCTTGCGCTGCGGCCCAGACACCACTTCATGTATACACCTGTACACGCGACATATGTCATGTATGTGTGGTGTGTGGCTGAGCCAACCTGTCAAACTCTGTAGTCTCACAGACACAGAATCTCAGAGATCACGATGAGTTGTCTGGTGTCTGGTGGCATTTTCAAGTGGGTATTATAGTAGGCCAATATTTTTATTATAAATAATAAAAAAGATTTATCAGAGGAATAATTTCTTAGCGCTGCGCTGAGACAGCAGGGGGTGCTTGTCTGCCACTTCCTTTCTTGGACGGGCTGTGACCGGCGACCTCACCTGCTCATATGGTGGGCATATCAAGCACTGTGCATTGCGGTTAATCACTGTTAATACCCATGCAGCCGATGGCCCATGTCAATATAGTAGACTACCGTAGGCCTACACTGTGGGCGAATATAATAAAGTATTGTTGAATAGGCCTTGGGCTAGTTCCGATTGACGGATTTCAACACACGCCACAGTTTATCATGTTTATAGGGCATATTTCTCTAATAGCAGATATCTCCCTATTGTTAAAATGACATGTGGATGGTGCGTTTACTAGTGTTTACATTTGAACTCTGGTGTGTCCTCAGCTGCTCAAGCAGTTTGCGTACACCACGTTCACGTGACTCAAATTAGCATATGGCGTGTTTACACACAAATTCATATGGCGACAGTTTGAATATAATTCGGCGATACAGTCATTAAAAAATGTTGTATGAGAGTCCTGAATGATGCAGTATGGTCACATATACGCGTCATTTTATATCATAATTAAACTAAAAGTCATGTTTTGGAAACTCTATATCAGAATATACTTCAATGTGGGAACCTTTAACTGAATGCATTCACCAGCAAACACGTGATAATATCCCAATGATGAATTAAGGCTGGTTCAGAGATGTAGACGGCTGACCAACATTAATAACAATGCGGCGATGTCCCGTGATTGATGGGAACACCACATGTAAAATCTTGCAACATATCGTTACATGCGCGGTGAACAACAAGACGTGATGATGACCTGTAGACGGGTGTTTTCGACCAATCACAGCAAGATTATGCCGGCCTTGATTGACAGCTCGACCAGAAGTGACAGCAGTACCAAAACCATATACATATTACATGTATTTGAAAATATATTTTATAAATATAATTTTTTTATAAACACATCAATTTTTTATATTATTTTTTAAATTGTTTGCAAAATTGTAAGAAAAAAATTGTAAAACGGAGAAATCTGTGGAATGTATAAATGAGATAAATATTATTTTTGTTTTATTGCACAGGCTTAAAATCGTGATGTGCATGTCAATATCTGTAAGATCATAGCAAAGTGGAAAATAAAAATTTGTTGCAAGCATGTGTTTATCATGGAACGGCGAGCACACATTTTACTTCCTGGCCAGAGTTTGGTCAAATCTATTTTTTGCTTGAAACATATATTTTTCACTCTGGAAATAACAACACATTTATTTCGCATACCGCCTCGTAACGTACCAATAGATTTAAAAAGATTAAATATAGGCCCTATATTTTATATACACCTAATATTTAAGAGGTGCCGTTGACCGGTCACTAGGACACACTATACTGTAATGTAGAGCCAAAAGGCAGTATCTGCTCACCGGACAAGATCTCCACGTGTTGTGTTCAACATGTATGCATGTTTCTTAGTTTGTAGTACAAATGGATTCTACAGTCAAAATCACACTAAAAGGAGGTATTACACATGCTGCTATTTGTTGGCTATATTATGCTAAAATCACATTTTCTTATTATTGACCTTGAAATTGGTCTTTTGACCTTGAGGATGACCTTGAATCTCTAAGCTAATACCAGAAATGGATTATCCATTCAAAATCACATCAAAAGGGGTATTAACTGATTACACTTGTTCTTAATTTCATTTGTGAAAATTCATGTTTTCCCTAAATTTGAAATGGGTTCTCCAGTCAAAAAGAGGTATTACACTTCCAGTGTTCAATACAGAAGGATTTTTCTATGGGACAATTGTCCCCCCAGAGCTAAAAATCTGCGGAAAATTTAAAAATATTGGCAGGTAGATGGGACATCCTATTAAACAGTGCGCCCACGGCGCAATCCCACAGCCTGTATTGAACACTGCACTTCTTGCTATTTGTACTTGTTTCAAAAAATCATATTTTTGACTTTGGAATTGATTTTCAGACCTTGAGGATGATCTTCAATAATCAAAATAAAACCAGAAATGGATTCTCCAGTCAAAATCACATCAAAATAGATACATGTACAGTCTTTCCCAATAAGCTCAAAATTTCACTGGACAATAGGTCCTGTAAACTTGAAACTTTTACCAGACCAAAAAAAATTCACCAGATAGTATGTGGTCAATGGCCGATTCTCACCTTGTGAGACCAAAAAAACGACCCAAAAAAACTGACCAAAAAGATAACTGGATTGTAGGTCCGATGGGACTGGGTATTTTGCCGGGCCTACCTCTGTTTTACCTGACATGTCCGGTCGGTCTGATGCTATTGGGAAAGACTGATGTATATTGCACTTTTTCCTAATTTTTTTGTTAAAAATCATATTTGTGTTCGAAATTGACTAATTTGACCTTTAATTATCAAAATAGCACCATGAATCAATTTCTTAGTGAAAAACACATCAAAAAGGTGTACCAGTATTACACTTGCTCCTAGCTTTTTTTCATCAAAAGATCATTATTTAGACCTTGAAATTGACCATTATTGAAAAATAAATGCAAAAATAAAAAACATCCACAGCTTAAAATATTTCACTTAGTCCAAGTATCATTTTTGCCAAGTGATATAATTCTACTACATAACGCAGTGGCGTGATGTAACTAACCTGTCCACTATGTGATTTGGGGCGATTCCACGAAATTCAATAGATTAATTGTACCTAATTTTATTTGTAGACAATTCCATAAAACGGTGAAAGAAAAATATGAATTGGCTGCAGAAGATTGTTTGAAAAAGCTGGCCACTCACAATGGTAATAAAGAGCTACATGTATATAGTCTACATAATTATGTTAACTGTATAACAGACCTGTACATATAGTATCATTACTGTCTACTAATTGCCGGGCTATACTTTTGCTGTAATTTTTTGTCCCTGTCATTAGTCTGCACTTCCGGTGTATTAGCAGTACACTCGCCAATATTTGCTCGATTAAAAAAAATTATGCCTTGGTCAATCTTCCCTAAAGTTTGGTCAAGTTCAATGATAAGGGCTGTTTCATAACAGTTGAGGTCACTTGACCGCCATTTTTTTATTTTAATCCTTATTCTGCTGGTACTGATTATATTCGTTTTATTATTTTTTTATTATCCATTAAATACCTGCTTAGCAGGCCTTCAGATTTGAAAATTGGTGGCGAGTGAAAAAAAGCTCACCTCAAAGTGATGAGGCGAGTGATCCCTCACCAAAGGCTAACTGTTTGATAAAAATTGATAAAGAACCAGTAATTTGCATTGTGAACTTAAAATTTTCTGACAACACCTACATGTAGGTCAGCTTTATTTCGCTCACCTGATTTCCCACTTGCGTGAGTTATGATGTGCGTGAACAATCACTTACACCAAATCTGAAGGCCTGGCTTAGATGTATTTAAGATGAAACGTGACAACAATCAGCAATATTTAAAAATCGTTCACCTACATTTTCTCAAATCTGAATAATTTTCACCCAATTGAAGTTGTGAATCGCGTCAGATTTAAAAATCGTGGGAAATGAAAAAAAGCTCGCCTAAAAGTAGTGGAGTAAAACCGTGAATGATCACTCACCACAATTAGTCACAATGCCTAAATGGTTAATGAAATTTGAAAAAGGGGTCAATTTCTAGAAAAAACCCTGACAACACGTCTGAGATGCACTGTATTTCACTTGCGTGACGTCACCTTTGCGTGATTTATGGTGCACATGGGAGATCGCGCACGCTAAATCTGAAGGCCTGCAGATGGAGACCATTGCTATAAATCAAAATGTGAAACTTCATTGAATTGTAATGGACAAAATTCAGAATGTGTGCATGACATCTATGATTTGTTTAAAAGTCTTTGCATACTTGTAACAGATTACCTTTGTGAATGCTGATTAGTGTACACTGCGAATAAGACAATTTTTTTTATTCTATCGGTATCCTATTTATTTGAAATGTGCCTGGTGACTGAAAATATGATTTATGTTGTCAATTTTATGTTGACAATAAAATCCATATATTTTAGAGGAAAAGTTTGGCTCCTAGTCAATTGACATCAACTCCGAAAAGAAAAGCTGATGATGGAGAATCACAGGTTTGTGCAGATAAAATTTTACAATTATTTATCTTGTGATTATTTATTGTTCACCCCTACACAGGGTTGGCAAAAACCCGGGTAATATTAATATTACCCGGCCCACTGGGCAATAATGGGCAATATGGATAAATACGGGTTTTAATGGGCAATAATGGTCAATATTGGACGGCTGCCTATATTCGCCATCTGATACAATTTTAATTTCGACCCCCTGATACCTATCTTTGCTTTATTTACAATAACAAATATTAATTTAGTATCAGTCACGATGTCATATTATTTTTATTCTATATGTATAATTGATATTAAAAACAATGTATTCTATGATTTTAAGTGAAATCTGTTGGTGGGAATATAAGTGGTTTATGGCATAAATTAAATCAACAACATGTTGATTTCATGTGTACACACACAAAGCAGTTGATGAACCCTCTGAGGCTGGTATTTTCGGTTATTATAGAAGTACATGATTTTTCATCTAATTTAATTTCATCTATTATAATTTATTATTAGTTAATAGAAATAAGCCTACACTGCCACTAATAAATGATCTTGTCAAATTCAATTTAGAAGAAAATCATTATTTGTTATAAACTGGGAAAGGAAGAACACAACGACAGGCTTTTAAGTAATATAAATACGAGCCCTAGACCAAAAACACTAATTTCCGAGTCACAATCATAGCGCCTTCTGAGATCAAAGCTGCATGGTCATCGTGGACAATAGTTGTTTTTCTACCTTACAAACATGATACATTGAATCAACGTCATCTTAATGTTGTTCCACAGTCTGCGACGCCGGCGGAACAATAAAACAGCATTGGGTCAAAATCTGGTGCACACTTAGTATTAACCCGATGCCGGCCGAATAGGGGCTTTACATAATGTATGTCCCTTGGAGGATGTGTATTGTCTTCTGTGTACCCATCCTCCCTCCAGTGCATGCTGTAACTACCACCTGTTTAAATAAAAATTGCTTCATTATCTACTTCTAAATGTTTTGAGACTTAGGTTTTGAATGTTACAGTGAAGCATCAGGGCTGGAAATAAGAGCGATCCTTTGGTCCTGGACAACTAAATCACAAAACAGACAACCCACGTATTTCTATGATGGTTTCTCTTCAGGACAACTGTCAATTTTCATCCAACAGTCAAAGTTACAGTCACCGATTGTGAGCTGTAACTAGTTACTAATAGCCTATGCCTTACCAAATTTAGACTATTATTTTTTTTGACTGTCAAACATAGTTTATAATTGTAGTCGTGATCAAAATGATCTTTTGTTCTCTTTTTCTGTCAGACAACTTAAAGTTGTGGCAGACAATCAAAATAGTCAAGTAGATTTCCCGTCGGACAACCAACTTTTTGAAAAAAAAATCCAGCTCTGATCATATATAAAGAAAGTACTTTTTCAACTTTCTGAGCTTGTACCAAAGATGTAGGTGCTTGAGACCTTTGTCTGTACTTATTAAAGCTATATAATATATTCACGTAAAATGTGTGGATTCAATATCATAAACCGGGGCTATTTTGCCACCCTATTTACATATTTTTTATTGCTGTATTGAATTGTACACTGCGAATAATACACCTGCTTTTTGTAGTGGAAATATAAAATGTCATAAATAAGGGTGATTGTGTAAAGCAGGCTTGGGGTCAATTATTTTTTTCAATTATAATTACAGTTAAAATAAGTCCTTCTTAATTTTTCAATTATGATCAGAATTACTTTCATTCTAAAATTTTCAATTACAAATACAAATACAATTATAATTTGCTCTAAACATTCAATTACAAATACAATGGCAATTATGTTTTTCAATTATAATTACGATTACCGAAGTGTATTTCGATGTTTCGTTTAATGACTGGTTGATAGAAGAGACAAAAAACACTTAGAAATTGCAAACTTATAAGCTAATAATTATTAGAATAAGTGTTCTGACCAAAGCTGGAAAATAACTTTCGTTAGCTGTAAAAGGTCCAAAGGGGCCACTAGGCAAACAGACAATGTTACAATGACGGGCCAGCAAGTGTAATGTTAGCCCGGTAATTAAACATCATCTAACCACTTCTTTCATTCTACTAACGGCGCTGTACATTGCGTGACTGCCCGTCAATTGTCGATAAGCGTTTAGGTCCCAGGAGATCAAAACTAATAAAATGGAGATAAATAATTCAGGGGTTAATGTTATTTCAGACTTAGTGGCAACTTGGGAAGAAAAAAAGAGTGAGAATCTCACTCTGAGGGTATTAAAATCGTGAGGATAGACAACGCAGCCAGTCAAAAAAATGGGTCCAAAAGGGGGGGAAGCCCAAAAGGGGGTGCCACCAGAGAACTTTTTGAATTTTATCACAGTAAATGGTGGCCTCTTGTGACCAGTTGGTTATGTCTTTCTATAATTTTTAGTATGGAAGAACAATTGTCAAATTAATCGTGAGTAAGTAGGAAAAATTGGGAGAATCGTAAGAGGCCAATTTTCGGTCAGAAAATGGGGAGATCTCAAGCCCAAATCGCAAAACTTGGCACTACTGTTATTTTTGAAGTCATTTCTTATGTATAAACAAAAGTGTGAAATGTTAAGGAATTATTAACAACCCAGATCTAAGAAATGTCGCAGGTAATTGGATTTAACACGTCTTGTTTTGTCTGAAGAAGATCAAGGCATGCATGTCAACACGTTATTTCACAGCTCGCATCAAATAGACCAGCATAGACATTTGCGACAATACTGTGTGGGATGGAGTGTATGCATAAAAAAGATTGTGAAATTAAAGGAGCTGAATATTTTCGTGGATCTGTCGCTATTTCCTTGCAAAATTCACTCCAGCTACTTTGTAATGCTAGCTAGTTTATGGAATAACAACAGTTATGTCACCTTATAATATATGAGATCAAATGTAGTCACTGCATCTCCAGGGTGTAGACGCCGGGTCGTGACATATCCAAGCAATTAACCCTACCAGTACAAATCCTATAATTTTATAATTGAACCATTATCCGTGTAGGATAATCAAAAGCGTTTAAATATTTTAAATACCAAATCTAAGTTAGCATATAAATAAAATAATATAGAAATATATATCAGAAAAATTTATAGTGTCAAATCGTCATTCCAACAAAGCGACATTAGGACAACATTCTATTGATAACTATGTATCACGTATTGACCCTAAATACTTGACTTTTTAATAATTTGAATAAGAAAATAATTACTCGACTAGCCCCACGGAACATGATTTTGGCTAAAATCAGCTAAGACCCCAACCATCACGCTGCACCAATAATGGTAAAAATGCTAGCACGCCGTGTGGGACATCGGCCCATAATTAACCCCCGAGAAATGTGCTATTGACACGAGGGTGCGTTACTCTATGCAATCCCAATTATTTAAAAATAGAGATATATAATTCTGGCAGTTCATCTATTATCTTACAAATTTTAATAAACCTATATATTATATGTTTTTATGAAATTTTATTGCCTGAAACACTGTAATTGAAGTGTAATTGACTCAATTACGACTATGAAATTTTCAATTACAAATATAATTACACTGCGACATATTTTTTAAATTACAGATACAATTACAATAAGTCAATTGTTTAATTACAAATACAATTACACTTTAATTGGAATTTATTACTCAATTACAATTATAATTGACCCCAACCCTGGTGTAAGGTATTTCCATACTTAAGTTAGGATACTTTGTATTTAGGCTCTATTTATAGGACTTTCAAATAAAAATGTTGAGCATCCAATTGAATGAAAATGATCAAATCAACTGAAAAGTTGGTCGACATTTTATCAATCGATTTAATAGATTTCATAGATCAGACCTGTAAATGTACCATACATACATAAACATCGAATATTCAGTGAAAAAGTCATTATTTTTTCATAATTTTTTTTATTTAAATGAGTGCCTGGAACCTGGTATGTAAAAATTATATAGTTCTTAGGTGGCAGTAAGTCTAGTGGCTGAGTACGTTTTTATATGGGACTGAAAACAAGGCTATAGCCGCCATTTTGGAGGAGTGGTAAAATAGCCCCATTATATGGTGGCCAAATAGCCCCGGTTACTTTGTAGTGTTCAAACAGGCTCAATATTTAAATTCCATCAATTATATTTTTTATGTGATAAGGACCCTTCAAATATCAAAAAAGAAAAATTGTACGTTAATAAAATGTATGTATTTTTTCTGATGTTAAAATTAATTATAAAAATTATGTGAATAGACATTAATATGTTCCCTACAATATAGCATAACCTATGATAATAGTTATTTTATGACCATATGGTATTCATGGTGCCGGTAAATCATAGGATTTTATCTATTTCCTGAGTGGGTGGCAAAATATTCCCGGTTTACGGTATTACACCTGAAGCTATAATGGGGCCTATCATAATGTTGGGTCAGGAGCTAGATGGGTTGTGAGGAACAAGAAATTTACAAAGTTTTACACCTAAAAAATTGCCAAACATGAATAATAATTTTAATCCTTTCCTATCACAAATTAGCTTTATCTTATAGTCTAGCTGACTTTTTTATTCCCATGATTTATTTCAGTTATTACTTTATATACTCCAATACAGCATGATTCACCATTTAGTATATTCTAGATCAGCACCATTTGCAATAAATAAATCGGTCCTGTGCATAGGCCTGTGAATACGATAGATGATAATATGTGAATATTTTAAGTCAAATCAGTCAGCTAGAACTATCACCACCTTTAAATGGGACCCGTCAATTATATATGGAGGATGCTGAACCCAACTTTTTTTTATTCATATGTGTAAATTACAGGTGATGAATTTTTTTTCCAACATTCTTAAAAATTGTAACAAAAATTAATTTACAATGTATAGCTGTAATTCACTCCACCAGGATTTGTTCTGAGCATTAGCGCTTTACAGTAACAAACTGCCAATCTATAGTTTTGCCGGGTTTGCCCCCTGATTAAAAAAAAATATTTAGGATTCTAAAGTGCCTACGGCGGTGTCATTAAGTGTACCTAATTTTGAATTAGGAGCTATATGATGCGTCACCGCTTTTATGGCCTCACATACATGTATTGTGGCCTGATAAGCCCCGCTACCAGCTCAATTGCAGATAAGTCACGGTAATAAAACACAACTTTAAACCGGTGAAAATTAAAATTCCATAATAAAGCCGGAGAAAATTTAAATTTTAAAATAAAGCGCTTTCAGGAAAAAGTTTCTATCAGATCTTTTTATTTGGCATTTGTGCTCAGCCATGTCAGCCAATGACCTGATTTCGAGTAATTTCGTGATTTTTAAGTGAACCGAAAACAATGCAAAATAGCTGGACCATGACTAACAAAATGTTTGGTCTCGCACAAGAATAACCCATGACATATTTTGCAAAAAGTAAAATCCAAAATTGCACACTGCCGGCCAGTTTTATTAGTTTTTTCTCGTTATCCTGGAAAAATTGCATTATACATGTAGCCAAATCTATTAACTTCTGATTCTTCATATTTCATATATGAAGCCATCACATATCACTGGGGAATTTTTGGGTGACATTTTGATCCCCATCATCAACCCTCTAATTAATAGGACCACTATCAGAAATGGTTCAGATCTTCTTTTAATTGTACAATGTGCAATGTCTGTTTTACACAAAAAATGAATTGATATGCCAAATGTCTTTTTTTTTCATGAAAGTTTTTAACAGAATATAAAAGAACAAAGGTAGTTGAAGATGTGGGCATAGGAAGTGCATCTTCACCGTTTATTCCACGTCTACCCCTGGTGTCCATTGGAAATCGAGGTACACCTGTACATGTATGTATTTATGTATATTTATTTGTAGATCAATAATCACATCTGTTTATTTTGCAAAAAATATTGTGGAAAAAAAAGTAGAACTATATAAATTTCACTATTATACGCATTTCACTTTATTGGAATTTTTCAACTGTACGTGTTGAATTGTTATTACGACAAATAATTCAGAAGAAAAATATTACTGGCAATATATATATATATATCTGTGTATAATGTTTTATGTGTGTATAACATTTTATCATGCAAGTTTTCTCCAGAATTTCTAGGATCCAGATTTTGTCAGTTTCAATTTATATTATGGCCTAATATGTGACTATTATGGTCGTGACGAATTTTTTCCTTGATTAGCCTCTTTGACCTTGTGTTTTATCATATAGATCACTGGTATTAATATGGAAGTAATACAATACAATATTGGAATCTGTAATCTGTGTAAAGCTAGTAATCTGTTTACTGCAATTCGTGGTGGCACTAAAATGCGGTGACTACTAGTATTTCGGCTCCGGTTATTAATCATGGCTATGCTAAAATCAAATTGTAATATCGGTACATGTATTTAGAGATAAGTAGCATGAAATATGGATGACATAAAATTCACATTGATTACTGTCTCAACTCCAAGGTACTGCACATAATCTCTTTTATTATTGACCACAGAGAGAAATTGAAGATTTATAAAAGCTCATAGTCGCTCCTGTGTTTGGCCAGTGTTTTTATATTAGTTGGTTGACAGAAGTTATTATTTGAAACCTATGGGCAGGAGGACAGAAAAAAAAAACTCGGGGTCGGAGGAACCAAAAAAAATGAGATCAATTTTTGTACCAGTCAACTTATTTTTCTATATAAACTAGCGGTCGTATGGTAGAAAAAAATACAAATCCAAAACTAGCAGGCTGTGAAGAAACCTTTTTTAATTAAAACAATCTGTGTTCATCTAAATCTACTTACAGGTTTAGCTATTCACCGGCAAACACAGGGTCGGCGGCAAAAAAACATGTTTTTTCAATTTAATTTTTTTCGGATTTTGCGTTTTCGTGACTCGGCGGTTTTGTCAACCAACTAATTTAAAAAAAATCCTGTATAGGTACTGTATTGATAACTACGAAAAAATTATTTACCATATTTATATCTGGCTACATAATAAAACTCTCTATAATATTCATAATCACAGGGTCTTGTTTTAAATAATTATTGTTTTTTATAAGAGGCTGAGGCCTATTTTTGTCACTATTGGGGCCATATTAAATTGTTTTACACTTTCAGCATACTCATACTACTCTGCAGCACATTAAATAGCTATTAAAGGGTGTAGATATTTAATTTATGACCAGTATTTACTACATTATGATTTCATATCTACTGTGTTATGCTAAGTACATTATATGTCACACCTGTGTATATGTGGCAGGGGGGGGGGGGGGGGGGTGGCGATGGGTTCTGACACTATACAGACCATAGATAATACACACCCATGGATAATACACATTTGAAGCATGTGATATGTCTATGTCCTGTATGAGGAGCGCACAGCATGTGGCCCTGTGCGAAATTGATGTTGATACGCAGGTTTCAACCTTAACTCTATGAGGCCACCATTATTGTGATTGCCTAGTCACATTGCGAAGGGAGAAACAAATATATTTTTTCTGAAAAACCCACACAGTATTCAACATGGTTTGAACCTGGGACACATGCATTACGACGAGGCAGTCAGGTGCTCTACCAAAGCCCTACGTCCTCTTCTCTCATGTTCTTTATGTGTAATAAGCGCGCAGCTCTGGGCCCTGCGCGGAAATAATGTCAATACACTGGTCTTAACCTTTACTCGACGACGTTCAACTCATAATCCAAGTTCAGCACATCTTTGACGATATGGGTTCCTTGTTGTATCATGGCAACAAAAGAAGAAACACAGAATATGGATATACACATTGCCACCTGGTGAAATTAAAAACATTACCATGTAGTGTATGTGTAGTAGGCGCCATCTGGTGAAATCGACAACATCTGATGAAATAATTAGCATGCAGACTACACATTAGATAATCCTTCATGATAGATTATAAACCTAGACTTCACTAAATATTATTCAACTATGAACTAAATATTATTTAATCGTCAACATAGTTATAAGCAGAGGCATATAATTATGGTTTTAATGCGAGAACGCTAAACCTATCTGTTTGATGACAAAGCTACATATGGAGATATAACAATTAGAAGTGAAGCGGTTGTTACTGCATACATTCAGAACCGATAGTGAGTTCTTTTAAACATGAATTGAGGCAACTGTTTGCAACAAGTTATGTAAACTACATGAATGATCCACAAACAAATACAGAATTTAAAAGCATAACACTTTGTTCCAGCGATGGGTGGGATCATTTTCTTATTATATTGCTCACTGGTAAATTATCATTCACGGCAGCTGGATGACAATGACATTTCAGAAGTCTTTCCCGATAAGCTCAAAATTACACTGGACAGTAGGTCCTGTAAACTTGAACTTTTTCACCAGACAGTAGGTGGTCATTCTTACTTTGTGATCACAAAAACTAACCAAAAAACAAAACTGACCTAAGAAAATAACTGGACTGTAGCTCCGATGTGGTTGTGTATTTTGCTGGACCTATCTTTTTCTAACAGGACATGTCCGGTCGGTCCGACATTTCTGGGAAAGAATGAATTTGTCTACAACCCATTCCGGAATGCAGTATGAGTGACAGTATGTCTAGATGTTATGCAGCGAGTTAGATCAGCTGGAAAAATAGATATGTCACACCTGTGGATAAGTTGCCCCTGGCCAACCCCCCTCAGCCCAAAAAATGTGACTTATTGTATACACAGTATAATGCAGTATATAATATGGGGTTTCTCTTTCACTTTACTTCAGGAGAATCTCATCAAGAAAATATTGTCAAAACCCTTCAAAGTTCCCATTCCTAATTACAAAGGTAGGACCAATTATTTTCTAGCAATTGTTATGGAGAGAAAAATGTATATATATATATACATAGTTTTCAACAACTCATTTTTAGCCAGCCTTTTTATTACTGTAAATAATATAATAAGCTATATAAATTTAGATGTTGTCGCCCACAGGTATCTACGTATTCTGCTATGTCACATCATAACAGGTCTTCTGAGTTGCAGACATTGTGATTAGCTGACTGTGTTTTCTTTTAAAAACAAGCAGACGGCTATAGTCTATATATGCTTGCAAGGAGAGATGGGGAGACCCATGTCAAATCCAAATACACATGTGCAAAATAGTATTTTTACCGCTTTTCTACTTAGTGATAAAAAAATTATAACAAAATTAAGCAGTTATGTACAGTGACCCACCACGTGAGAAGATACATCACGTTGGCTTTGTTACAATTGTTTATGACATAACTTAAAGTTTAATTTGACTAATTACATAACTAAAATTAAAATATTGAAAATAAATAAGAAGGAATATTTAAAAACCTTTTGACCTCACTGTCTTTTTCGTATGGCAAGTCACATATATTTCTTTAAATATTTTATTACTTTCTCAGTTCTTTGCTGAAAGAAAAACATAATTTTGCAACCAAATTGCACAACACCAGTTGAAGAGTGTGAATTATAACAGAACAACCTACACTGCTGCATCTTAAAATCTGATGTAGTAAAAAATAGACTTTTCAGGGGGTTGCCACCTGGGGGAGAATGTGCCACCCTACTGATAAAAAATGAGGACAAGTGGGCAATTTATGAGCACATAAATATAGGATGGGATTTTAGGGGATAGAGACACTAAAATGACATACAAATCTTTAGCCATATTTCTGTGACAAAGACACACAATTTATCTTTCATATAACCCTTTCAGCGTGGGGACCGTCTTTATACGTCAGAATCTGATGTCTACGTCAGATTCTGGCGTATAAAGACGATCCCCACACTGAAATAATTAAAATATTTGTAATGGCCGTGGACTCATAACCTGGGTATTCAAATGAACTGGAAAGAACAAACTAAGACATGGTTAAAACAAAAATAATTCAGCATTGTAAGGGTTAGATAACCCAGATTTATTGATCTATTTTAAACAGGAGAATGTCTTGCGGGGCGTGGTCTCGGAGTTCGTCGACAGGGAATGAGAACAGCTCTTCATGATCCAAATGAAGAAGGGGCTTTGGTGCTGTTCACTCCACCACAGCTCTCTGCTCATGATATACTCAAAACTAACAAGTAAGTTTTAAGTCAGTATTTGCCCATTGCTATTAAAATGAGCAAATCAATATTTTATAAAAAAATGTCATATGCTGAACATGTTATCCGGATATGTTTGCAAATAATACTGTTATGTGAACGGGAGATGTTGGTGGATTTAAACTCCAAACAGTTCGGGAAATGTAAATAATTAGTGGAGATTAATATTGGCCGATTTACCGGGGTACGTCAATACTATAGCCATAGAAACATTATTTTTTTATCAAACTTTCGCTTTTAAGTGATGATTTATAGTCTTAGGCCTATTTCTGTTGCCGACAGGTCTTGTTTTTATTTTGCGACCCTTTCGTTAGTTTTTTCCAAATAAATATAAAATTACATGTTTCACATTTCCAGATGTGTGCAGCCAGTCCATGTTGTGGTGGATCCTTTACTCACATCTGTCTTGCGACCTCATCAGAGAGAAGTATGTCTTCATTATCATGATTTTAACCACCAAATTATTCAATCGGAATTTTCCCGCACTTGAAGTTGTGTCTCGCTGACTTGATCCACAACTTCAAGCTGGTGAAAATTATTCAGATTCGACAAGATGGAGGTCAACTGTTTTTAAATATTGATGATTGATGTCACAGTTTATCTTTAACATGTTTAAAAAGTGGTACTTAATGTGCTAATAAAAAAAATCCTGAATATATGCGGTACCGGCGGTTAAAGGGTAAAATCGCTGATATATTTGTATATAAACCAAGAGAACAAAGGGTTATTCTCAACTTTTAGTTTCCTGTTTCTGCTTCATTTGAATACATATATTATGGGGCTTCGGCCATAATAAATATTTTACTCTCTTAATGCAGGATTGACTTTAGACGTCAGATTCTAAAGTCGGTCCTCACGCTGAAAGCGTTCAGCCCATATATATATTGACTGAAAAATCTGTCCACCACCATCAGGGTTAAATAATAGGCCTTCATATTATGACAAAAATAAAATAGCATGTGGTCTTATTGTATATAATATTTTTTATGATGTATTCAATATAATTATTGTTACTGATATTATAGTTATTCTATTTGATGTTTTTTTTTAAGATTCTTGCTAATCTGTATCTGGTGTTTTAAATTTTTTTAGGGTGTGAAGTTTATGTATGACTGTGTCACAGGAACTCAAATAGAAGGCAGTCATGGATGTATAATGGCTGATGAAATGGTTAGTTCAATCAACATTGTACACACCTTAGCGATCTTGGTATTATACACATGCTCTGCTACATACATATCAGTGTGGATCCTAGTTGCGGCATTTGTTATAAAACGGTTTGGCTACAGATTTCATGTAAAAATAACATGAATTTTTATTCAACAAACATGCACTTATTCATACATGCATTAGTGCATAATACAGATAAATCTGTGTACCTGGCACATGGCTATTTCAAAGTCAGTGACAGCCCTCCAGTAACTGAAAAATCAAATGATAACCCCAGTTTTTTCCACTGTGAATGTTAAAACAGTTACCGTATATCGCGGCGTATAGTACGCTCCTTTTTGTCTTTTTTGAGCCCGTTTTTTGCCTGGTGTGTATTATCCACCGATGTGTACAATATATTGATTTTGCTGAGATTTTTCCCTCAAAATTTTGATAAATAGGCAGTCTCACATCTCCCGAGTGAACTGCGGTCTCCTAACTCTTTGTATTTTCGCCCAAAAATGGCAAATTACTTCAGCAGCTATAATGAAACCGTTTGTTTCTAATACACTTAAGATGTCTAGTGAAATAACATTCCATAACAACCTAACATTTATTTGTCTTTTAAATATCCGATAAAGTCATTTATTAATGTTATTAAAGTAAAAATCTACTCGTCAGACATCGCTAGGCCTACTTCATCATCATGATCATGTGTATTGCTTTGATTACACGTGTGACCACTGTGAAGCTTCTATTCCATTCACCAGATGTCGCTGCGTGCCTATCTTATACACTGTATACGGCTTGATTAATAGCAGGTTTTATTATTAAAGGCCTACATATTTCACTGCAATATATATTCAAGTCTATGGTATTCTAAAATACAGACAAAATGTATCCTGGTAGAAATTTAAATAATATTAGAACGCTAATACGATAGGTTTCAAGGCAAAAAGAATAATATAATAATAAATAATAATAATTATGCTCTTGATATAATTGCCACATTCCTAAATCCATACATATACATGATAGACATGAATTGTATGCTTGTAATAAATCACCTTGACAGTGCCGTCACCAATACATACACGTGCCATTTCATTATTGTTACTCTAAATAAAAACTTGTACATTGTTATACAAAAATGTTTTTTATTCATGTATCTCAATAAAAATTAGCTAGATTATATCGCCGTTTCGGCCGTCATAAACGGTAGGCATCCCATGGAAGACTGACTGTAAAACTATTCACCAGATGGCGCTTTTCCTGTCATTTACCTGACTATAACTGCTTTCACCAGGTGGCGCTAATATGTTATATCGGGATCATTTGTGGTCAAATCAACACTGAAACGAAAATAAATATAATACTCAGATAGTTCTTCCTAATTTTATATTTTTATATTGTTTACAATATTTCTTTTCATCCAATCATTTCATTTATTTTATGTAATCTTTATTAGCGAATCAATTATTATATCCTTATGTCACCAGCTGAGTTGAACCACATTCTGAATGCCTTGAGTAATAAAGATATACCACACACACACCCCAGACAGACTATGTTGATACTCACCACCCTGGTGCGTACTATCCACCGGTGCGTACTATCTGTGTTTTTTAGTACAAATATTGGTACCTGCGTACTATACACAGGTGCGTACTATAACCCGCGAAATACGGTAAGTAATATACTAATACAGCCTCCTCAAGCGTACATTGTACCATGGTTCCTTCATTAAACAACGAGCTAATGTAGATCTCCCATCAGTAGTCAATGATGTGGCCATGGAAGGCTAATAATCTTTTCAGCCAATCAAATTTGGACCTTACGATGAATAGAGTTATTCATCTGCTATTGTAACTCCCAGCTTTTATTTCCAAAGTGAGTAAAATTTAACCACACGGTTAATGGGGTACAAAAGTACGATTTGCGTTATTAGCCTATCGTGTTATGTGAATTGGTCTGATTTGCTCTGGTACTACACGAGGTGTTCGCTCAATGTTAGGCCAGGGATGAATGACGGGAGATACACGGGATATGTTAATATAAATAGCTGACACAGGACACTATAATAGCTTATAGAATAAAGTTTGTGTCACAGCTGATGGGACTAATGTGAAGGCAACATTGGCTCATTGTGTTGTGTTTGCTGGGATATGCTAATGGCTAGCGGGCACATTCACTCATAAATCAGTGCTCGTCTGCGTGGGGAGGGGGGAGTGCATGCGACTGGCACTGTGTGGGGGAGTGAAGCGTGCACATCACATGCGTACATCACATGGCAGTACTATATCGCTGCTAGATAGTGTGTCCGTATAGAGTGTGCATTTGATGGTATGACGTTACAATTTGTTAGGCTATTAATGTACAGACCCATGTCTTTTAGACATTTTGTTTTTTTGATCAATAAAAATAGTATTGCATGTTACATAGGCCTACATACTACACTCTTTTTTAGACTTGAGTATTCCATGGTTTGATCGTCATGGTACACATCATAATATAGACATTATTATTCATTTTTATTAGGCCTCAGCCAAAATTTTGGCGGATCCATATTGTCGTCACCAGGCGCGTCCGTCCGTCCGTCAGTCCGTCTGTCTGTCCGCCACTTTTTAGAACTATAACTTGTTTCACATAACTGGAATGCACATTAAACTTCACATACAGGTTAATCATGACTAAAGCTTGACTAATTTCACATTTGACCTTTCTGTGACCCCTATGACCTTGACTTTTTTCCGATCGACAATTTTTCTTGTTAACGCGATTCACTCAACAATTTTTTATGTTTCGCTCCAAAATTTATACCAGATATCCATTTCACTAATAGCTCGGATGAGTTCGAAATTGAGCAAGATTCAGACAGAAACTAGGTCATGGCGGCCAAATGGCAGATTATCGGCCATTATTTTTTTAATATGCGTGATATCTGGAGAACCGGACCAGATAGCTAGACCATTACTATAAAACAAAATGTGCAATTCCAGGTAGGGATATATCATGAAAAATTTCAACATAAAAAAATTCAAAATGGCCGACCTGCGGCCACTTCAGATCGTCAAATTTTCTTGTTAACGAGATTCACTTAACAATTTTTAATGTTTCGCCCCAAAATTTATACCAGATATCCATTTCACTAATAGCTCGGATGAGTTTAAAATTGGGCAAGATTCGGACAGAAACTAGGTCATGGCAGGCTAAATGGCAGATTATCGGCCATTATTTTTTTAATATGGGTAATATCTGGAAAACCGGACTAGATAGCTAGACCATTACTATGGAACAAAATGTGCAGTTCCAGGTAGGGATATACCATGAAAAATTTCAACATGAAAAAACTTAAAAAAATGGCCGACCTGCGGCCACTTCCGATCGTCAAATTTTCTCGTTAACGCGATTCACTCAACATTTTTTTATGTTTCGCTCCAAAATTTATACCAGATATCCATTTTACTAATAGCTCAGATGAGTTCGAAATTGGGCAAGATTCGGACAGAAACTAGGTTATGGCGCCCAAAATGGCCGATTATCGGCCATTATTTTTTTAACATGCGAAATATCTGGAAAACCGGACCAGATAGCTAGACCATTACTATAGAACAAAATGTGCAGTTCCAGGTAGGGATATACCATGAAAAATTTCCACATGATAAAATTAAAAATGGCTGACCTGCGGCCACTTCCTATCGTCAAATTTTTCTCATTAACACGATCCACTCAACATTTTTTTATGTTTCGCTATTGTCGAATGTGCTGTTGTTTCAAATGATTTTCACTTTAAAACCAGGGTTCCCCACAGAAAAAAAAATCATCCGGTCGTTCTCACAAAAATCCTAACTTAGCGCGCGAGCAGCGTAATAATATGTTTACTGTTGCGCGCGCGCTAAAAAAAGCAAAGATTTTTTTATTAAGACACAACAAAGTATAGTAGTCAGTAGGCCTATCACTCACTCACCAACGTGGTGACACTCTGGTGAGTGACAACGTGTCGTGGTGACTGGCAACGCTAAGGAGTGTTGGCCCGTCAACGCTGTTATCACACTCTCTAGTATTGCCAGCTCCGACAGCGTCGCGCCAATGCCGGCTCAGCGCTGTTAGCGTGACATAACACTGTGACCTAACACTCACTTGCTGTCAGCTCTGCTTCCCAGCAAACACGAGACATCTACCCAATGTTGGTCCAATGCTGGGCCAGCGTCGTAGACGGTGGACCAACATTGGGTCGATGTCTCGTGTCTGCTGGGACATCTATGTTATTTAGCATACAGCCCATGACGGGTGGCCAAGAGAGAGGGGGGTTATGGGGGGGGTAGCACGTGTATGTGTACATTTTGTGTTCACTGTACACCGGCAATATACGCGCACACCAGTCTTACACGGACACGCTGATCGCTAAACCAACACAGTATGACACCAGAGGTATGACACTGGCGACAGGAATATTGGCTAATCTACCAGCTGGATAACAGCCGGATGTGACCTATTACATGCTGGTCGGCATAAAATTCATCCGGTCGGGTTGCCGGCATTTCCGGCATTGTGGGGAAGCCTGTTAAAACGATGATTAGAGGCTGAGGCCTTTTTCCGTCGCTGACGGGCCTTGTTTCGATTTTATTGTACCCATAAGATACAGCAGCCTATATACCTCAATCCAAACTAGCTTTTAGATTGTTGTTGCTGGGTTGCATGATGTTGTAACATAGCAAATATGTGGCATTTGTTTTGCATTTCAGGTTATCTAATTTTATAAATTGTTAAATAATTAATAATTGATTTTTTGGTAATTAAATATAAATAGTTATATTCAGATTTCACATTAGCTGTACATGTTATTGAGATAATAGCTATTTATTATTTTTTTTATACCACAGGGGCTTGGTAAGACATTACAGTGCATCACGTTGATGTGGACTCTTTTGGTGAGTTTGAAATTTATGAAAGAACATGTTCAGTGCAATATACATGACATACCTAACATTAAGCAGAATAATTGACAGGCAGTTTTTTAAATGAATATTCCATGCTCTTTTAATTCATTGTAGAATTTTTTCTCTGAATAAACAGTGCAAGTGCTGAATTGATACGGTGTGATTCTTTTATACTTGTGCCAAACACTTACATTGCCACTACTTTTCCAAATGTTGAAGAATTTTTAGCCTGCCTTTTAATTAAAAAAGGTGGGCTATTGCATTTGAAGTTCAGCGTCGGCTTTAAAATTTACTGTGGGCTCGATAACAGTAAAAGTTTTTCATGTATCCTCTTCAAATTTGTTATGCATGTTACTTATAAGCTGCAGCATTTCTCGAACAAGTTTAATAGTGGCTGAAAAAAATTAAAAATGGCAGATTAAGTGTGCTTTTTCGCATTTTACATCAATAATTTGACCTTGTGGGCGCTATAACTTAAAACGTTTTTCATGTATCCTTCCCAAAATTGTTATGCATGTTACTAATGACCATTTCTCGGACAAGTTCAATTATAGCTTAAAAAAAAAAAAAAAATGGCCAATTTATTGCAATTTTTCACATTTCACATCAATAATTTACCCTTGTGGGTGCGATAACATGAAAAGTTTTTTATGTATCCTTCCCAAATCTGTTATGCATGTTACCAATGACCAGTTCTCGGACAAGTTCAATAATGGCTGAAAAAAAATCTAAATCATATGGCCAATTTATTGTGATGTTTTTCATTTTTCTTCAATAATTTGACCTTGTGGGCGCGATAACTTGAAAAGTTTTCATGTATCTCTCTGAAATTTTTTATGCATGTTACTAATGACCAGTTCTCAGACAAGTTAAATAATGGCTGAAAAAAAATCAAAATGGCTGATTTATTGGGATTTTTTCGCATATTACATCAATAATTTGACCTTGTTGGCACGATAAAATTAAAAGTTTTTTATTTATCCTGCTCAAATTTGTTATGCATGCTACTTATAAGCAGTTCTCGGACAAGCTCCATAAGGGCTGAAAAAAATTCAAAATAGCCGATTTATTGTGATTATTAGCCCGCCTTTCAATTTTAATTAAAAAAGGTGGGCTATTGCAATTGAAGTTCGGCGTCGGTTGTGCAGGCTTCGGCGTTAACATTTACTTGTGGGCACTATAAAATAATGGCCGGAAAAAAAATTAAAATGGCCGATTTATTGCATTTTATGTCAATAATTTAACCTTCTCGGTGCAAAAACTTAAAGTTTAATAATGGTGGCAGGCTATTGTCGAGTGTGCTCCTGTATTTTATGCCACTAGTAAACACAGTATTCTTGCAAATACATATCTTCAGTCTTTATAAACAATTTTGCAACATTTTGACCTCTCAGCGGATGGTTCAACAGGCAGTGTCGGTGTAAGCACGATATCTTCACAATTTCTTCATAACGCCTTGACTTGAGTCCAGTGCAGTAATCTTAACTCATAGCAGTCTGGCCGTTTTGACATTGGACGTCTGTGTGGTCTGGCTATTTTTGCGATTTTGAGACATATTCTCTTACTTTTAATAGAAATTTGGAATTATGGCATATGTATTTCCCATACACCATAGGAACACACATACAATATATATCCAGAATATACTTCATTTAAACGGCCAATGTGGTGTTGCCATGGCAACCGACAGCCATTTTGAATATGCTAATTAGGTAGTCAAATTTTCGAAAATTTTGTTAAAAAATGGTATTTTTGAGATTCACAGATATTCAGGAGTACAACATTATATCAATTCACATAAAATATATTAAAATACATCTCAAATGGTTCGAAGAAGCATTCAATAGTTCTTTATAAACAAATTAATAGGGTGAATAAGTTATTACCATGGGATTTAGCAATCTGTCTAAATTCCCTAAGATGCATACTGGATTTCAAATTTTGAGATGCACCAAGTTTGACATTCCCAACTCATCTGGGAGATACCAAAAACGTCGTATTCATCTGAGCCTGGAGTTCGATTTTTATTTCGGAAACAGTTGTGACGCAGATAAGTCAACTCTTTATGTTACAGGCTCCCCATACTTGGTTCATAGTTGCGCAAGTGAGGTCATTTGGTGAATGGCTAAGCATTATTGCCAGGTCCGAGCTGGGCTCGGACCTAGACTGCAGCGTCATAAATGCCAGGTCCGAGCTGGGCTCGGACTTAGACTGCTATGAGTTAATACTTGGTTACCTTCACCTAATTTCATTGTCACCAGGTGAAAGAAACGGAATCGTCTTGTAAGCGTGATAACTTGTAACTATGTCCTTGATTGTTTGCCATATACAGTGAACTTAACCTACTTTCAAAGTCACCTGGTCAGTGAAATATAATTGTATTGTAAGTGTGATATCTTCATATCGCCTTAACATTGGGCCATCATTTTTAACCTCATTTGCACTGCGCTCGTCTTAAGTTCAAGTTTGATACTCTTGACCTAATTTGACTGGTGTATCTTTTTTTTTCAAATACTCTTATAAAGTGTTCTGTTTGGTCTTGATTGCCAAAATGATAAAATAGTGATACTGATGATGTGCATGTATGTATTTTTACAGAAACAGAGCCCTGATTGCAATCGTATGATAGACAAAGTAGTTGTTGTGGCACCAAGCAGTTTAGTCAAGGTATTATAAAATCAAATGTGGCTATGACAAATTTACTTTTTACATTGCTCAGTATTGCTTTTTAATTATGTGTCATTGATCACCCATACATGTAGTCATAGTAGACAGGAAAAGCCAGCCGCATTTACTCTGCAAAATCTATACTCGTAATATACACATATTTAATAGATCATTATTATCTCAGGCCCAAAGTAATATATCACATAAAACTTTTGTCAGGATATTTCCTGGTTGAGAATGAGGTAATTCATAATATTTTACTTTGTATGAAAAAAATAATTTATGGTATTGTTTTTTTAATATAATACTAATTTTTTTTTTGCTAGAATTGGTACAATGAGATAAAGAAATGGCTTGGAAGTCGCCTTGGGGTGCTAGCCATAGACTCTGGATCCAAGAGTGAAATAGATCACAAACTTTGTAAGTACATTATTAAACTAATATATTCCATATTTTCCCATCTATGACCTGCTACTTTTTGTCCCCAACACGATGGTGGGGCGGGGTTTTGGCATTGCCTTGGATGTTTGGCCATCTGTCCGCGTTCTGTTACTGGAGCAGATCTTTGAAAGCCATAGGGGGATTTCTTTTATATTGCACACACATCCCTTAGGGGGTGTAGATGTGCCTTTTGGGGTTGATGACCTTAGACCTACCTTAATGACTGACCATCTGTCATTACTGACTTTAATATTCATAATATCAGGGAAACTACCAGATAGCAAGACCATTACTATAAAACAAAATCTGGGATTACAAGGAAAAATTGTCAACTTGAACAAATTAAAAATGGCTAACTTACGACCATCATTGTGTATTTAAGTATTTGAATTTTCAACCATTTGAGAAGTTGTGTCTCACTACAGAGACCCACAACTTCAAGTGGCTGAAAATTACTAAATATTGTTTAATTTTAGCACAAATATTTTCAAATCTTGATTAAAAACGAAAATTTTCAGATCTGAAGGCCTGTAAGATTACCTTTTTGTGGTTCACCACATGCAAGCTTGTGTATTCAGAGAATGATTCTAAGATTGTCATTATTAAATGTCAAATAACTATGTTTTCAGATCAATATTTAGGACAGCAGGGAAGACGTATACCTGAGCCTATCCTAATTATCTCATACGAAACTTTCCGATTGCATGCAACTGTTCTGCACAGTAAGCCTGTGGGGCTTGTATTATGTGACGAGGCAAGTGTTGTGTTTAAAACTGAACATTTCTCTGTGTTGTCACTCTTAACCCTTGAAGCGCTGAATTTTTTTGAAAACCCTGGAGAGCAAAGGTTTTTTTTAATTTGAAATCATCATAAATGTCTTAGTTAGCTCGTTCCGATTCATTTGAATACCTATGTTATGTGTCTGTTACCATTAGAAATATTTTTATTCTTACAGTGCGGGGATCGACTTTAGACGTCAGAATCTGACGTCTACAGATGTCAGATTCTGATGTCTAAAGTCTATCCCCGCGCTGTAATGGTGAAAATAAAAAAAGTGAAACTGTAGACTAGGTTTTTATTCTTCCCATGTGTGAACAGACTTTTTGTATCCGAATCTGATGTCAGAAGTCTGCCCCACACTGAAAGAGTTAACCCTTTAACCGCCGGTGCCGCATATATTCGGGTTTTCATTTTATATTAGCACATTAGGTACCACATCCTAAATATGTTCAAGATAAAATGTGACATAAACCAGCAAGATTTGAAAAGAGTTGACCTCCATTTTGTCCAATCTGAATAATTTTCACCCACTTGAAGTTGTGGATCGCGTCAACTAGACACAACTTCAAGTGGGTGGAAATTCAAATTGAATAATTTGGCGGTAAAGGGTTAAAGTACAACTCATGAAACAATCTTAACCCTTTAAGTGCTAATCAAGACTATAATAAATTTGCAAATATTTGGTCTCAAATTAAACAAATATGAATGAATTTCACCCACTTGGAAGTCAGCGAGACACACAACTGAAGTGGGTGAAAATTTAGATAAATTAGCTGGAGATATTTTATAAGGTAAAGCAGGCTGGGGAAACCTCCTGTGCTGTTTTATTGCTGATCCATTTGGCCAAGGGCATTTTTCTCAGCTACACAGGCCCCCAACTGATATAAAAGAAATCAATGTAAAGTTATAACTGCAATTATTTGTTACTATTCTCACAATGTTCGACTTAAAAATGTATAATGGTTACATATTCCAACATATTCTAACATTGTAGGGTCATCGATTGAAAAATTCTGAAAACCAAACCTATCAAGCTTTGAGTGGACTGCGAGCTGAAAGAAGGGTATTATTGTCAGGAACTCCTATACAGAATGACTTGCTGGAATACTATAGTCTTGTTCACTTTGTGAATAGAGATATTTTAGGTCTGTATGCTTATATTATTTACAAAATATGTAAACTGCAGCCTTGTGCAACAAAAAAAAATGTTTTTATTAAACATTTGACCTTTAAGTGACCTTGACCTGGCCTTGGGGTAGTACACCTGTAAAGCTCAACCCCAACCCAAGTCAGCTTGTAGCCAGTTGTGGGCCCATAACCTGTAGGCAAAAATATTCCACATGTAAGAAGGTTGTCCTAAACTCCCTGTGTTTACCCTATTGGCCTGCAACAGGGGAATACAATAGGCCTGGCACTCAAGAGGTTAATCATGTTTTTGAACTAAAAACAGCCCAATAATTTTTAACTGAAAAAGACCTTGAAAATGATAATGAATTTAGTTTTCGGAGGCCTGAGGCCCACTAACCCCCGTATTCTCTGGTCATCTCAAGCTACAGGTTCGCTCTCCATGGTCTTTCAGTCATGCTATATTTTCGCATAGTAGTAGCATAGGTCTTTTGACAAGGGATTATTAGAATAGTATATGTTCAAATATGAAATATGTGGTGCACAGTTTTGTGCTGATCACACAAGCTTTAGGTTAAATAAAACATTTCACACAATTTTCTCATTTTTGACAAATGAATAAACTATGCGACAAAAATGTTATCAATAGTATAGTTAAAACTTGAATCTTGTATTATTGCATAATTTTAACAACGATGTTCAAGACCGCAAGGTTTTTGCTGTGTATTGAAGCAACTTTTAGGTCATACAAGTAAACTTACCTTGTTAATTACTTCACAGGAACTGCCCAAGAATTCAAACGCAAATTTGAGTTGCCTATTCTACAAGGAAGAGATGCATCTGCCTCAGACGAGCAGCATAGAAAAGGTGCTAAAAAACTGGAAGAGGTCAGTATCCAGCTGTAATAATTGATGTATGTGAACTATAAACATGAAGTTCAGTCTTATTCAGATTAGCAGTATTTTTTATGATCATTGATAGAATAGCATTTAGTCAAATTTTGATCACTGTAGATAGAAGCCCCTTGAATTGAAAGTGACTGAAAATGGAGTCTTTTTTATGAAAGTCTAGTAGGCTTTATTTTGTCAATGTAAAACTCCTCTTTTGCTCCATCATGCACAGTATTGTCCTGCAGTACAACTATTCAGTATAGCAAAAATATAGTTGTTCCCCAGCCTAAATTTTAAAGAGCAAGGGACTATTATATTCAAATTATATATTTATATTAAAATACATTTACTACTGTATCTTCTTGTGTATAACCCACTGCAGACTCCATATAGTAGTATCAAAATACTATGGAAAAAAATATAATATTTTGAACTGAGCCCTACATTTTTTTCAAAATTGTCCCCACAAGAGTAGGTATAAGTCATTTTGATTTTTTTTTACATTGGTGGTGGTTGGGAAGGGTTTTAAAAAAAAAGTAACATCTAAAACTTAAAAAAAAAAATTCGGAGAATGAACCAGTCACTAATATAGGGATGTTTTTTTCATGTCAAAAACAGTCTAGTTTTTAGCCCGCCTTTTAATTTTAATTAAAAAAGGTGGGCTATTGCAATTGAAGTTCGGCGTCGTCGGCGTCGTCGTTAACATTTACTTGTGGTCGCGATAACTTGAAAAGTTTTTCATGTTTCCTTCCCAAATTTGTTTTGCATGTTACTAATGACCACTTCTCGGACAAGTTCAATAATGGCTGAAAAAAAATTCAAAATGGCCGACTTATTGCGATTTTTCACCTTTTACGTCAATAATTTGACCTTGTGGGCGCGATAACTTGAAAAGTTTTTCACATATCCTTTTCAAATTTGTTATGCATGTTACTAATGACCAGTTCTCGGACAAGTTCAATATTGGCCAAAAAAAAAAAAATGGCCGATTTATTGCGATTTTTAGCCCGCCTTTTAATTTTAATTAAAAAAGGTGGGCTATTGCAATTGAAGTTCGGCGTCGTCGGCGTCGGCGTCGGCGTCGGCGTCGGCGTTAACATTTACTTGTGGGCGCGATAACTTGAAAAGTTTTTCATGTTTCCTTCCCAAATGTGTTTTGCATGTTACTAATGACCACTTCTCGGACAAGTTCAATAATGGCTGAAAAAAAATTCAAAATGGCCAACTTATTGCGATTTTTCACCTTTTACGTCAATAATTTGACCTTGTGGGCGCGATAACTTGAAAAGTTTTTCACGTATCCTTTTCAAATTTGTTATGCATGTTACTAATGACCAGTTCTCGGACAAGCTCAATAATGGCCGAAAAAAAAAAAAAATGGCCGATTTATTGCGATTTTTCACATTTTACGTCAATAATTTGACCTTGTGGGCGCGATAACTTGAAAAGTTTTTCACATATCCTTTTCAAATTTGTTATGCATGTTACTAATGACCAGTTCTCGGACAAGTTCAATAATGGCCGAAAAAAAAAAAAAAATGGCCGATTTATTGCGATTTTTCACATTTTACGTCAATAATTTGCCCTTGTGGGCGCGATAACTTGAAAAGTTTTTCACATATCCTCTTCAAATTGGTTATGCATGTTACTAATAAGTAGTTCTTGGACAAGTTCAATAATGACCGGAAAAAAAAAAAAATGGCCGATTTATTGCGATTTTTCACATTTTACGTCAATAATTTGACCTTGTGGGCGCGAAAACTTGAAAAGTTTTTTACATATCCTCTTCAAATTGGTTATGCATATTACTAATAAGTAGTTCTTGGAGAAGTTCAATAATGGCTGAGAAAAAAAAAAAAAATGGCCGATTTATTGCAATTTTTCTCATTTTACGTCAATAATTTGACCCTGTGGGCGCGATAACTTGAAAAGTTTTTAACATATTCTCTTCAAATTTGTTATGTATGTTACTTATAAGTAGTTCTTGGACAAGTTCAATAATGGCTGAAAAAAAAAAAAAATGGCTGATTTATTGTGATTTTTCTCATTTTACGTCAATAATTTGACCTTGTGGGCGCGATAACTTGAAAAGTTTTTCGCATATCCTCTTCAAATTTGTTATGCATGTTACTAATAAGTAGTTCTTGGACAAGTTCAATAATGGCTGAAAAAAAATTCAAAATGGCCGATTTATTGCGATTTTTCTCATTTTACGTCAATAATTTGACCTTGTAGGCGCGATAACTTCAACATTTTCACAAGTATCCTCCTCAAGTTTGTTATGCATGCTACTAATAAGCAGTTCTTGGACAAGCTCAATAATGGCCGGTAAAAAAATCAAAATGGTCAACTTATTGCCATTTTTCACATTTATTTTACGTCCATAATTTGACCTTGTGGGCGCGATAACTTGAAAAGCGGCTGGTTTAACATACCATTTATATCTTGGGTTGTTATTTACGTGATGACATTTGTCTTTACTTTCTTTATCATAATTCGGCGGCGGGCTATTATCGAGTGTGCTCTTGTTCACATTTTACGTCAATAATTTGACCTTGTGGGCGCGATAACTTGACAAGTTTTCCAAGTATCCTCTTCAAATTTGTTATGCGTGTTACTAATAAGTAGTTCTTGGACAAATTCAATAATGGCTGAAAAAAATTCAAAATGGCCGATTTATTGTCATTTTTCCCATTTTACGTCAATAATTTCACCTTGTGGGCGCGATAATGACTTCAAGTTCAATAATGGCGGCGGGCTATTGTCGAGTGTGCTCTTGTTTTATTTATAATTATTGCATTGCTTAATTTTAATAACACCATATCATATATGGTGAGGTGATTTAAAGGGACCCCTTGGGATGAGACATTTTCAATGTTGTCACTTTTGACAATTTAATTTATATGAAGCTATATAGCCTACTGATCTTAACTTAAAATACGAAAAAGTCAAAAAAAAATTTTAAAACACCGAAAAAGAGTGAAATAGTTGTATTTCCAGGTCGTATATTGCCATGTAAACAAAACAAGTCAGCAATATTCAGCACTTTACATCACATATTCCCACGCATCAGACGGTAAGATCAGAGCAGTCGCCGCTAATTGGTCTCTTATAGTCAGGACATGGGAGGACACACCTGCAGCACTGATTGTCTACCCAACGCTGGGCCGATGCCATAAGCATGTGGCCCAATGCTTTGAAAACATTCAATCGTCCTTCAGGTATACAAATCGTTTGTTTGGGTTCCTTCTGGTTTCATAGAAATGTTGATTAAAAATATTTGTAAAAATCTAAAAACTCTGAAAAAAATAAAATCTTGATCTGGCTGATACACTACTTCATTACAAGACTAAAAACGAAAATTGATGTCATCCCAAGGGGCTGCTTTAAATTATTCATCTACCTTGTCTAATATAGATGCATTCATTGTTGCAGCTCGCTATTATAGTAAACAGATGTATCATAAGAAGGACACAAAGCCTCTTGACAAAGTATTTGCCTGTCAAAGGTAAGTAGCTACAGCCCATTCTACTACAGATTTCTACATTTTCTATGGATTTTTTTTCATGTTGTAAAAGCATCTGAGGAATATTTTAGTTTTTTGACATCTACAATTCAGAAAGGGCACTGCGCTGCCTATCATTGGAGGATCTAATGATTTAAACATTTAAAAAAATATATATTTTGCAGTCACATTTATTATAGTAACCGTTTCAGCTTTTTAAGCCATTTTTGCAGCTATTTTTTTCGTGGGGGTAGCGAGATTTGCACTTGCAGAAATTATTGCAGTAGCTGCTCTGGTTTTATAAAACTTGAAAAAATATATTTGTGGATGGTGAGGTATGAGGGGGGTTTATAGGGCAATTGAAAAAAATCATGATTTTTCTTTTTTGATCTTTGATAAGTGCCAAGATCACGCTGGGAAATATCTTGAGGAATATTTGATGGATTGTTACCAAAATGTACAAATGACAAGACTTTTAGGTTTACTTTTGAACTGAAAATGTGAAGTTCTGTATGTCATAATGTCTTACAAATGTATATGATTTTGTGTGTGATGCTGCTCTACAGGTGGGGATGTTGAGAGAGACAGTGCTCTTCATAATCTTTAAATTTGTCCTTCTTGAATTCGTTTTTTGAATATATCATATTAGTACAACTAGAGCACTTAATCCCAAGTTGCAATCATAGCATCCAGGAATTTCCCCCAAAATTGGGCGAAATTGGCACACTAAATAATCAGCTGGTAGCGTTGTTTTCAGCTGTGCCCCCTCCCCCCGCCACCCACCTTGTTTAGATCCCTGAACATCTGTTAATTTACAGTGCAGTTTCATCCAAATTTTACAGCAGTAATTAATGCTGTAGAAATCTAGATGTCAATGACTACACCCTGTATCCAGAGTTCTGCGATCTTGATCTCTATAAGACTGACTGAGAACCGCATAGCTAGTCCTGGGGTATTAGATAATGACCCTGAACAAATTCGTATCAAGCTGAAAATGTCAGGGTATGTTGTTTAAACAACACAGATAAACATATCAAAAGTCCTCTCAAATCCTCCTTGTATCGGTACCCGAAATTGGGGGTAAATAGGGGAAAATAAGGATGCAATGGGGTAATAACTATAAAGTATACGTTATTTGACCTAGATTCATAAAATTAGTGTCTAGATCTATGTTTTCGCACCCGAGTATTTTATTGTATTGTATTTTTCAGACACCCTTTCATTACTAAAAGCGCACTTTTATATGAGTGAATAGGGGGTAAATAGTGGTAAAAAGGATAACAAACAACTACATGTAGTTAACCTAGATTCACGAAATTAGTATCTAAACATATGTTTTGGCGCCTGAGGAGTCAATTAAAACTATTTAAAAAAAATTTCAGCCACCCTTTCATTCCCCAGAACGCAATTGTATTTAGGTAAATGGAGGTTATAAATGGCAACAACCAACAATTTAGCCTAGATTCATGCAATCATTATCTACAGATAGGTTTCTGTGCCCGAGGGGTCAAATGGAAACATTTTCATAATTTTCAACCACCCTTTCATTCCCAAGAACGGAATTTTATATGATGCTATATATCGTTAATTCACATATGCGCATATATATATTTTTTTTTACATTTTAAGTATGCAAAACTATAGTAAGTCATAACAAAATGCGTTGATTGTTTGACTGGAAATGTCTTAAATTGAAAGATTAAGCTATGATCACGTGATCATCATTGTAATGGATGATGATTGTGGTATAATTGTCATGCTTGTTCTGCTGGAAACGTAGATAATATTTTTGGATAGCATTTTCAGGAAACATCACAAGTGTTGTATATGCCACCATTTCAATTTTAAGGACTAATTCTATGCAAAAACATGAGAAAACATGCTGTCATCACCACTTTGACTAAAAAATTATGACTACTCTCATTAGCAGAGTGACGTATAGACACTTCTAACATAAAAATATTCGTGAATCCAGGTTAAATAGTTGTTTATCATTTTTACCACTATTTACCCCTATTTACTCATATGAAAGTGCGTTTTTGGAGATGAAAAGGTGGCTGAAAAAAAAAAAAAAAATTCAATTGGACTCCTCGGTTGCTAAAACATAAATCTAGACACTAATTTTATGAATCTAGGTTGAACAACGCATATTTTATGGTTATTATCCCATTTCATATCTATTTACCCCTATCTACCCCAATTTAGGGTACTAATACCAGTAGGATTTGAGAGGACTTTTGATATGTCTTTCTATGTTGTATCAAGAACATATGCTGAAATTTTCAGCTTGTTATAAATTTGTTCCAGGTCTCTATGTCTTTTAGACTAATACCCCTGGACTAAGCATAATACTGTGTATTGGGAAATGCGGTCCTCTTACTCCTAGAATAATAAGGAGAACATGACCGCATAGCAGAACTTCGATTACACGCTGTGATGACTAATGATGTGAAATTACCTTTCTTCCCAGCCAACAAAACAATGATACAATGTTGATTCAACGTTGGATCGACATCGAAGACGGTGAGCTAACATTGAATCAACATTGTGTCAACCGTGTTATTTTGTGATACATGTAAATGCTTATTTCTGATTTCTAGTTGAGCAGGTGGTTTGCTGCAAATTAACAGAATTACAGCAAAATCTTTACAAAACATTTGTCAAATCCAGTACAGCAACATGTGAATTCACAAAGAAAGGGAAAATGTCACTTTCATCTCTCTCTGCAATTACTCAGCTGAAAAAACTTTGCAATCGTAAGTAGACAAGACAAAGTCTTTTATCATGCCTAATTGGTTATTATTTGAAACTTCGCGCAGAAAAAAAATTGTAATACAATATTTTTAAATGGAAGTAAATAAAAATTGCACCAAAATTGGAAAACAAGTTGTATAGAAAGGGTAAGGTTTTATTGATCAACTTAATTTTCATAAGAAATAGGTAAAAGCATTGTTTCTTCATGACAAACTCTATTATAGTAACTGTTGTTTTTGCATTAACCCTCATGCTGCTGAGACATTTAATTATGGTGAAAAATGGCTGAAATAGCAGATTTCCCTTGTATGCCCATGTTCCCCAAATCAATTTACGTCTTTACTGATAATATAACTTTTTTTCAGACCCTGATCTAATTTATGAACAATGCATCAATGGTCTTCCAGGCTTTGAAAATGCTTCACATCACTTTCCTGAAGGTTATTCTCAAAAAAAGAGATTCAGACCTGAAGATTCAGGTGATTTACTTAATTATTAAATCATAGAGAAAGGATTGAAAATATTTATCCTGTCCTGTATTGTATATAAACGTCTCTGTTTCCTAGTATATTTATAAAAAAAATTTAGCATATTTTCCATCTCGAGTGCTTCCACAGTGTATCAATTTAGTGCTTACTCTAAAGACAACTGATTTATTGTCCCTCACTCTTTCAGAGAAGGCGAGGAAACTAAAATTTATCTATCATGTGTGTCCGTGCATTTTGCAAGGTCAAGTTGTGGGACTGTTCATAATAACTGGGATCACCACCATCATTTTTTTTACATGATATTGTCATATTTAGTGAGCTCCCTTTATTTTTTACATGATGTGCCTGTAAGACTCTTTTTATCACCGGTTGAACAAAGTGTTTAGGTAAGCATTTAAAAAAACTATGTTTTTTGAAAGAAGTGAAAAATTTTCTAACCATCTTTCTTCATCTTCCGGCCAATGAAGTTGGGGGCGAGGGGTTATGGCGTCACCCCAGATGTCTTGTCCAGCTGTTTTCCTATTGTTGTTTCCGGAGCATATCTCAGAAACCAACGTGGGGATTACATTTATATTGAACACACACATCACATAGGATTACCCTGAAAACTTTGAACTTGACCAAATTTAAAATGGCGGAATATCAGCAATTATTTACTTTAATATGCCTGATATTTTGCGGATAGCTAGACCATTACTATAAAAAAAATGTGATGTCACTAGAATTTTTTTAACTCCTTATCAAAATAGCCAATTATCGGCCATGATTTTATTTAATATGCCTGGTATTTGACAAACAAAATGTGTGGTTTCTGGGAGGGATGTCCCCTGAAAAATTTCAACTCTGATAAAATTCAAAATAGTCGACTTGCAACCATTATTGCCTTTTTAAAGATAACCAACAGATTTTAAAATAGAATGTTTTTTTAAAACCAGTTGTTGATCAGTTGTTTTTTTATGATGAAAAAACGTGTCAGAAATTACTCAGTGGGCAACCACACATGCTGCAAATATGTGTAATATCTTGCAAACTGTTATAGATAGCTAGACTGTTAATACTGTAAAACAAAATGTGAAAGTTCTGGGAATGATGCACCCGGAAAAAAAATTATCACAAGGGGGCATTATGATGGCCTTCGCCCTCCTGTTAAAATTTGTATTATGTATTATGTAATAGGTTGATACATGTAGTATGGAATATATGCAACATTACAGGTAATTGAATTGCTGTTTATTGGTTGATACAATTAAATGAAATTAAACAATACTTGATATCTTGTATCACTTAACCCTTTAACCTCCGGTCCAGAATATATTCGGTTTCTTCAGATTTTATTACCACATTAAGTACCACATTTTAAACATGTTAACCCTTGTCCTGCTATGCCCGGATATATATACATATATAAGGATGTTTTAGATCAATAAAAATATCACTTAATTTTGATAAAATAGTTTTTAGTAGATGCTTAGCTGATCTAATAATTTAATTTTAGCCATGTATTTTTTTTATAAATAGTAATATTTTTCGTCATTTAAAGCTGGAAATTGCGTTAGCAATTCCAGCTTCGAATGCCAAAAAATACAATTGAAGCAATTCAGCAGGAGCAATTCAGCAGGACTATGGTTAAATATAAAATGTGACTTTAAATAAGCAAGATTTGAAAAAAGGTGACCTCCATTTTGTCAAATCTAAATAATTTTCACTCGCTTGAAGTTGTGGATCGCGTCAGCGAGACACAACTTCAAACGAGTGAAAATTCAAATTGAAGAATTTAGCGGTTAAAGGGTTGATGAACTGTCATGTGGGTGTATCAGTCATTATCAGTCTCTGACTAAATCAGAAACTATAAACATGTGATTGTCATAGCAAAAAATGAATGCACCCAATAGGCTGCTGCCACTTTTATCATTTTTATTCAGGAAAATTTCAAGTGTTGGACTACCTGCTGGCCATGGTACGCTCCACGACAGATGATAAAGTGGTCCTTGTATCCAACTATACACAAACGTTGGATCTGTTCAATGAGCTTTGCAAACTTAGAAAGTATGTATGATTCAAAGGTACATCAATTGCCTACTTATTTATCATGTTTAGACCACACAGATTTACTGTTTTGCTTCACAGATTGTGGCTGAAGGGTGATAAGTGCTCCCCAGTGACATGCGGGCGGGTGGTGCATGTTCTTGTAAGCTCTGTATCTTCATCTTAGGGCCTTATTTGTTTAGGCAAATGTGCACTTAACTAATCTTAAGATCAAGTTCAAAATTTGTGAACCCTTCTGAGGCATAGATTGAACTCCCAAGCTCATGAAATCACTTTCATTTCATTATTCTAGAACTACTTGTCCCATTCATTATCTTCATAAATATAAAAAGTTCAAATCTATAAAATTCAAAATGGCTGACTGATTTCCATTATATTATATTATGCCCAATAGTAGGCATACTAGATAGCTAGACCCTTACTGCTAAACAAAATGTGAGATTGCTGGTATGGATACCACCGGAAAAATTACATATAGTGTCAAATTTAAAATAACCCCAATTACTGGGTTACAATTCTCAGTGATTTTGTTGAATCAAGTACATTTAATCAAATACAAATAGAACTATGCAAAAGTGGTACATTTGATTTGTACAAAGCTCCAGGAGCAACATTTGCATTCTTTTTATTTTTTTTATCTCAATATATTGAGCTCACAACTTAATATACAAGGACGAGTTAATAACTTGATATATACAAGTACGAGTTAATAACTCGATATATTGAGTGAACAACTCTAAAATCACATATATTGAGTTCAGAACTCGATTTATTGACTTAAGAACTCAATATATTGCGTTGTAAGCTACCGGTAAATATGTTGAATTATAAACCCCGAGTTGTCAACTCAATATATCAAGCAAACAAACTTAATATATCGAGTTGTGACAACTCATGAATTATATTGAGTTTACAGCTCGATATATTGAGTTAGGAACTCTATATATTGAGTTAAGAACTCTATATATTGAGTAGTAAATTCAATATGTTGACAACTCGATATATTGAATTCAGAACTTGTTATATTTAGTTAAGAACATAAGAATGCAAATGTCGCTTGTGGGGCTTCGTAGAATTATGATCTTCAGAACAACATAACTTTTAATTCGCCAGCTAGAAAAAGTAACACCAGTATTATTTATTCTGAATATTTTAACATTCATATTGTGCTTCTATGTAAAGTGGTAACTTCTGAGATATATTTTCATCAAAAATATGTAGTATATCCATGTTGTCTCATTAGGAATATAGTGATATATATTATATTATGCATTACAACTCATTCTGTAATGGAGGTTCACATTTATCCGTAGTAAGCACTAGCCCATATAACTGTTCACAGTGGTGGTATGTATTGCCAATTTATGATTACAAGCAGGAGATAATCATATACATATATATTCATTTAAATGCAAAACAGATTATAATTTGAATGTCATTTAATTGCACAATCAATTGCATACATTTTTATCTCATTTGTCACCACAAAAACTTACCAGCAGTAGCTATGTGTTACAGTTACAATTTTGTAAGGCTAGATGGGAGTATGTCAATAAAGAAAAGAGCAAAGATTGTTGAAGAATTCAACAAACCTCAGGTATGTATGAGTATTATTTAAAAATTGTTTTTAAACAGTATTCACAAAACTGTTTTGTTTAGTATGTTTAGTGGTCTATATTTATATTACATTACATGTTTGCACATGTTCTGTATCATAATGTTATAACTATCACTAGATTGAAATTATTATATCTCGGCCTCTGTACAGAGAGGTGGAGACATGTTAGTTTACCTCTGTCTGCTCAGTATGTCTGTCCAGTGGTTTCTATCGTGCAGGCGGAGGTCGCCCCAGCAAACACGAGTTGTTGACCCAATGCTGGGCTAATGTTAGCCCACCGTCTACCACGCTGAGCCAACATTAGCCCAGTATTGGGTTACCGTTTCGTGTTTGGCACCACGCTTAATATGGGCAAGCAAATATTGATAATAGGCAAGCGTCACGGACGAAGGGCTAACAGTAACCCAGCTTTGGTTTAAAACATTGTGCCGGTATATGCTACGAAAGCTCACCATTGACCTGGCAATGTGTCGGAGTGACGTGTATTAGTACTATGCCAGGCCATTGTGTACTACGCTTGCCATAATTTAAACGGCATTGGGGTGTTGTATACTATGTGCATGCATTGACTAGGGGTGAATGGATTCTTGCCAGATGATGGCCCAACATTTAACAGACATTGAGTTGGTGTCAGCTTTTACTAGCCGCTAGCAGTATGCACTGGCAGACAAGTATGCTATTGAACGCAGCCCCGCAAACCTGAGGCGATTCCAAAATGGAATAATAAATTCTGCTTAATACAAAATCATAGCCCAGTTAAGTTAATGAATGACAGTTTTTGTAAGGTGACATTTCAGTGTGAAGATATTAAAACTGTTTGAAACTGATTGAGCCTAAAGCAATTTAGTTACTGTAGATATAAAAAGCAGGTTCCACCACTCTACAATACATAGTCTCTACTGTCCACAGGAGCTATTAATAACATTAATTACAAAAACCATTGACTCTCCATGTACATCTATCAGCTATCAACCTTTATGGTTATTTGTTAACAATAAACTGTGACCCTTCTCATTTAACTTTTTTGTGGATAAATATTTCCAGAATAGGACACTACACATTATATTCGAAATATTTTGTATAAAAAACACTTGTTTTATAAGGTGGTTATCTAGTCATAAAAAACATCAGTATTGAAATAAATCAATCCTAGGACACTAACTTCTCTGTAACTCATAAACAGATTATTATTAAATTTTTACTAAACTGATCAGATTTTAATTTCCTGTTACATTTTTACATCAAGAAGAATATGGGTATACCTGCCATTTTTTTCAAAATATTTAATACTACAAAGTTAAAAACTTTTTGATTAGAATAACATTTCGTAGCATGAGGTCATCCATTGCCATCTCTGCTATCTAATGCTCCCAAGGGCTATGAGGTCTGATAAAACAGTTGTGCCCTGCAATGTCATTCATCAGATTGATCAGTTTGACACTATCTTTTTAAAAATCAGATCATCCAAAAGCGAAATTAAAATTCTGACCAGAGGACCACCTTAAACATAACACATTATAATGTGCTGTACCGCACATTCCAGTACACAAAACATTTGTATAACGTTTATACAAATGTTGTGTGTTTACTGGGATGTACTCACCTTGTTATAGTAGCATAACACATTATAATAGTTTTTATTATTGCTTTGCAGAGTGGACTGTTTATTTTTATGCTGAGCAGTAAAGCAGGAGGTTGTGGACTAAATCTAATAGGTGCTAATCGTTTGGTGATGTTTGATCCCGACTGGAATCCTGCCACAGATGACCAAGCAATGGCACGAGTTTGGCGAGATGGACAGAAAAAACAGTGCTATATCTACAGATTGCTAGCAGTAGGAATTTTCTTTTTGAGCTAGAACCATCTCTTCACCTGTATTTAAACAGTGATGGGCATTGACAGAACCTAAATCTCTGTAATTTAAATATTAAAAATTGACCATCTAAAAGTAGCAATTGGAGTAGACAGGACTCATTTCACCCCTGTTAAATCGGTTTAATATCTGAAAACACACGCATCTAATTTGATCTGGACGTTTGCTGGGAAAACATTCGCTGTATCAAATTATTAATTATCTAACTTTATTACCATGTTCTATACTGCATCTTGATATTTTAGACTGGCACTATTGAGGAAAAAATAATCCAGCGACAGACTCACAAAAAGGCCCTCAGCAGCTGTGTCGTTGATAAAGATGAAGATGTGGAAAGGCAGTTTAGCATGGCAGAGCTGCGAGACCTGTTTTGTTTAGAAGAGAATACATCCAGTGATACTCATGACAAGTCAGTGTAACAAACATATCAACCCTTAAAACGCTGAAATATTTTTGTATAACTTACCAAAGGGTTTTTTCAATTTGAAATGATCATAAATGACTCAGTTAGATCTTTCCGCTTCATTTAAATATCTATGTTATGGCTCCACATCCATTATAAATATTTTAATTATTTCAGTGCTGGGGATTGTCTACAGATGTCGGTCTAAAGACAGAGTCTGTATTTACATATCTTTTGCAAAATAAATGTATAATGCCATCAAATTGTGTTTTAAACAACAATAATTTTCTCTTAAGTAACAAGTCCAATGAATATAGGTGGAGTAATGCACAGTACAATAATACTTCAGAATACTCTCTAATAATGAAACGTTTTCTAATCGATTACTTTACCGCAAAAGCGCTGAATTAACTAATTTAAATTTTAACTCACTCGGATGTTGTGTCTCTCTACCGCGACCCACAACTTTTAAGTGGGTGAAAATTCCTCATGATGGTTTAATTTGAGGCCCACATTTGCACCCTTTGATGTTTAAACACTCATTTTATTTTTAATAATTGTGATTTAATCTTGTAATAAAACACATAAAACGACCATATTCGCGCTCGGCGTGTTAAAGGTTTTAATCTATTTTGTGCTTCAATTTTGTAGATTCAAATGCCGGAGATGTGTTAACAATATTGAGACACGTGGACCACCAGAGGATTCTGATTGCAGTAGTAACTTATCTCATTGGCATCACAGTGCAGATAAGCGGGGACTTGTGGACCAAGTGTTGAAATCAGCATGGGAAACACAGAAAATTTCTTTTGTTTTTCATCATCAGTCGCATGAAAAACAGCGTGTAACAGTATAGATTATTATATTCATATCCAACCGTTAATCTTCTTCATTAGATCTCATTTTTTTATTGGCTCGTAAATGATATTCAAGTGTCTTTGGCCTCAACCAAAGTAATTACAACGCATATGTGGCTGACAAGTAACTCAACTGTGTTTCACTCAGTATTGCAAATGACCTCTTTAGGTTATTTTGGAATATGCCAAGCAAACATGAGACGTTAAGCAAATTTCGGTTTGATGTTGGCTGGCGTCGTAGATGATGGAGCAACATCAAACCAACGTTGGTTCAACGTCTTGTGAATTGGGTGGTGCATTTGAAAACAATCCTTTATCAGTTTTGGGACTTCATTTTATAGAATTGTGGGGGGAGAACAGTTGAATCAGTTGAATCAGAAAGGCTATAATAATTTAGTCAAGTTCTTCTAGTTATTACTTAAACCGCTGAAAATTTTTGTATAAACTATGGAGACCAAAGGGGGTTTTTCAATTTAAAATTATTTATAAATGTCTTAGTTAGTTCTTTCTCATTCATTTGACTACTTATGTTATGGGTCTACGGTCATTATAAATAGTTTTACTCTTACAGTGTGGGGATCCACTTTAATCGTCAGAATCTAGCCTCTACAAATGTCAGATTCTGACGACTAAAGTCGATCTCCGCACTGTAAGGGTTAAATCAGCTAGACACTCGAGCGGCATTTACTGTGATGAAGACTGTTACCCTAATTTAGATCAAGGAGAGAGCTCGTATTTATTCACATCTACACTTATTTGTGTTCCAATTCGTGTTTTAAGCATATCTAAGTGTAGGTCTGGATTTTAGTATCTATGCACTTTATTTTCACATTATTGCATTTCAGTTATGAATACAACAAGTCTGAAAAATAAATTATATGTTCATATTGTATAATTGGATTACCGGGTATTCTTATATTATAGTGAGCATTATACAATGGGAATCCCAATTTCACCATTACATTTTACTAGTCACGGGTGGTATCTTTGTGAGAATGGCACTCAACTGTACCTCCTATGAAACACAATAAATCAGCAAATGCAATTACTATTGTAACGTTAACCCTTCAACCGCCAAATTATTTTATTGGAATTTTCACTCACTTGAAGTTTAGTCTCGCTGACGCAATCCACAACTTCAAGTGAGTGAAAATTATTCAGATTTGACAAAATGGAGGTAGCTATTTTTAAATTCTTGCTGATTAATGTCATATTTTATCTTCAATATGTTTAAAATCTGATATGCAATAAGCTAAAAAAAACATCCTTTAACACAGGAAACAAATGGTAGTATGACTGTTATCAGTTTATCCAATTTAGGCCTCACGATGCATCATTTTGCATCTCTGAAAATTTTTTAACGAAAATTTCCATGTAACTGTTTAATAATAAAAATATGTAATTTTCATTTTCCTCCCACTAAGTGTGCCTTATGTGCTCGACAAAGCAGAATACATGATCCTTGACTACTAATTATTATTTACTTTGAGTTTGAGACACATTGGTTTTACTGTTTACGTGTGTTGCCCTTTCTCAGCCCTTTGTAAAACAATTATTCATCTATTTGTTACATTAGTAGTGCCAGGGAATATTCCTGAATATATAATTTTGCTATTGTGAAAGCTTCACTCTTGATATCATGAAATTTAGTTGTGCAAAATTTAGTAACTGATGATCTGGATTTTATTTATGAGAACTAGGTTGCTTTACTGCTGGTCCAACGTCTGCGACGTTGGCCTACCAGTGAACCAACCTTGCATGAACGTCCCGTGTTTTCTGAGTATTCTTGTAATAGTGATATGTTGAGTTAAAAACACAATCTTGGTCAACACTCATTTTTTTACAGCTCACAATGTTTGGAACCTGTTTCCACTAAGCAATGTTTGTGTTCAGAGTATATGAGCCAATGAGTTTGTCAACCATCTTGGGTAATAGGGGATGTGCCATTCTCAGATTGCTCCCAATTTTGAATCAACGCTTTGTTAATGTACAGTTCTGACTGATAGTCAAAATTGTTGGACAATTTCTGCTGGTACAGTCAACTGCTTTAATATTGTTGTCGTACCTTATTATTTAATCGTACATTGAGGAGCATAAAATTCAAAACACAGTTTATAATTTTATTTTAAAAGTTGGTCATTGCAGTAAAATTCAAGGTTCTTGTCTTTAGAACCATCATAAAACCAGTCTATTTTTATGGGCCAAGTGATTACCCAATATGCAAGAGTTGGTCAACTGTTAAACAATTAGCCCGTTGAACACGAGATTATTATGCCACTGCACTGTTTCTGAAACGAGATTATTTTATGACGTCATAGTTATCTCATGCAATCAGACCCGGAGATCTCCGGGCCTCGTATCTGAATAGTCTCTCTAAATCACGGAGATCTCCGAGGCTCGTTACAGACGGGTTAACTACAGACTATGAGACTTACATACGAGGCTGGTTACATGTAGCATTATGCTGCCATACAATTATATTATATATATATCAAATGGATGGATCATATGCAGGTTTCGTACGCTGCCTTGAAAAGCATTGATTTCCAATGCCTTTTATGATTTTCAAGGCCATGAAAAGCATCGAAAATAACAATGAAGATTTTTTTCATTAAAAAGCATTGAATATTCATGATGGATGCCAGCGTGGTGCACATTATATGTGCGCAGATTCTCTCTGATTTTTGTCCATTAAGCTATTATTAAGCTATCAAACATGTAAAATGTTTGGACTCCATCTTACACCTGAAGCTGTAATATCATAATTTTGGGAGCTAGATAAACCATTTTCATCACCTGTAATTTATGCAATACGAATAAAAAAGGTGTGTTAAACATTCTCCATATTAAAATGCCATGTCCCATTTTAAGATGGCAATATTTCTAGCTGACTGATTTGACTTCTAGTTGTCATTTTATTCATCCATCATCGTCAACCAGCTAGCAATGTTTTTATGGATTTACAGACCTATGCACAGAACAGATTTATTTATTGTAAATAGTGCTGATCCAGAATATACTGAAAAAACTTTTATAATAGCATGGTGAATGATGTTGTATTGATTGGAGTATGTATATTAAAAAGAACAGAAATTAAAGTCAGAATTAAAATAAATCATTGGAGTGAAAAAAGTCAAACTGTTTTCAACTCTTGCTGATTGATGTCACGTTTTATCATGTTTTAAGGGTGGTATTTAATATGCTAATGAAAAATAGAATATGATCGGGACCTGCGGTTGAAGGGTTAAAATGGAAAGTGTGAAATTTTTAAAGCATTGAAAAAAAAGCTTAAATTTCATACTTGGCCAGGTGTACGAACCCTGTTTATGAACCACATATTTTCCAGAATTCATAATAAAATGTCCTAATATTCATGGCAGCGTGATATGTGTCGTTATATATATTATTATTATTATGATATTTTAGATATTACAAGACTGCTCATGATTGATGTCAATGTTAGTTATGATGTACATATAATTTATATGGTACCCGCGGGTCATCAAATCATTAATAGTCTTTAAATTGAAGAATATGACCTAAGTGATTAAAAGGTCAAATTAAATTTGATTGCTAATCATTATGTGATCGTCAGCCAGCCTGTCCCTACAAATATTCCTGTTTTTCTGATAGTGTTGAAGTTAGAATCACCTGCTGCCCAACAAATACTACCGGTTTTCTGATAGTGTTGAAGTCTGTATCACCTATTAATATTGTCGAAAGGTGCATGTAGTATGCTTCCAGGTCTATTTGTTATTTTGCGTTTAAAATACGGTTAAAAGGTATACATAAGCAATAATTTGTTTATTTTCGTCAGTAAAAAATCATTATTTTTAAGAAGAGTGGACCCGCTGATACCTTTTTATTGTCCCCCGCCTACAATTAAAAAAACACGATTGCCCTGAAAAAAACTCGTTGGTCCATCTCGCCCATTGCTTGGTTAATTTCGAAAATGGGGCTGTTCTATAATAATTTGAGTCACCACAACCGCTTAAAAAAATGGAAATTCACTTTAAACATTATACACTCCTTAGGAGCGACTGCAAAAATGTGCCATGTCCCAAAATACAGTTCGTATTTTTATTGCCTGACTTTTTTGTATCAACTTAGTTATCGCCCGACGAAGTTGTGGTGGGAGTATTGGCGTTGCCTAGGATTTCCCGCCCGCCGTCCGCCTTTCATTTCCGGAGCAGAACTTGGAAACTCTTGGATGAATTTATTTAATTTTTCCAGGTTTTAATCATGGGTCAATGTTTTTTACGATAGCACTGTTTGTTCAATCACTGGCTTCTGTCTGCAACTCTGAACCAACATTCAACCAGCATTGGGATGCACTGACCCAACACTGAATCAACGTCGGCAAAGCATTGGAAATATCTGGCTGTCACCGAAACAGCAGTCAGCCAGTACTACCCATCATACATAGACCATGGGCTGAAAGTCAAACCCCCCCCCCCCGGTTATTTTTGTAGACTGTACTTCTTGGTTGACAAGATTTTAGTTTGACTTTGCACGCCAGCGTCTGTCGTTAACAACCGGTTAACATCTGTTATGTCTGTGCAAAGTGAAAAGGCATTATCTGCTTCTAGCTGGTAAACTATGCCACTGCTTTTTAAATGGCGTCCTTTGACTTTGAGTAAATACTCCAGCAGCCTTCCATTGTGGAGTATCAGGCTGGAGGGGGGTCCCGTCTCTTCCTGCCATAGCGCTGCCAAAAGGCCGTATTTGCACACTTGAAAATCAAATATATACTTCCTTTTCGCTGATGTCACTGCCTCCTGCTAGCTTGCACTGACCCAATGTTGGTTAAGTGTTGGGCCATCATCTATGACACTGTTCCAACATTGAATCAACATTGTGTCAGTGTATCGGATTGCCGGTGTTGCCTGCAAAAACGAGATGTTTAACCAATGCTGTTTTACTGCTGAGCCAGGGTCGTAGACGATGGGACAGCATTAAGCTAGCATTGGGTAAACGTTTATCGTGTTAAGGCCTATATACTGGTATGCCAATGCTGGGCTAATGCTGCAGTGTTGTAAACGGTGGGCCACCATTGTCTAACATTGTGTCAACGTCTCCTGTTTGCTGTGTAGGTGTGACACCCAAAGTGGAAGGCATAAAACCCTGAATTTCACAAATTAAAATAGCCTCATAAAAAAACTCAGAAAATAGCGTCTTTTCGTGGAATAGTCCTGGAGTTCTATTATAAGTTAAAATCCACTAGTATGCTAGTAGTGTTTGCTGGGGTGGTTTCAGCCTAGCAAAGATAAAAATATGTAGCCAGTGGTCTACCACTGGCTGTAACTGTTTAGTCGTGTGGTCCAAAATGTTGAATGCAACAGAAGGAACAAAATAAGTACAGTGATCTGGATCTCATCCATATGTAGAAAACTGTCATATTCATTTTTAGCAAGGCCGTTCCAGTTGACCAAAATTTATGTTTTATTATGATTGGGATATATCGCTCCATTCGAGATGTGAAAGAATACCATTACATAAGATAGATATTAATAAAGGAATTCGGATATACTGAAATTATTTTTGAGCGTCCTTACATTTTGTTATAACAAGATTCGACTGTAGGATTACGGTAATACGTGCTATCAAGATTGCAAAAAATAAATTGTTAGAAACAAGGTGAGCAATGATTAAATTGTTTATTGTCTATGTAAAAAATAATAGACAAAGGCCCCTGCAGTAGCATATATTTCAGGATCCCATAACAAGTAGAGAAACAAAACTGGATCCACGCTTCAGATTTTGACCTTCACTCCGTGTAATATCCCAGCAAACACGAGACGTTGATCCAATGTTTATTTAATGATGGGCCAGCGTTGCAGACGCTGGACCAACATTAAATCAACGTCTCGTATTTGCTGGGGTGGTGTCAGCCTAGCTAAGACAAAAAACGTTCACCCGATGCATGCTGGCTTTATGTTGGACCACCGTCTACAAAGCTGGCCCAACATTAAACCAACATTGCCTCAACGGATTTGGTGGGAGAGCCAGTTCCGGTATCAGTCTATTGAATGCTGCAAAGTAAAACATGTCGATTTTGCCATATATAATATGGGAAAATACGTGAATGATTCAAGTAATAACAAATTGGACCACCGTGCATTGGGTGATTAAAAACAGGATATGTATAGTTCCACAACTACACCTAACACAACGTTTTCAGTTACTTAAAATAAACAAATCAGCACAATATAATAAAAAAGTAGGCCTAGGCCTACATTATATCGGATGCATCGAATTTGCGCGATGTACAATAACAAATAAATCGGGTAGATAATACTCCAGACTTCACAGGCAATCGATATTTCCTATGTATACATATATCTACATATAAATGTTGCCTATATATTTCATTAAATGTGTTTTATCACCATTATTGTGGATAATACCGTAAAATACACGAGCATCATTCCTTCCTTGTTTTCTGTAATGCAACATGTAATATAGCACGCTGAATTGACATTTTAAAGCGGATATGAACTAAGGTGGTGAAAGTACTAGATGTGTTCTGTTGTGAATAAGATTTCCTTGTTGCCGATAGGCTGATAGAGAGACGCTTAAACAAATTGTTTACTTGACATTGTAAGCAGCAAAATGCCGATATTGATGAAATTATTAAAGAAATGTGTAGGGAGTTTATGTACCTAGCTTCCTATCTATAAATATAGACATCTCCGTTTACCATGGTCAAAATCACATCACATAAAATTCATCAAATATTTATCTTGGCCATAGATATGCAATCGTCGGTATATATCACAGCTATAGACCGTACACAAAAGTCAGCTCCCAGCAAACACAAACATTTGTATAACATTTATCCAATGCCGGCCCAGCGTTTTCGACGTTGGTCCAACGTTGTATAAATTTATGTTATACAAATGTTTTGTGTTTGATGGGCTGCACTCAATCGTAAAGACGAGACACAGACGCAATGCTCGTTTAATGCTGGGCCAACTTCGCATATTGCAGGCCAGCTATATTTAATAGAACATGGAGTCATCGTCAACGTATGCTGTTGGCAGTGCACAGTTTGTCTGCCAGGGCCCATATTATTGTACAAGTTATACTTATGAGGGATTCTATAATTTTAGGCACCAGTGATGATATTTTCCTTCAAATATGATATTCGCTGAATATTGTCAAAAATTGAAACATATATCAACTTAGCTTTGTTTATTGACATAGCGTTGTCAACAGAGCTTAATTTCAATTTTATATGCTTATGCTGAGTAATCTTCATATTTAAATTTCTCAGTATCCCTTTTACAAAAGTAAAATATATTTATTAGGTAGTTAAACATCGCTATTATGATGTTGATCACTTAATTTAGAAAGAATCACTTTATGAGAACAACCCTTAAATACTAAAATAAGAATTACTCTCCGTTACAATTATTGTCGTTATGGAGAGTAATAATAACGAACATTGTCTCTCCATCACGACAATTATTTCTGTTATGGACTGACAAAAAGAAATACTAGATATCTATGCTAATACAATTTAAAAGAAAAGCCACTATTCCAACAAGTGTCAAAATTAATAAAGGTTTATAGCTATTTTTAAAGGAGTAAAAGGGTAATTTGTTACTACTTTTTCTCTCCATAACGTTTCTAATTTTGTTATTGAGTGACAGAAAATACGCGTTATGGAGAGACGTTTTTATGCTATAGTATGATTATTTTTTTTTCAAATGAGGTTGTAGTAGGCTTGAATGTTGTAGGGTGCTTACAAGTTTAATTGCAGTATTTATGTGGAAAAAATCGCGTTATGGAGAGACGTTGAATAAAAATACTCACCCACATACTTGCCCAAACCTTACATTATTTCTAAACTAAAACACATTTATTATACTTTTTTTCACGATTCACTCCATGAACGTCTCGCGCAACTGTTTTGTACCAGACAAGTGATTTTTTGGTCAGAAAAAGTGTAGAAATTACCTGAAAACTATAAGCGTTACGGAGAGTCGCTGCAACGTGGGACAGACATAAATTGCATAAAAAGTGGTCAAATAATAAAATTATTTTTAAAAACTTGTGTATAATCTTATAGATAGTGTTTTACACTAACATTATATCAGAAACAAATATAATGTATAACACAGAAAGTCTAGAATAAATCACCTGTTTATGTGGGATTTAGAATGTGGGACAAGGCTTTTTGGCTAAAATTAGCCAAATTTAAATAACATTTCTTTCAAAAAACTTATTTATGTGAGAATTTTTTTAGTTGTTACATTGTAAAATAAAGGTCTTTCATTACATTTATGCAAAGAAATTAAATATCAATAATAAATATTACAAGGTGCGGAAAGTGCTGCATGGTGCTTACAATCATTGAATCCCTCATATCTCGATTGGTCGAGATGACCATCTCGACCAATTTAAAGCCAACGGTATATCGTAACGAGTACGATAATACTAGTATTTGTGAGCTGGTCAATATTTGACCAGCGTAATAATTGACCAGACTTGCACTATTTTAAAGTTAGAGATGTAGGACCTAATAACCCTTTTAGCGCTAAGCACGACTTTTATCGTTTTCAATATTTTTTATCGCATCAAATACCCGTCTTCATGGCAGAAAATGATGATCAATCGGTATGAATTGTAAATGTTCGGTTTCATATCAGAAAATTAGATAAAGATAGTACGCCACCCTCTAACTTAAAGAATTAATTAAGGATATAAAACGACGTTTTGCTTAATATACCTCAAGTATATTGTACACTCTACTGGCAAAAATAAGAAATGTGATGTATTTTAAGGTGCAATTTCCGAGCCACCATGTCGTGGATTGAAACAGTTTTTTGTCCATATTCTCGTATTCTAAGACTTGTTTTCTTCCTTGGATCAACTCAAATTCAGAAGTAGTTTATTCAACTATCTTGGACTAATGTCTGAGATTTTCGCAGAGCATCAAACTCCCTGTGTGCGGTCTGACTATGACTTAGGTATTGTGATCGTCACGTCTCTTCCAGCAACATAGACACGTCTAATGTTGCGTTCGTCACCTGAAAGATATAACAATACAATACTAGACATGAATTGTGACTTTTCAAGTAACAATAATATTTGGGCTAGGTTTTATGAGTTTTTGTGGTGGCCATTTTGAATTTGGTTGGGTTATTTTTATTATGACAGATTGATTAGAATTTCGCGTTTGAGTTTTTTGGCAGCCATCCTGAACTGTAATTTTAGACTTCGTACTTCAGGCTGCAAATTTCAGAAGTCCCCACTGAGCTTTTGCAGTTTTAAATAGATATATATTTGTTTGTCAAATGGAATCGCATTCAGGGTGCACAGTACACACATTGACTTGTCTCTCTGTTGATTTAATGTTGTATCACTATCCGCGACGCTAGCCCAACATTAAAGCAACATTGATTCAACGTTTTGCGTTTAAAAAGAATTGCAACTGTTATTTTATTTGTGGCATTTGAAAGGTTTCAACTGTCTATACCAAATACACAAAATTGGTCTGCGACACTGGCCCACAATCGAAACATTGGATAAATGTAGTTTTATTATCAAATCTGGAGACTAAAGGGTGGAGTATGTCTGGACATTGTTTACCCTCCTGGCAATGAATGGAGAATCACCCGACAGGTCCACTATTGAACCAATATTGGACCCAATTATAGGCCTACTGCCGTGCAAGTCAAAAGGCAGTATCTGCTCACTTCACAAGTAAGCAGATACTGCCTTTTGCATTTGAAGAGCAGCATAGTGCGGTATCTGCTCACTTTACAAGCAAGCAGAAACTGCCTTTTGCCATTCAAGAGTATAGTGATCCAGAAAATCCTGGAATAATCCGGAAGAACACGATGGATGTCTTAGAAAAGTCATAGCAGAATACCTGACTACTCTTGGAAAATGGTGTTCATAATGATTGGATGAAAATTCAGGGAGAAATAGCGTCTTACAAAATTAGCCATCAGTTGATGGCAGGACCCCTCAGCCGTAGGCTTTGTCCATCAATATCAAGAAATAATGAGAAAAAATTACCCCCACCAACACCATGTCATTTTTTTTAAAATGCTGTTTTTAATGGATTCATCCCAAAAGTTATTCAGATCATCAGAAATACATATAGAACAACCATACCAAATTTGAATGCAATCCAAGCAAAGGTTCATAAGTTATCGTGCCCACAAGCTTTTTAGTTGGCCATCTTTTTTTAAATGGCTGCGGCAGCCATTTTGTTTTCAAGGATTCATCCCAAAAGTTAATCAGATCATCAGAAATACCTAGAGAACAACCATACTAAATTTGAATGCAATCCAACCAACGGTTCATAGGTTATGGTGCCCACAAGCTTTTTAGGCGGCCATCTTGGAAAATGACCGCTTATGGCTTGGTGCCCCCAAAAAATATATGGGATGAACAAAATTCATCTGTTAACTTTTTAGTAAGAGCTGAATTTCTGAACGCCCGCCCGCCCGCATGCCAGACTGCCCGTCAGACCGCCCGCCCGCCTCTGGTGATCACTATACCCCACAGCCTTAATGGCTGAGGGGTGATACCCCACAGCCTTAATGGATGAGGGCTAAAAACGTGCCAAGAATAATAAGTTTAAAGTTCCGTTGTAAAATCAATATATTTGGGCATAGCCCAAATATAATTATAAGCAATCTCTAGAAATGAAATGTGCATACAAATTATGCTCAAGGCTGCATATATTTGGCTGCTATTATATATAAAAGGTTATAGATAACATTAAATTTTGGTTTAGCACATCGATAAGCGTGATCATTATAGGGCCTATATAATGTTTTCTCTATTACCTATACCCGAAAGCAGCCCTCCGTTATCGCCAGCCGGCCATTTTAAATTTGATAAAGATCAGCAAATTTTATCAATGTTTATTTTATATTAAGGCTTTAGCTATTATGCATTATTCCCGAGATAGGGCCTAATGAGAAAAAAAACAATACAATTAAAAATGCCCGCCAGTCGGCCATTTTGGATTTTATTTCTGCGAATTTTTTCATGAGTTATCCTTGTGTGAGTCAATTACATTTTTTTTCTATATGCATGGTCCAGCTATTTTGTTTTGTTACGTAGATATCACAAAATTACCCAAATTCAAAATGGCCGCTAAAAAGCCATTTCAAAATTGTTTAAAGTTGTTTGCTCACTAAAGTTAATCAGGTCATTGGCTGACATGGCTGTACATGTTAGCCAAATAAAAAAGAAGACCTGCTGGATTTTTTTCCTGAAACGCGCTAAGGAGTCTTTCTTTGTTAGTGGACCTAGTGATTAAAGGGTCGATTATATGGGATTCTAAATGTCACTAAAAATTCCGCGGTGATATGTGATGGCTATGTGAAGTATGAAGAAGCAGAATTTGATAGATCAGCTATCATGCAATATTTCCGAGAAAAAAACAATTAAAAATGGCTGAGTGGCGGCCATTTTAGATTTTATTAGTGCGAAATTTGTCATGTGTTATCGTTTGTTTTATATTCATGGTCCAGTTATTTTGCATTTTTTTGAGTTACGTAAATATCAAAATGGCCGTGTAGCGGTTTGCTCCAAAGATTTAATCAGGTAATTGGCTGACCTAGCTGAGCATATTTGCCAAATTAAAAGATCTGATGGAAACTTTTTCCTGAAACGCGTTAACGAGCATTTTTTCGTTAGTGGCCGTAGTAATCAAAGGGTTGGTGATATGGGAATGACAAGAGGCCCAGGGGCCTTGACGTTTGTCAACAGCATTGCAAAAAATCAGCTATAAATGTGTCAGGGAATGTATATCTATACTCAAAGATGCATTATCATGAAAAGATGTATATCCTTTATATCGATCATTGGCATTTATATTATTATTATGTTCGGTTCCCATAATACATTTTGCTGATTTTACACACGTTCTGAAGCACTGCACCTAATCAAATATGCTTGACAAAGAATCATTTCACAGGACTACCATGTTGATATTACAAAAGTGCAATTATTACTTCTTCTGGGACTTTTATAATGCCCCAGTTAGCCAGAAATTTTCACGAAATCTTTAATTTTCAATTTTAATTCTTCTGTCTAAAATAGGCCTAACAAAGTTGTAAATTATCAGCTTCTAATGTTTCTTACTCAGCCATGAAATATACAGTAGCCCTAATCCATCATTATCACATGTAGACGTAATGCACTTTCACTGCACCCTCTTACGTAATGCCAATTATGGAGATCACAATACACACAGTAGACCTGAGGATAAAGACCCATGAAGGCTTTCTCAACTCACACGATCTTTGCTGAAATGTTGCTGTAATGTTGTCAGGCCAACGTTGAGTCAGGTGTTAGTTGGCTGTACCAAATGCTATGAAATGAAATAAATGGGGTTCTACACCACATTTGTACACATATAGGCTAAACTGGGTGAGGAGAACCTGAGGATGGTGAGATAAATGAGGTGTCACTGCCCTCCAGACACAGGATTCGAAATTGAGCCCTGTTGGTCTACGGCCGAGCACACTAACTCTCTGTCACGGAGGCTGCCCACAATATTCAATATTTACAATTGAACAGGGAGGAAACATTTTGATTCTTTGAAACTTGAATGCCAGAGCAGGAGACGAATCCGCGATCTCTGACTTTCCTAGCAGGCACCAGGACCCTGCCCCCCCGCCCCCCCTGCCTTTCGGTATTGTTATTACATATATACAAACACATTACCTGTGGATTTAATATTGGTCCACCGTCAGGGGCGCTGCCCAACATTTTTCAATTTTAATTTAATCAGGTCATTGGCTGACATGGCTGTACATGTTAGCCAAATAAAAAAGAAGACCTGCTGGATTTTTTTCCTGAAACGCGCTAACGAGTCTTTCTTTGTTAGTGGACCTAGTGATTAAAGGGTCGATTATATGGGATTCTAAATGTCACTAAAAATTCCGCGGTGATATGTGATGGCTATGTGAAGTATGAAGAAGCAGAATTTGATAGATCAGCTATCATGCAATATTTCCGAGAAAAAAACAATTAAAAATGGCTGAGTGGCGGCCATTTTAGATTTTATTAGTGCGAAATTTGTCATGTGTTATCGTTTGTTTTATATTCATGGTCCAGTTATTTTGCATTTTTTTGAGTTACGTAAATATCAAAATGGCCGTGTAGCGGTTTGCTCCAAAGATTTAATCAGGTCATTGGCTGACCTAGCTGAGCATATTTGCCAAATTAAAAGATCTGATGGAAACTTTTTCCTGAAACGCGTTAACGAGCATTTTTTCTTTAGTGGCCGTAGTAATCAAAGGGTTGGTAATATGGGAATGACAAGAGGCCCAGGGGCCTTGACGTTTGTCAACAGCATTGCAAAAAATCAGCTATAAATGTGTCAGGGAATGTATATCTATACTCAAAGATGCATTATCATGAAAAGATGTATATCCTTTATATCGATCATTGGCATTTATATTATTATTATGTTCGGTTCCCATAATACATTTTGCTGATTTTACACACGTTCTGAAGCACTGCACCTAATCAAATATGCTTGACAAAGAATCATTTCACAGGACTACAATGTTGATATTACAAAAGTGCAATTATTACTTCTTCTGGGACTTTTATAATGCCCCAGTTAGCCAGAAATTTTCACGAAATCTTTAATTTTCAATTTTAATTCTTCTGTCTAAAATAGGCCTAACAAAGTTGTAAATTATCAGCTTCTAATGTTTCTTACTCAGCCATGAAATATACAGTAGCCCTAATCCATCATTATCACATGTAGACGTAATGCACTTTCACTGCACCCTCTTACGTAATGCCAATTATGGAGATCACAATACACACAGTAGACCTGAGGATAAAGACCCATGAAGGCTTTCTCAACTCACACGATCTTTGCTGAAATGTTGCTGTAATGTTGTCAGGCCAACGTTGAGTCAGGTGTTAGTTGGCTGTACCAAATGCTATGAAATGAAATAAATGGGGTTCTACACCACATTTGTACACATATAGGCTAAACTGGGTGAGGAGAACCTGAGGATGGTGAGATAAATGAGGTGTCACTGCCCTCCAGACACAGGATTCGAAATTGAGCCCTGTTGGTCTACGGCCGAGCACACTAACTCTCTGTCACGGAGGCTGCCCACAATATTCAATATTTACAATTGAACAGGGAGGAAACATTTTGATTCTTTGAAACTTGAATGCCAGAGCAGGAGACGAATCCGCGATCTCTGACTTTCCTAGCAGGCACCAGGACCCTGCCCCCCCGCCCCCCCCCCCGCCGCCTTTCAGTATTGTTATTACATATATACAAACACATTACCTGTGGATTTAATATTGGTCCACCGTCAGGGGCGCTGCCCAACATTTTTCAATTTTAATTTAATCAGGTCATTGGCTGACATGGCTGTACATGTTAGCCAAATAAAAAAGAAGACCTGCTGGATTTTTTTCCTGAAACGCGCTAACGAGTCTTTCTTTGTTAGTGGACCTAGTGATTAAAGGGTCGATTATATGGGATTCTAAATGTCACTAAAAATTCCGCGGTGATATGTGATGGCTATGTGAAGTATGAAGAAGCAGAATTTGATAGATCAGCTATCATGCAATATTTCCGAGAAAAAAACAATTAAAAATGGCTGAGTGGCGGCCATTTTAGATTTTATTAGTGCGAAATTTGTCATGTGTTATCGTTTGTTTTATATTCATGGTCCAGTTATTTTGCATTTTTTTGAGTTACGTAAATATCAAAATGGCCGTGTAGCGGTTTGCTCCAAAGATTTAATCAGGTCATTGGCTGACCTAGCTGAGCATATTTGCCAAATTAAAAGATCTGATGGAAACTTTTTCCTGAAACGCGTTAACGAGCATTTTTTCGTTAGTGGCCGTAGTAATCAAAGGGTTGGTGATATGGGAATGACAAGAGGCCCAGGGGCCTTGACGTTTGTCAACAGCATTGCAAAAAATCAGCTATAAATGTGTCAGGGAATGTATATCTATACTCAAAGATGCATTATCATGAAAAGATGTATATCCTTTATATCGATCATTGGCATTTATATTATTATTATGTTCGGTTCCCATAATACATTTTGCTGATTTTACACACGTTCTGAAGCACTGCACCTAATCAAATATGCTTGACAAAGAATCATTTCACAGGACTACAATGTTGATATTACAAAAGTGCAATTATTACTTCTTCTGGGACTTTTATAATGCCCCAGTTAGCCAGAAATTTTCACGAAATCTTTAATTTTCAATTTTAATTCTTCTGTCTAAAATAGGCCTAACAAAGTTGTAAATTATCAGCTTCTAATGTTTCTTACTCAGCCATGAAATATACAGTAGCCCTAATCCATCATTATCACATGTAGACGTAACGCACTTTCACTGCACCCTCTTACGTAATGCCAATTATGGAGATCACAATACACACAGTAGACCTGAGGATAAAGACCCATGAAGGCTTTCTCAACTCACACGATCTTTGCTGAAATGTTGCTGTAATGTTGTCAGGCCAACGTTGAGTCAGGTGTTAGTTGGCTGTACCAAATGCTATGAAATGAAATAAATGGGGTTCTACACCACATTTGTACACATATAGGCTAAACTGGGTGAGGAGAACCTGAGGATGGTGAGATAAATGAGGTGTCACTGCCCTCCAGACACAGGATTCGAAATTGAGCCCTGTTGGTCTACGGCCGAGCACACTAACTCTCTGTCACGGAGGCTGCCCACAATATTCAATATTTACAATTGAACAGGGAGGAGACATTTTGATTCTTTAAAACTTGAATGCCAGAGCAGGAGACGAATCCGGATCTCTGACTTTCCTAGCAGGCACCAGGACCCTGCCCCCCCGCCCCCCCCCGCCGCCTTTCAGTATTGTTATTACATATATACAAACACATTACCTGTGGATTTAATATTGGTCCACCGTCAGGGGCGCTGCCCAACATTTTTCAATTTTAATTTAATCAGGTCATTGGCTGACATGGCTGTACATGTTAGCCAAATAAAAAAGAAGACCTGCTGGATTTTTTTCCTGAAACGCGCTAACGAGTCTTTCTTTGTTAGTGGACCTAGTGATTAAAGGGTCGATTATATGGGATTCTAAATGTCACTAAAAATTCCGCGGTGATATGTGATGGCTATGTGAAGTATGAAGAAGCAGAATTTGATAGATCAGCTATCATGCAATATTTCCGAGAAAAAAACAATTAAAAATGGCTGAGTGGCGGCCATTTTAGATTTTATTAGTGCGAAATTTGTCATGTGTTATCGTTTGTTTTATATTCATGGTCCAGTTATTTTGCATTTTTTTGAGTTACGTAAATATCAAAATGGCCGTGTAGCGGTTTGCTCCAAAGATTTAATCAGGTCATTGGCTGACCTAGCTGAGCATATTTGCCAAATTAAAAGATCTGATGGAAACTTTTTCCTGAAACGCGTTAACGAGCATTTTTTCGTTAGTGGCCGTAGTAATCAAAGGGTTGGTGATATGGGAATGACAAGAGGCCCAGGGGCCTTGACGTTTGTCAACAGCATTGCAAAAAATCAGCTATAAATGTGTCAGGGAATGTATATCTATACTCAAAGATGCATTATCATGAAAAGATGTATATCCTTTATATCGATCATTGGCATTTATATTATTATTATGTTCGGTTCCCATAATACATTTTGCTGATTTTACACACGTTCTGAAGCACTGCACCTAATCAAATATGCTTGACAAAGAATCATTTCACAGGACTACAATGTTGATATTACAAAAGTGCAATTATTACTTCTTCTGGGACTTTTATAATGCCCCAGTTAGCCAGAAATTTTCACGAAATCTTTAATTTTCAATTTTAATTCTTCTGTCTAAAATAGGCCTAACAAAGTTGTAAATTATCAGCTTCTAATGTTTCTTACTCAGCCATGAAATATACAGTAGCCCTAATCCATCATTATCACATGTAGACGTAACGCACTTTCACTGCACCCTCTTACGTAATGCCAATTATGGAGATCACAATACACACAGTAGACCTGAGGATAAAGACCCATGAAGGCTTTCTCAACTCACACGATCTTTGCTGAAATGTTGCTGTAATGTTGTCAGGCCAACGTTGAGTCAGGTGTTAGTTGGCTGTACCAAATGCTATGAAATGAAATAAATGGGGTTCTACACCACATTTGTACACATATAGGCTAAACTGGGTGAGGAGAACCTGAGGATGGTGAGATAAATGAGGTGTCACTGCCCTCCAGACACAGGATTCGAAATTGAGCCCTGTTGGTCTACGGCCGAGCACACTAACTCTCTGTCACGGAGGCTGCCCACAATATTCAATATTTACAATTGAACAGGGAGGAGACATTTTGATTCTTTAAAACTTGAATGCCAGAGCAGGAGACGAATCCGCGATCTCTGACTTTCCTAGCAGGCACCAGGACCCCGCCCCCCCCCCGCCCCCCCCCGCCTTTCGGTATTGTTATTACATATATACAAACACATTACCTGTGGATTTAATATTGGTCCACCGTCAGGGGCGCTGCCCAACATTTTTCAATTTTAATTTAATCAGGTCATTGGCTGACATGGCTGTACATGTTAGCCAAATAAAAAAGAAGACCTGCTGGATTTTTTTCCTGAAACGCGCTAACGAGTCTTTCTTTGTTAGTGGACCTAGTGATTAAAGGGTCGATTATATGGGATTCTAAATGTCACTAAAAATTCCGCGGTGATATGTGATGGCTATGTGAAGTATGAAGAAGCAGAATTTGATAGATCAGCTATCATGCAATATTTCCGAGAAAAAAACAATTAAAAATGGCTGAGTGGCGGCCATTTTAGATTTTATTAGTGCGAAATTTGTCATGTGTTATCGTTTGTTTTATATTCATGGTCCAGTTATTTTGCATTTTTTTGAGTTAAGTAAATAGCAAAATGGCCGTGAAGCGGTTTGCTCCAAAGATTTAATCAGGTCATTGGCTGACCTAGCTGAGCATATTTGCCAAATTAAAAGATCTGATGGAAACTTTTTCCTGAAACGCGTTAACGAGCATTTTTTCGTTAGTGGCCGTAGTAATCAAAGGGTTGGTGATATGGGAATGACAAGAGGCCCAGGGGCCTTGACGTTTGTCAACAGCATTGCAAAAAATCAGCTATAAATGTGTCAGGGAATGTATATCTATACTCAAAGATGCATTATCATGAAAAGATGTATATCCTTTATATCGATTATTGGCATTTATATTATTATTATGTTCGGTTCCCATAATACATTTTGCTGATTTTACACACGTTCTGAAGCACTGCACCTAATCAAATATGCTTGACAAAGAATCATTTCACAGGACTACAATGTTGATATTACAAAAGTGCAATTATTACTTCTTCTGGGACTTTTATAATGCCCCAGTTAGCCAGAAATTTTCACGAAATCTTTAATTTTCAATTTTAATTCTTCTGTCTAAAATAGGCCTAACAAAGTTGTAAATTATCAGCTTCTAATGTTTCTTACTCAGCCATGAAATATACAGTAGCCCTAATCCATCATTATCACATGTAGACGTAATGCACTTTCACTGCACCCTCTTACGTAATGCCAATTATGGAGATCACAATACACACAGTAGACCTGAGGATAAAGATCCATGAAGGCTTTCTCAACTCACACGATCTTTTTTGAAATGTTGCTGTAATGTTGTCAGGCCAACGTTGAGTCAGGTGTTAGTTGGCTGTACCAAATGCTATGAAATGAAATAAATGGGGTTCTACACCACATTTGTACACATATAGGCTAAACTGGGTGAGGAGAACCTGAGGATGGTGAGATAAATGAGGTGTCACTGCCCTCCAGACACAGGATTCGAAATTGAGCCCTGTTGGTCTACGGCCGAGCACACTAACTCTCTGTCACGGAGGCTGCCCACAATATTCAATATTTACAATTGAACAGGGAGGAAACATTTTGATTCTTTGAAACTTGCATGCCAGAGCAGGAGACGAATCCGCGATCTCTGACTTTCCTAGCAGGCACCAAGACCCTGCCCCCCCCCCCCCGCCCCCCCCCCGCCTTTCGGTATTGTTATTACATATATACAAACACATTACCTGTGGATTTAATATTGGTCCACCGTCAGGGGCGCTGCCCAACATTTTTCAATTTTTATTCTGCACAACATATTAAATGTGCATAATATATATTGGTCATGTCATTGCTATCCCTTACCTGTTATAATTGACAGGTATGTTTTTACTCTGGTTCTGTCATAATAGTGTTCCCTGTTCCACTTTGATTTTCATTTATTGCAAAAATGAAAAATATATATTTTAAAGTTTTATAATCCACATGCACGGCTGGTCCTCGTCTTCATCATTGACGGTTGGCCAGTAATTGGTAGAAAACAATCAACGAATGGGAAAACGTGAATTCAACTATAATGCTGTGTCATTAAAAAAAACACTATTGGCCCAGCTGCTTTATAGACACTTTATAGCCCTACATATTATTACTTCGAGGCATGTTTTTAATATTCATATATCCACTTCTAAAGTATGCATACTTTTAGGTGCATCCCAGCAAATACGATACGGCGAACAGTGGATCAACACTCAAAGGTTTCGAATTTCAGAAGTTTAGCCAGACCAAATATAGAGTTAACTCTATGGCAAGACACGTGTGATTGTACTCCAGCGGTATTGCCTCATTGTAGTAGTCAACGCGATGCGTACAAAGCATAATCTCATAATATATTACACTGGCTATATACGCTATACTTTCCACAGAAGCTACATCGATTTAATGTTAGTTTAATGTTGGGCCAGCAGTGCAGACGGTGGACTAGCATCAAACCAGGGATAACTGGATATTTAGTTTATTGTTGTGCCGCCCTCTACATCGTTTACCCAGCATTAAAGGAACATCATTTATTAATAATATTACTATTTGTAAATTCAATTCAAAATAAAGTTATGGCTTTGGTACCACACATTTTAGTAACTTCTAATTAGATCCCTATTAGCGTGATATTTAGGCCTTTATTACAATGTGATGTTGAATATCAGCTTCCATCGAATACAAGAACATAAATTAGGCCTACTATTTGTGTTTTTAGCATAGACTTAGGTTAAAATCTACGTTCAGTTTAACTTGAATATAGCCCAAACATAAGGACGCAGACGGTTAATATACGGCAATATAAATAGTTAAAATTATATGTATGAGATTGGTACTATTGCATATTCAGTGCCCGATTGATAAATTGAAAAAGGGGGCCAAGGGGTCCATGATATTTTTCGAAGGGGGGGGGGGCATTGGCCTTAGACGATGGGGCATGTGACCCATTATCATTTCAAAAGGGGGACATTTTCCCAACAACAAATAAAACACTTAAGGGTCATTCATATCACCTCATATTCCATATTAAACGTTCATCAGGTGTTCATGCTGATAGAAATATCAAAGATTCATACTGGCGGTTATGCGATTATTAAAACCGGAAGAAGAAAAAATGGTTTAACATTCAGCGTTTGCAAGTAGGCCCGATCGACTTCACATCACCACGCACTCACATGAGTTAATATCACCTGTGTCAATCAATTGCGTCAACAGACAGACAGACAGACAGACAGATATTTTATTGACAGAAATAAAAGTCATTACAGACTTATTTGTCATAGTAATAAGAGACAATATCGAGTGTTATTGGAGTCGATCACATAGCTTGAGTGCTACTCATTGTCTTCCTCGGGTGCTGTCGGATCTCTTCTTGGGGCAGTGTCATCAACTTCCTCTGTTGTTGCCGCTAGGCCTACACCTATTCACCTTAAACCGCTAAGCGCGACTGTAGTCGCTTTAATCCGTTTTATTAGCCATTTAAACATCAAGATTTGTAAATTGCTTAGTCTTAAATTACAAATTAATCAAATACGAGTTGTTTTCTCTCACTTAAAGTTGTGGGTCAAGGTAGTGAGACACAACTCCAAGTGTGTGAAAATTTAAATTATTTAATTCAGCGGTTTAAGGGTTAATATATTATTATCATCAGTCACAATGAACAAATTTTCTACAATATTTGCTTTACAAAATAAATCTGAGGCCTATTATTATTCGTTATATATTGGTCCATTTTTTAAGATTTTTTTTTGCTTTTTATTTTAATGGCACATATGGTCTAAGTCTCTATAGACATCTACACCACGTTCAAGGTAGAGATTTCCCTTTGAAAATACATTAATAAATACAACAGGTGCGGCGAAGTTGTGGCGAGGTTACTTAGCCCCATGTGGCGAGGTTACCAAAGCTGTGGCGAGGTTACTCAGCCTTCTGTGGCGAGGTTACCAAATCTGTGGCGAGATTACTTGTGGCGAGGTTACCTTGTGGCGAGATTACAGTCAGGTTAAAGGTGACAGTTTAATATTTCGTTGGAATCAGCAACATTTCAACTACATTTTGGTTTCAGTAGCTCGTTTTCTGCCTTATTTCATTTAAATTGTATTGGTAAGCATATAGGCCTATGTTTTAGATCATGGGATGACGAACCTTGACTCTGTTCTAATAACGCTGAATACTAATACTGAAACTAATACACAGCTCACAATTTGACAGTGTGCGCCGTAATGGGCATTTATTGGCGGCACTACCATGTCAAAAATAAGAAATACGGGAATTTCGTCTCTATATCTAGCCTAAATGGTAAATGCACAGCACAAAAATTAAAAAAAACTTTTGCAGCTCTATTCTATGGACATGTTTACATTATATGGTCATATTAATAAGCCAAAATAGAATCACTGATTTTTTTATGATTTTAGCCTGAGCCAGTCCCTTTAATTCAGCAGGCAGGGCCTTATCTTCAAAAATCCTATGGCCCACTAAAATTAACTTGTTGCGTCAAAAACAAAGATATTGCTCAAAGTGTGGCGCAGCGATAGAATGATGCTGGGCAAGTTTTATTTTTTGTGGGAATCCCACAATTAGGCCTACTCTCTATAAGTCAGGCACTGGGTATTCTTTACATCAGGCGCCAGAAGCAGCAGATAACACGATACATTGGCCCAATGCTGATGTAATGCTGGGCCACTGTCTGCGACGCTTGGCCAATTTTATTCCAATCAAAACCTTTTATGGTCTAATCACTATATTTAATCATGAACATATTTTTTATCTGAACACTTCTTAAAGACGAAAGTAGGCCTACCTAACCTAGGGACCCCAACCGTTATATTGGACATATTCACAAGGACTGGTGTACAGAAATGTCAACCGTTTCTCACACACAACATCCCTATTTCCCCTAAATAGGGAACAAACTCAGGCAAAATAAACTTAATAAATAAAAATGTATAGTTTACCATACTTTGTCCCCTTTTCATGTCAGATGGTCGTAATGAAAGGGTTAACTTACTACATGATCGGGCATTGCAATAAATTACATTATTCGGTCATTTTTCACACCAGAAGTGTATAAATTATATCAATGTGCAATGCCTTTTACCGCCGAGTCCAAAAATCTAATTTTAATAATACAAAATTTGCAATTTTTGAAGATAAATATCTTAGCCAAGACCTAATTGTTATATTGCGTAACATTGTGTCAAGTGTGTCAAGTGAGGCAGAGAGGGGTGGGGGAAGGTGGCTAGCCCTCCAGGGACAGACTGCTGGCATTCATGAACACCTACCCAGCTGGGTTGCGGTCACAGCTGATCAGCAAACTCGAGTCATTGACACAATGTTAGCCTGATAGTGGCCCACCAATTACAACACTGGGCCGACATTAGCCCAGAATTGGCATAACAGTATATAGGCCCTAACAAGATAAATGTTCACCCAATGCTAGCTGATTGCTGGCCCATCATCTACGACCATGGCTCAGCTGTAAAACAGCATTGGCTAAAGGTCTCATTTTTGCAGGGAACACTGGCAACTCAATACCCTGACACAATGTTGGTTCAATGTTGGCAGAGTGTCATAGATGATGGCACAACATTTAACCAGCATCGGGTCAGTGCAAGTCAAAAGGAGGCAGTGACATCAGCGGAAATGAAGTATATACTTGATTTACAAGTGAACAAATACGGCCTTTTGGCAGCGCTATGGCAGGAAGAGACGGGACGCCAGTTAAAAAGCAGTAAATGCCTAGTATACCAGGGAGCAGATATTGCCTTCTGACATTGCACAGACAGAACAGATAGTAACGGAAGTTAACGACAGAAATTTGTGTGGAAAACCAGCCTAAAAGTTTGTCGAGTCGACAAACTAAAAATGTCACCAGAACAATTCCCCAGCGGTATGTGATGGTTATGTGAAGTATGATGAAGTAGAAAATGATGCATTATTAGCTATTTTGAAAACAAATAACTGCGGCGGCGGACCGTGTGGAATACAGTAAGCAGCCCGTCTCGGCGAGGACAGCTTGATATTTAAGAGCATCACACAATCATGTAACATAACAACACCAGGGTAAGATTAGTGCACGTGAAAACAGTCTTGAAAACAGTTTTGAAAACTGCTCAGCCTTAACGAGATTCAGAGGTATTGAATGCCATCAATGTGGTCCAATAATTAATTCTTGTCCTGCTGATTTTTTTCAATTTCAATTTGCTAGTGTGTAAAATCATAAGTGTCAACTCTGAAAATTTCACTCGATATCAAAATGTCTACTTTTAAATTTTAATTATGTGATTTAACAAAAATATATTAATAAATACATTATTATTTCTTATCAATACTAAATAAGGCTATACGAACGCGGACAACAGCGGATTGTGAAATTGTAAAAAATATCCATAATTTTACAATTTCACAAAGTGTTTCATCTAGCCGTTTTTAACGTGGCGCTGCGCCATTTTGTCTTTCTTGAGTTCCATGTTGTCATTTGTTAGCGCCATGCTGCTCTTCCAATATCAACAAGGCGCCATGATATGCCCCTTTGAACTATTGCCTCGTCGCATTCAACACACCCAGTTCATTGAGACTGAATAAACCACAGTGATAAAATCACAGTGATAACGCTCATACCCTATACAGCTACACGGTCGCGCGCTCACACTTATGACGTAATGGCTGATGACGGCTGGGATCTATATTCTATAGTGTTCATCACTAGTGACGTTTAGGCTACATACTTTTTATTATGGTTCTAAATCATCACTGGGGGAGGGCGAGGTGGTGGAAATGCCCCCCACTGGGTGTGTTGTGTTCATGATTAGGCGCCCCCCTAATTTACTAATTACCTCCAACATCATAATCGGTGGTTATATGAGAAGGCTACAAGCTAATTAGCAAACAATGTAGGTGTCACGGAAGGAAAAGGTGGTTTGCGAAAATGTAAAAATATATTTTCCAAAAATCTATAAAATCGACCTGATAAAAAATCCGTCCGTGGAATTTAAAAACATTAAAAATATCCGTAGAAAAGAGATAAATCCGTACAAAATTTTTAGTCACTTGAAGTTGCGGATCGCTACCGCGATCCACAACTTCAAGTGACTGAAAATGGCCAAGCCTGATTAGTAATTCGATCACTTTACACGTAACATAATTAATCACGATTTAAATATGATCACTACACACGTAATATAATACGGACGATCATAATACACATCATATAACTTAAGAAAACAATACATGTAAAAAGTATGCAAAATTATTATGGTAACATTCCAGACAATATAAAGTTACAAGTCCACCTATCCAAGTGATATGTTATTTATCAGCATCACATGCTGTACAGACAGCTATAAACCATCAAATTATTTTACGATAATAATATATTATCCCTTGAACTGCCGGTACCGATTATATTCGTTTTTCACATGTTTTATTAGCATATTGCATATCAGTTTTAAACCTGTTGAAGAATTTAAAAATAGTTCACCTCCATTTTGTCAAGTGGGTGAAAGCTCTAATTGAATAATTTGACGGTTAAAGGGTTATATACATTATGTTAAATATCAAAATGTCAATTTTAACATCTTAAATGTGATTAATAATGGTATTTTCATTGTAAGAAGATACTAACCTGAACAGAGAAACTTATCCAGCAAGTCAACATCGCTATCGGAGTCAAAAACATCAAATGGAGAATCCAATGTTTTGGTGTTGATTATAAGGGCATCAAAATCTTTTCCTAAGACGAAATTCCCTATTTTGTCAGCCATGCCTAAAACTGCGGAAATATGAGATATTATACAAATTATTTATTCGAAAGTGTGTTGCCTCAAATGTTGCTAGATATGCATATCAATAGTTTTTTTAAGAACTAGAAAAGTGTTCCGATGTTTGTGGAGGCAATATCAGCCCGGGATACCAGGCATCAGAGAGATGTTTCACAAAACTGCATTAATTTACATTGCCCACTTATCCTAAAACTTTCAATTGATCCAAAATAGATACATAATTATAAGAGATTTTGTTGGACACAACATATTTGCGCCAACAACAGCACGGCGAACGGGCGGATAAATCGACTACATAATGCTTTCGGTCATTAATTATAATAGTACAGGTTGTAAAAACGTACCCAAAAGGTAGTCAGCCAGAAAAAACAAAACATTTGTATAACATCTGTACAATGTTGGACCAACGTCGAAGACGTTGGGCCGACGTTGTACAAATGTTATACAACTGTTTCGTGTTTGTTGGGCACTGTATTATCTCTGCAGAGTTTATGTATCATACTCGGAGAATGTGGGCGCCATGTTATGATACCTATTTATGGTCGGGTTTAGATAAACATTATTATGATCATCCCATTAATACAATAACATTATTAATATACTGGCCTACCTTCAGCTCCACCTAGCGTAGCCAGCCTGAACGCCTGCCGGAAGTTGAGTGGCTGGTAGTTTTCGTCTTTAGACAGAATGCTCAGTGTCTTGGACATTTGTACAGTCTGGCGTATTGCGTCAAGGATCGAAGGCTGGTACCCGGCTGCTACGTCTGATTATATCAATAAATGGAATATGCTAAATCAGACCAGAGTGTAATGCATGGTAGCTCTATGTGATGTTTCATGTCGCTCAAATCATTATAATTTATATTTATTTTGTTATTGTGATTTGCCCCGACATGGTAATAATGATTATTATTAAAAAAGTATTATTATTATTAAATTATTGTAATCATAACGACCAGACAAATAGATGACAATATAGTTAACAACCCTGGGGAGCAGGATCAGTCTGATCTACAGGCAACCTTTAATTGAGGAGCAGGCTGACATGTAGCCTTATAGATAGCTGTGATACATTTATTTATATCCTACATGGTGCACGTACGTACCTGTTCCCAAGCCAACTTTTACTCCCATGTCCAGTAGTCTACGTACATCACACAAACCACTGCAGATACTGAAAAATATATTATCCCATATTTTCAGTCTCACCAACTGTCATGTCCCGCAAACACGAGGCGTTGAACCAATGATGGGCTAGCGTCGTAGACAATGAGCCAACATTTAACCAACATTGGTTAAACGTCTCATGTTAGCTGGGTAGACCTCCACGATTTAGAATCTGTAGGTATTTTTCAAAATTAGTTATAGGCCATGAACTAATTTAATATAATGGTGGACACATTTACGGACTGACACAGTTATCCAGTTATCAGAAAGAATGATACACTTTCTGTTAAAAGCATGTGATCAAAACAAATACAAGCAAAGATGACTGAAAACTGCGACGACAGCTGCAATAATGTAGATGATACATACCTGATATTTGAATTGGGACAATGTGATATTCCAACGCCTCTATCTTTGACATGTTGAACTTCTTCATCACTAAGATGCACCGCATGAGCCATTATTGTCTAAAATAGGAAACACTCATAGCCAATCATGAAAAATATGTGTTTCTTGCAGCAATTATGAATTATATTATACTTCAGGTTACCTTCATAACCCCCTCGACCTCACGACCCACAACCCTCGACCCTCAACTCACAACCCCTCAACCCTCGACCCACAACCCACTCGGCCCACACCCTTTCCGAATTACCCCCTCGACCAAAGTTGAAAATGGGTTTTTTGGTTTAATTAATAGGCCTAATCGTGTAAGGCCTATTAATGGGCCCTTTTCATTTATATGGTAAGCCCCATTTTTTTCAGGCCCTATATCAATGAATAGGGCATAATATATTCTGTGTCGGTAGACCTATATCTATATCCTTTTTCCGTGCGGCGTTTACAAGTCATAGCGTCTCTGTGCAGACAATGTTGTGCCAGTTGTACAGATGCTGGCCCAGTATTGAGAAAACATTGGGTGAATTGCCCGTGTCAGCGCGTGTGTTGGCTTTGATGCCCGCTACAGCGCCCATGTTCCCGAAACTAGGGTCATAATCTATAAATAGCACACGCTCACCGAGCTAGCTGATACAATGAACTAGGGGGCCTATGGGAGAGGGGTGTTTATGAAGCACTGTTTTAACCGAGTAACCATTAAAGGAATTCCCGTGTTTCACAGAATAGGCAAAATTATTTAAAATAATTATATAATTGATTTAACAGCCTGCAGTGGGTCCCATATGCATGGTGACTTGAAGTTCCCGGAACATGGGAACTTCGGGAACTTCAAGCGTCCCGATATTTTATGAGGTCTACTTGAAGTAGAAATATTTGGTTACTAGACGGGATGCCTGTCTGACATTTCGTTTACAATGTTCGGGCTGTGACCGCTCTTTGGTTACCATGACGGGATGAGATTAAAAATATTTTGTTGTTGTTGTGGGTCGAGGGGGTTGTGGATCGAAGGGTTGTGGGTCGAGGGGCTTGTGGGTCAAGAATCGAGGGTTGTGGGTGAGGGTTCGAGGGGGTCGAGGGGATATGAAGGTAACCTATACTTCATGGTGTTTCGCACAAAGCGAAGAACTATTTTCATATAGACCAAGAGACGAAATATTTTTTCAATTAAAAATGTCTTACTTAGCTCTTTCGGCTTAATTTCATTACATATGTTATGGGTCTACGGCCATTATAACAATTTTACTCTTTCGGTGCTGAGGTCGACTCTAGACGTCTGAATATAGACCTCGCATTGGACGCGAGGCACTGTAGAGTACATGTATTTTGTACACATTGCTGCCAGAAAACATGTTCTGATGTGAAAAGGTGCTATTAAAAGTGCTAATAAATACGGGTTACATTGGTGATTACCGCTTAATTAAAGACTTTCCTGAGCCGATGCTGCGGCGCCGAGGCCGACATTATGCGGGTAGAAACGGGAAATCTTATTGGAATGATGGCGTTACGTTGTAGACAGCGAGCCAGCTATGAAAAACAACAGCGAAGACTTTTATGCTGACTAGGAGCCCGGAAAAGAAAAGGGGATATTCGATTAAATGATAGCGCTCGATTAAATGACGTCTATAGACCTCAAATTCTGACGTCTGAAGACGGTGCCCGCACTGAAAGAATTAAACAAATTATAATGGCCGTAAAGCCATAACATATGTATTCATATGAAGCGGAGAGAACTAAATGAGCCATTTATGATTATTTTGAATTGAAAACACCCTTTGGTCTCCATGATTTATATACAAATATTTAAGCGTTTTTAAGGACTTAGGGTTAACAGGGTTGAGATATAGTGTTATCTGTTCACCTTCTCGTTGAACAGTCCGTGTTTATCATACACGTCACAGTAATGCTTGTGGTCTGGATGCAGCTCTTTAATCCAATCAACTTCACTTTTGTTTTCACTCAAGTGGCTCTGTGGAAATAATCATGGTTATTTAATAAATATCCTGAAAATAACGTACATATAAGGCACGCCGATAACGGGTTTCTATTCACAATCGTGCAGCGAAAAGCGTGTCAAAACATAGTGAGAGTTTATTGTAATCAACTTAGTTCAATGAAATTATTTTTAGCATTGGCTGAAAATGCATTGCCGATTTTTTTGCCAAACTTATGAAATTTAATGAACATTTGAAAAGAAGGCCGCGCATTCTAATTATCAGAGTAATATAATTGATGCGGTATAATATAATTGATGCTGTCGCAATTCTCGACTTGTAGTAGATGAAAATGACTTGAAGTGAGTAAAAAATAACAACAAAAAGTTATTATTATTAAAACAGTTCCATTAAAATTTCCTTTATAAACCCCTTTGTTTTTACAAAAGTGTTCATTCTTCGGAGATATAAAATGATGCATGGATGCATCGTGAGGGCGTAAAAGTTTAATTCAACGTTCACACAAAGTGACGTATACAGAGTGAAACTACGTAAGCCTACTAACCTGAATTGGAAGGTCGTGTTCTTTAGCAATTTCTCCCAGCTTCTTCAACAATGCTGACGTGCATGATATAGCGAACCTTGGTGTTATCACCGGTGATATTAAATCATTCTGCATCAAATAGTGAATTGTATGGTATGGAAAAAGTAAGCAATTAGGCCCCATACGGAGACATATTAACCCTTACAGTGCCGGGTTCCGCTTTAAACGTCAGATTCTGGCGTCCAAAGTGGCTCCCCGCTCTGAAAGAGTAAAATATTCATAATGGCCGTAGACCCACAACTGATAACATAATAGGTATGAAGCGGAAAGAGTTAGTTAGGCCATCTATGATGATTTCAAATTTTAAAAAACACTTTAGTCTCCACGGTTTATACACATGTCAGCGCCTTATCAAGGGTTAACCTTTTAACCGTCAAATTATTCAATCTGAATTTTCACCCACTTGAAGTTGTGTCTCGCTGACGCGATCCACAACTTCAAGTGAGTGAAAATTATTCAGATTTGACAAAATGGAGGGTAACTGTATTCAAATATTGCTGGTTGATGTCACATTTTATCTTGAACATATTTAAAATGTGGTACTTAATGTGCTAATAAAAAATGAAAACTCGAATATATGGGTTAAACATATTACCAGTTGATATATTTTTGTTATCTCTTTTCGCCTGCTGCTCTCAACTATTCAAGGGCTCTGTATTGCCCTAAACAATTAGTAAAAATGAGCTAGCATCAGAGAAGGTTGTTTTTTTCATCAATATGATACTGTCCCTTTTCAAGTTGGTATTAACAAATAATTTAAACCTAAGCTAAGTAGTACATGTATATCACAAAGATACCACAAATTTACCTTTCTTTGTAAAAGGCTATTGACGAATCTAAAACAGAAAGAAATATACAAAATATACATACATGCAGGTACATACGCACAATTAAAATGGAATAGTGTGTGATAAAATAAAGTATTCAGTGATTTTTGTGTTTTTAATTACTGCTTATTACATATAGGGCAGAACCCTTCAAATACGTGTAAGATAAAAATATTCAGTCATTTATCTTTCGAAATATCATGAATACATTGATTTGTGACACATACCTTTCAGCACTAAAGCTGTTTCGATATTACTTTCAACATGTTCAACAGCACAAAAAAAAACATTCAATCCAAAATGACATACGCAGCGCGAAAAAGTGGATCATTTATGATGGAAGATTACAACCATTGTTATGACGACCATCTTATCATATAGCACTATCAGACACTTACATCTCCGTTTCCCTTGTGGACTCTTCAAGCGTTTCCATAAGTTCTTTCGAGCAATTACAATCCATGCAGACTTTTCCCACATATGCTCTCTGACCGTAATTTTCTGAAAATAAAAACCGTCCGACTATGTTGTGTTATCAGCTCGAGTGAAGTAAACAATAACAACTATGTCCCACAGAATCAATATATTAGTCAAGTAGACTCTCCCTACACCAGCTTTTTTCTCGATGATTTCTACTGCGTCATGAGTTCTATAATGCATATCAAGAATCTATTTTTGGGCAATCCAAGACATATGAAAAAATCGCCGATTTCCATAGCGAACAATTATTTTTTTTAGCTTGTGGGTATATAATAACAAGTAATATCATGTTTCCAGCTGATTTTCGGGCAACGAGTCCATTTTTGATAATAATTTGATAGTTTGAAGTTGATAACAAGGTAAAAATTACATTTTTTTAATATAGGTGGGGATTTCAATGTAGACCCTACTTCATCAGTGAATAACAACTTTTTTTTTAATTTAGTAAAAACCTAAAATGTCAAAGGTTCGGCGTATCAGTGAAAACACGATAATGTTGGGATTCCCTAACCCTTTGAGTCCTCACGATGCATTAAAGCATCATGTTACATCCCTGAAAACAGACTTAATTTTCCTTCAACAAAGGGTTTTACAATGAATATTTTCATGAAACTGGTTTACGAATAGATGACAATTTTCTTGAATTTTTTACCCACTTCAAATCATCTTCATCCACTACAAGTCGAGAATTGCGACAGCAATTCGCGGCTTGTAGTGGATGAAGATGACAGTGTAAAGTCAGGCCTGAAAGGGTTAAAATAGCATTTCCAAGAACTCATGAAGTCTGAAGAGTTTAGACGGAACAGTTCTGTCTATTCTGCAGTTAGAGGAAGATCTTTGGAGAGTTCGACAACAGACACAATTTTTTCGCACTTCAAGACATTATTTTGACAAGACTGTCTTCAAGATTGCCCTCATTTTGATAACAGTGGCAAATTACGATGTTAAATTATGTCAAGTTTGTCGTTTAATTGTTTGTAGGCCGATGTGATTTTTCTGCGTGAACTTACTTCAGATCACATCGCTGTATATCAGTATTTTATATATAGTATTCATACAACTATTTTAGCAATATCTTTGTACATGTTCTTGCATCCTTGGCTTGAAATGTTTCAAATACCTCACATTTCTAACCACTAAAAAATCGAATTATAGTGGAATTCTACGCGTTGCTGTGATGGTCATGGTCATGTTGGGACTATCCGCTGAAAAATTTTTCGTAGTAAGGGCTTCAGATTCTTAAAATATAGGTTTGGTATGATTGGTATAATGTCGCCACATATTGGTATAATAATGTCGCCACACACTGTTTTTGTCGCCACAGATTGGGCACATTTTACAATATATATAATATGTTGCCATATAATTATATCGATCTAATACATGTATGTGGCCACATAATTTAATAAGTACACAGAAAATAGAGCATGCGGGTACAGATACAGATACGTGATCACAGATTCTAATCTGTGGGCACAGATTGTAATCTGTTTTCAATACAGATCTACCTGAGTGTATACATATTTAGGTTTGTATATATTAGTTGACCCTTTCAGCGCGGGTACCGTCTTTATACGTCATAATATTTAATATAAAGACGGTCCCCGCACTAAAAGAATTATATTTCTAGTGACCGTAGACCCATAACATGGGTACTCAAATGATGAAGAAAGAGTTAACTAAGACATTTATGATGATTTCAAATTAAAGAAACCCGTTGATCTCCATGATTTATGAAAAAAATATTTCAGCGCTGTAGGGGTTAAATGTAGGCCTACGACAGACCACACACCATCTTTTTTCGCCAAATATGTCGGCAATCGTAATCTGCTATATCTGTAGGAACATATTCAATTCACATTAGAATCTGTGGGAGCAAGGTCACATGTGCCTGCTATATTAGTACTGATAGGAGGGAACATGGGTTTTGACAGGGCGTGGTAGAAATGATAGGATGTGTTCAGGTTAACCCAGAGGGACTGAGTGTGGTATCCCAACTGAGTTGGGATACCACACTCAGTCCTTCTGGGCTCTGTTTGGGTAAGAAATGGGCGTGCGAATCACATCCACATGCCCTGCTGACTAACAGTTAGTATGTGGAAAAGAATGCGAATAGGTATTGTCGACTTTCGCCCTGTTTTAAAATCACTTAAATATCCATATAATTATATAGACCATGAGAACAGTTGGCCGTGGACCAGGCGATTCGCTCCGCTTACCGATCAGCGCTAGTGAACATGTGTGCAAATGCTCTCTATTCAGCAAACGCGAAACATTGAGCAAATGCTGGCTTAATGTTGAATCAGTAGTTATTCAATAGCATAACTTCTGAAGTGGAGTATAATTACCAACGGCGTAGTAGTTTCTCAACTTATATTCACAAAAGAGTTACGGAAATAACAGTTACCTATAACGTTACACAATTCTAATGTAGACTGCGTGTGTATAGTTGCAAAATAGCAAGCTGTAGTGGTGCCGTTTCTTAAAAGCCGCCTCTGAAAATAATAGAACAGAAATACGTTAATGTATGCACCAGTTTTCGTATAAAAAACTATGACTCCGATCCTTTATTCATATACGCTACATTTTTTTGGAAAATCACTACCGCCAAGGATATGCTTAGCTATTATAATTTCAGCTTATTTCATTGCCACAAAAATTAACGCTGATCTTCACCACAACTGAGATGTGCGTATCGTATTTTGGACATGTCGAAAAGCTTAGCTAAAGACTGGAATAAAGGGTTTTTCTAAAATTGAAACGCAAAAGCATTGATGAGAAATTATTTCACTGGTTTAATTCGTCCACTCTTATTTCTTGTTCGCATGAATGAAATTTTATCGCAGAATATATCAAATCACGCCTAAATATACTACTTACTATAGTGTTGAATAAATTAGAGGCATTGTAAGTTTTAACATTCACAGTCTTGAAACTGCCCCACCCGGGGATCGAACCACCGACCCTGACATCAAGCTCCTCGGCTACATCGATCGAAGAATTTTTCACCCACTTGAATTTGTGAGTCGCGGTAGCGAGACACAACTTCAAGTGGGTGCAAATTTAAATATGGCATTGCCAGCCAGGATAATCTACATTGGGCGCCATAATCACAGCGAGGACGTTCTATAATAGTAGGCTATAGAATGTCCTTGGTCACAGTGCTGAAACTTCCCGGCTCTGGGGATCGAACCACTGCCCCGACATCGTGAGGCCTGAGTGCTACCAGTGAGGCCAAAGAGTTAACACGATTAACAGGGCCTGTATTCTCGTACAAGTTACGATATATCGCAGGCTTCTGATTGGTCGAAATGGCCATCAGAAGCCTGCGATACATCGTAATTAGTACGAGAATACGGGCACAGAGTGGCAATCACTCCAGTCCGTCCCCAGTAAACACAAAATATTTGTATAACATTTATACAACGTCGGCCCAACGTCTTCGACGTTGGTCCAACATTGTATAAATGTTATAAAAAATGTTTTGTGTTTACTGGGTCATACACACACTCGTCTACATAGCAAAATATACAATGTGGATGAACCGTTAATTACTCGATCTAGATTTTAATGTAATATTTTGTTACATGAACGACTAAATGCGTCGTAGTAATATTATGCAGTAATGTAATGCATTCGAAGGATTTGATGTAATGCATTCGCAGGATTTAATAATCAGTGGGCACTACTTATACAACAACAATATAGAGAAAAACAGAGATTAATTTATAATAATATATATACAACTGTAATGATATAAACTATTCTTGAAAAAATAATACAGGATACTAAGTTACCAAAATAAAGAGGGAACTTACCACCACTTTATTGTAAACATGTTTCGCATATGTTACATCGCTGAATTTACTCTCGGCCGGGAAGGTATAAGTTTCCAGCCATTGTAAAAGAGGCAAATCCAGAGCCTTGCCACAGTTGACGTATTGAGAAGCATGGATGTGAGTGTCTATCAGGCCCGGAATTAAAAACTCCCTACAACATTATTTGTTACGTGTATCACAATGGAATCGGCATATTGTTACATCACTCGTATCACCAGATCCGTGTTGCATCAACCGACTTAAGTCAAAATGGTGTCTCAACTATCTGACTATCGACACGTGGTCCAGTCTCGATGAGCCCAACCCTTTCAAGCCTGAATTTACCATTTTCATCTTCATCCACTACACGCCGCGAATTGCTGTCGCAATTCTCGTCTCGTAGTGGATGAAGATGATTTGATGTGGTTTAAAAATAACAGAAAACTACCATGTATTGATAAGCCAGTTTCATGGTAATGTGCGTTCTGAAACCCTTTGTTTTTGGAAAATTAATTCTGTTTCCAGGGATGTAAAATGATGCTTTAATGCATCGTGAGGGGTTAACCCTTACAGCGCGGGGATCGACGTCTGTAGGCGTCAGATTCTGACGACTAAAGTCGATCCCCGCATTGTAAAAGTAAAACATATTTGTAATGGCCGTAGACCATTATCATAGGTATTCAAATGAATCGCGAAGACCTAACTAAGGGATACCCTTAAACAAGTTCCCAAGTTCCGAAGTTCCCAAGTTCCTAATTTTCAAGTTCCGGGAACTTCAAGTTCCGAAATTCCTAAATAATTGAAAAAATATATTAAAACATTATTTGCAAAAATCGTTTTTGGTCGGGAAAACAGTTTGGTACCCATTATTAATTTTAAGTGCTGTAGACTAAAGTTAGTTTTTCACATATTTATATTTTGTTTCTAGGCGATCTTGGCAAACATTTCACGATAGAGGCCTACAGGTATGAAATAAAATTTACAATAAAACAGCAAATTTATTATGCAAAATCTAAAATCAAGAATACTACAATATAATATTTTCCCAGATATAGGCCTAGGGCCTACTTGTAGGCTTAATTATGTTCGAGTGGTGGTCGCAGACGATAGAACAACATTATTAAACGATTAACAGTATTGGGTCTTCGTAGAGTTTGATGGGATATATTATTTGATATCCTGTAGAGCTATTGAGGTATTTCCTCGGCGCGCGACGCTGTTCGCAAAAAAAATAACAGTTGTTGAAAGAGAAATATACAGGGAAAATACGGTAGCTCAAATAAAAAACAGAAATAGATTACATTTTCTATTATATCACTACGCGAATTAAAATTGCATCAGACTGTTATATGATAAAACGTGAAAGTGGCTATATCATGTATATGGGCTGATAAGTTAAGCAACAAAAATTATGAGGCATAATGTATCGTACTGAACATGATTTCGAAATAAAAAATATATAAAAAATAAAAAAACACGAATACAAACGAAACTATTTTTGATTGGTATATTATCATGTAAACAAAATCGTGTGCATTAGTTAGTGTGTGAAAAATGTGAAATTGGGATATAGTCTGACCACCAATTGGCCGATTAGCATCGAAATGTGGCCCAATGATGTTCTAAGGCCACTATTTTTTCTGTTTTAGATGAGCGCGCACATTAGATTTAGGTCGCGCATTACCAAAAAAGAAAACATGAGTTTTTTCTGCTGGTTTTTTTCGTCGCCCCCATTAACTTCTTTTTAAATAGATCAAAAGTTTTTTTAATATCGTCGCCCTCATTAACTTTTCAAAAATAGGTTAAAAGTTTTTTTTAAATGTCCCCGCCTCCCTCATTATAGATTTTGGATTTCATCTGATCCTGATCTAAAACAGATAAATTAAACATAGTGGCCTAAGATGGGGCCATGTTCTAAGATGGGGCACTGCGATCATGATCAAATCGTGTTTTACAAATACCCCGGCCGGCTATCAGAGAAGACTTGTCCTCATTTTCTGAAAACGTTGCCGGGGCTCGGACCGATGCTCGTATAACGGGACCCGACCGGTATGGTTGGCCATCACCCTCATAAGTAAATAAACCTTCCGAGGATAATTAAAAACCTTCCACGGATAACTAAAAACCTCCCGCAGACAATTAAAAACCTTCCACGGAGAATTATAACCTTCCGCGGATAAATAAAAACCTTCCGCAGATGATTAAAAACCTTCCGCGGACAATTAAAAACCTTCCGCAGAGAATTAAATATTAATTCTCCGCGGAAGGTCTTAATTATCCGCGGAAGGTTTTTAATTCTCCGTGGAAGGTTTTTAATTTTCCGCGGAAGGTTTTTAATTATCCGCGAAAGGTTTTTAATTGTCCGCAGAAGGTTTTTAATTATCCGCGGAAGGTTGTTAATTATCCGCGGAAGGTTTTCAATTGTCCGCGGAAGGTTTTTAATTGTCCGCGGAAGGTTTTTAATTATCCGCGGAAGGTTTTTAATTGTCCGCAGAAGGTTTTTAATTATCCGCGGAAGGTTTTTAATTATCCGCGGAAGGTTATAATTCTCCGCGGAAGGTTTTTAATTATCCGCGGAAGGTTTTTAATTGTCCGCGGAAGGTTTATAATTATCCGCGGAAAGTTTTTAATTATCCTCGAAAGGTTTATTTACTTATGAGGGTGATGGCCAACCATAGACCGGGGGGTCGTAAAGTGTAAGGTATATATCGGGCGGTCACCGGTAGGGCATCGGCAGGTTTCCTACAGGGCTTTTAAGGGGTCCCGGCAAGGGTATACATATAGGGTATACAGGATAGTTCATTGGTAGCGTGGCAGACTGGCTGTAGAAACAAGCGAATCGCCATGGAAAATGTGTTCAGACTGGTAGAGGAAACTGGGATTCTCTAAGCAATGGAAAGGTGGAGCAAGTTTTATTGATGTTGAAAAAGCATTTGACTCAGTGTGGCATGACGGGCTAGGATACAAGCTCATGAACGCCAGCTAACCTAGGAAGATGGTCAGGTTGATATCATCTTTCCTATTAAGTGACAGAACGATCAAAGTCAGTTGCTGTAACAACTCAATGCGGGTACACGTCAGGGCTCGATCCTAAGCCCTCTCCTTTTCACTATCTATGTGAATGATATCCCAGACATGAGTTCACTCAATGTCAAGCTTTACCAGTTCGCAAATGACATGGGAATCAGGATACATGCATCCAATGCCAAATGGGTAAAGCGAAGCTATCAAAAGTTTGAAAATCTATTGAAGCATGGTACTCCTAATGGCTGATAAAACTAAACGCAGGGAAAATTCAGCTAATTTTGTTTAGTGTCGGTTTCAAACCAGAACTTTTTGATCTGGAACTGTTTGGTGAGCCTATTATTCAAACTCAAACAGCCAAACTGCTTGGAATCCTATTTGATCGAAGCCTAAGCTTCAATGACTATATGAAAGATCTAAAGGCAAATAAAGGTCTACAGGCGACTGAACCTGTTGAAGCTGCTTAAAGTGCATGACACTAGCACTTGGTCTAACCTACCATGACCGAACAAGATCAATAGACCTGCATGATCTCACCAAGGTCCCTATGATCAAAACTAGGATGCCAGCACTGGCGGTTAAAACATTTAGATCACTCGAAAACACAGTGTTTTAAGGATAGATATGATGTTGAAGCATGAGATCATTCAAAAACGATCGGGCTCAAATACAATTCTGGATCAATTGCTGGCTGCAATCCAGGCTGACGCATAGACACGGTTGACGGATATCGGCTGAACTCCTGTTCCCACAGAGAACAGGGGCTGTTCCCACAGAGAACAGGGGTTCTGAGAAGAGCCGTTTTGTGTGACATATCAACGCAGTGAGCTCTATATCATATCACTGCTAAAGGCGGATCCTGTCTTAAGCAGTGGGCTCCTTATCATTACATTGCTAGCTTGGGGTGACGGCACGGCGGACGCGGATGTTTGGCTACAGATGACGGTTCAATGATGGTGGTTTCAAACACACTGCTCAGAAATCAGAGCACATCTCAAAAGGGTTAGTCATTGCCCTTTCCTCTGTGGCTGGTCGCTCAAACGGCTGTTTCTATATGGTTCAGCAGCCCTGGTTCCTTGTCTCCCGGACTTACGTTGCCGATGCTTTGTACGATCCCCTACCTCACCATGCAGGTGAAAAGAGAGAGGCACTATAAGGTTTACACCAGAACTAGTGCATAATCTCTCGTCAACCCTCGCGCTGCGTGCTCCTAGAAGATTGGTAGCGTGTTGACTCAAAGCCCGGGGGTACCGGGTTCAGTCCCGCTGCGGCCGATATATCACCTTGGTGCACACATATGCGATGATATGACCCAAACTGTTCAAATTCGTGGGATAATAATTACTGCAGTATGTGCTGCTGCTGTTGAATATGACTGATTCACGCGACATAAAAAAACGTACAAAAAAAATAAAGAAATAAAAATGACCAATAATTATATCAAAGTTGACATGTAAACGGTCAATAAAACCTTTATAGGGGCGTGACCTTATCGATATTGTTTTTTTTTAGGAGATGCAAGCTAGGAGATGCAACCTGCTGACAATAGATTATTGGCCGACCCCGACGGCTCATTCGGTCCGGTTGTGGCTCGAAACTCGGAGGTACTGATTTTGAATCCCAGCCGGGTCGGATGTGTGTCATCGAGGTTGTGCATATACAGTGCTACAAACTGTTCAAAGGCCTGTAGTATGCAGTGTTGTCTATGGTACTATGCACCATAAGGAGCCCTTGAAGTCAGTCGACAAGAGTAAAGTATAGTCCCGACTTCGGGCTTCCTTCTGTCGCGATATTGCCATGATTGTGCGGAAAGCGACGTAAAGCAATAATTATTCACTCTGCTGACAATAATCATTTAACTACATGGTCTCAGGTTTAGACTTGCAGCATCCCGACACCGTTACAATGTTGGTCGTACGACATTGCTCCAAGAGCAAAAAATATAGAAAAATTAAATCCCGCGTGACGAGTGTGGTCGATTAATTCGACGTTATACTGGCTCAAAGAGGCTGCTACGAGCGATACAAGAACCTTTTGCAGAGTAGATCATCACTCATGCTGTTGACTCTCACTACGAGACGTATGGTGAGATCAGCCAATCCTAAACCCTCTCCAATAGGCTTCACTGCTCAGTTTAATTTTGCCGGTTCTATAATGTCTTCTTTTGCTCAATTGATCTATATAGATAAACTATTGTACCGGATCCGTGCGGAATTTGTTTGAATTGTGTAAATTTCTAAATAATGACCAGTAGGGCCTAGGCTATAAAAAACAATCAGTAAGCTAAAGCCGCTGTAAGCAACTTCGAATAATAATTTTTTTTCAAAATATATTTGACATACCAGCCCATATAAGCACATTAATATTGCAATATTCTTGAGTTTTTACTAATATGAATAGCATTATATTACCCATCATCCAAAGTGATAACAGTGTTAGATTCATCTTTAACTTCTGAGCTATCCTTGTTTCCAACAAACACGATCTACAACGCAAAAAGTCACATAATATATAAAGATGTATCGTCTGGCTCAATTTACGTCGACCGGTAGGTTTTAAAAACAATAATTATTATCGTTCTTTTTTAGAAACTAAGTGCTACTTAACCGTTTTCCTCGCCAAGTTATCTTAATTTTTTTTAAATTTAATTTAAACTTGAAGTGGGTGAAAATTACTTATATGTGTTTATTTTGGGATCAAACAATTGGAAGTTATTAAGCACAAGGGAACCAGCCCACAAGCAAGTCATTTTCTGTAAAATGAACTTAAAGCTTGATGAGCTGTGTTAATTCGGGAAATATAATGAGAGCTGTTGGCATGGAATTATTCAAATATTGGTTTGAACATGTATTCTATGGAAAATTTCTGTGATTGTGCTAGTAATAGCGTATGTGGTGCAGGCGTCCTAATGGTCGTGATTCTGCTGCTAAAAATGCTGAATCACGTATTCCAATTTCGGACAATGAAACCAACCCACATTTCTATATAAAGCCCGCGTCAATCTGAGACATTAATGGACATTCCTCAATTATATTCTCATTGTCAGACCATATACATATGTCCCTGCATTATGATAAAAACATTGAAAATTGAATAATTGTTAGCATAGATCTAACGTGAACGTATTATATGACGGAATTTTGCGCATGTGCCTCATTTTCTATCATTGTGTGAAAAATGCTGATGGAGCAAGAAGACCTGTTCCATGACTTCAGCCCAACTTCTCCTCCATGTTGGGTTAGCGTTTCGCTCTTCTCTCCAATAATGTTATTTGGCCTATCTACAGTGGCGGATCCAGTTCTAAATGTGGGTAACAATTGGTGGTAATGTTTAGAACAGTTTAATAGTACAGCGGATAAGCAAGAATAGTGTGCCCCTAATGATAAAAGCAAGAACGTTTTTTTATGATATCTACAAACGATACTGTTTATTTTCTGACGTGGAGCCATCTTGAATTTGACCTCTGGTGACCGCTAGAGGTCAATGAAAAAAACCCCATATAATATTAGCAACTATATATTTGCGTGTCCAAAGACTTCTAATAGCATTTTGTTAGGATGTTATATTATCATTTGATAGGTCAATGAAGTTAAACATGTTAGGTAGAGTGACGATAATTGGTGATTATATTTCGAAAGTATCTTCAGTGGCTTTTTAATGTTTCGAGTCATGTCTATAACATTTATTGAATGTGTCTACTTGTTTACGTTTATGTGGAAGCTACAAATTTAAAAATAATGTTGTCCCTAAATTATATGGTAGGAACCCCCACCCTACAGTATCTAACTACTGGTATTAATAATGCTTTAAGCTCATAATCCTGGGAGACTGGCTAGAGGACAGCGGGTGGTCAAATGCTCTTGTACAAGCCAATATTGCTAGCACTGGCACAGCAGATTCCTTCATCAAAGCAAACCATGTAACCAAGACACGCCATGCTCATCAGGTCACTGCTGCAACTCTCCACGCATTAATGCAAAGAGCATATACTGCATATACATCTGAAGCAACTAAGACAGAGAGAGATAGCATGACCTTGGACCAGTGGTGTGCCATGAGAGCACATCAAAGTGTTCAGTTTGACTTTTGGTTCAAAACACTTTCATTGGAAATCCTCATGCTGTTGTATGTTAGAGCCATTCGCGAATGTAACTTTCAACTATACGTAAAGTCACTGACGAAGGTTGTCTCATGGATGTTTGCTCTCGACCGCACACTCTATAGTAGGTGGCTACCTGTACACATTCGAGACATGATGTTGCTCTCTCAGAAACATCCTGATGTCCTAGAGGAGTTCCGTGCTGAAAAATTTCTGGTGCACAAGACAGACAATATATTTTCCGCCATGGCCATTGACCAATGTCATGAGCAGAATAATGTTATCATCAAAGGATCCGGTGGTGTAGTATGTCTGACCGACAATCCGCCAGCTCTCAGGCGTTGGATAGTGGCTGGTCCCGAAGTAGCAATAATGATCGCCGAATTCGAGGATGATCAAGATCAAGATCACACCAAAAAGACAGCGAGCATCACCATGAACAGCATCCAGGAGTCCAAGCAACATTTACCAAAGATGTCAGGTCGCTATCCGCAGTGGTTGAAGAAATGGGCAGCCCTTTTCTAGAGGAAAGCGAAGATCTCTTGGTTCTAGACACCAGATATATCATGAACGTCACTGTTTGTGAAACAGTGAGGAATGTTGAAATATTTTATGAAGAACAATACAACAGGTTTGTCAAGAAACACTTGTCGAGTCTGCAAAACCCATCACAGAACCACCACATAAAAACAAGCTACCACTGTTTAGCGCCCATCTGTGAAACCTAAAGCAAAACACAAGGGACGAATAGCATGGTCACTTAAGAATGATTGCACTCTTTTATCCCGCTTATCTTGTTAATGCAGAGCGGAAATCTCGATCAGTTTTTCACACATGAGAATCAAGCTGCCGCTCTTTCACTCTCTTTGGGAGGCAAGCTGAGGCTTGGTACAAAAACAGACATCCTCCATTGTCTTGAAAAAGAGACCACACGACCAGTAAACACCCTCTATTGTGAACGCTAAATTATTGGGTGATGCAGCCATTGTCCATATGCTGAACTTGTCTTCTACTAAAGAGGACCATCAGAATAAATTACTTGTCGTGTGGACGTCATCTGAGATGTGTACAAGCCAGATAGTTTAAAAGGCACAGCCAAGGAGAAGAGAGGCAAGGGGGTCCGAAGACAAGTACTCCCTACCACAGCTATCCCCCAAAACTGGAAAAACTTCCTGCGTGTGGACGATGACAAAACTGAACTATTCCGGTTCTTAACACAACAAGTGACGATAATCACAACCATGGAAGGTGCAGCCATATACGCAACTTTTGCTCGGAGTGTGTTGTGCTCCGTTGATAATGCTGATCTGACAAACCTGGTCCCCTGCTCCCAAGAGGAAGCTGATACCCGTCTACTCTTACACGTGGCTGATGCTTTTAAGGCACGATACAGGAAAGTGTGTGTTCTCACAGACAGTCGATAACGACGTGGTTGTTCTTGCTATCGCTCACTATAACAATATAACCTGATGAGCTATGGGTGGCTTTTGGCACAGGATCACATTTCCGCTATATACCTGTCCATGAATTGACTGCTTCTTTGGATTCAAGAATGTGCTCCACTCTTCATGTATTCCATGCCTTCACAGGCTGCGACATTGTTTCGTCATTCGGGGGGAAAGGCAAGAAAACAGCTTGGGTTACATGGCAGTCGTACCAAGAAGCTACGAACGCATCTTGCTTTTGCAAGATGGGATCGATGACCATACCATGTCAACCATAGAACGGTTTGTCGTGCTTCTGTATGATTGAACAAGTGATATTACTATGGTCAATGATTGTAGGAAACAATTGTTCACTCGGAAGTCCAGAATACTGGAGAATCCACCACCTACGAAGGCAGCTCTTCAGCCACTTATCAAGCCATCTGCTGGACACAGGCCCTGACTGCTGACCCCAAGTTCCCAAGCCCTGAAAACTGGGGCTGGAGAAAAGATTCTGTGTTGGGGTGGCAACCATTCTGTACCACATTGCCAGAAGCACCACATACATGTTATGAAATAATTCGTTGCGGATGCTTGAAAGGCTGTTGTGGTCGGTGCAAATGCAAAAAAGCCGAGCTGAAATGCACTGCTCTCTGTGGCTGTGATGGAGACTGCACTGACTGAAAATGATAATTATAATGCACAATCGTTATAATAATAATTTGCAATACATTTTTGGTATAACACATCTGTATTTCTGTCATCACTTCTTACTCCGAATAAAGTAGATATAACATATTTTAGCACCAAGAAAGGTCATTAACCCTCAAGGTCATTCACTTTCACGGTCAAAAGGGTAAATCCGTTAATTATATATATAATTTGGGTGTTTTAAGTACAATCTAATTACAATTAGCTAACAACTATAGTTTATGATGACACATGGTGCGAAAATGGCCAATTTTAGATGGCCGTATTCCATGACCCCTGACGGTCAACAAAGGTCAAATTCCAGATGGCTCCACGTCTGAAAATAAACTTCAAGGTATGTAGAACCCCTGAAAAAAATTCTGCTTTTATCATAAAGTGCACACAACCTTCAAATTTGATAGTTTATCCGCTGTACGATATTAACAGTTGCGAAAATTTGATACTGCACATAATAATTTGTAGCCAACTTTTACTCAGCTGCAAATAAATCAATATGCAGAAAATATACAAAAAAAGACATGTCAAACATAATATTTTTTTCAATTCAAGGCTTTGAGTGGGAATAGCACTTTAATATTAAAATGTAAATGGAGCATTTTGCTTAAAAGCATGATTTTATATCATTTGTTCATCTAAACGTTTTTTCTCATGGGTTTTAAAAGTGTATTCGTAATTGTTGTGTTATGAACGATTTGTAGTGATAACTAACATTACTTTGCCAGCCACAATAATAAACAATCAGAGAAGGATGGAAGAAAAAGTTTTTAGCAACAAGGTGCACGAGGATCACGATATTAATTTATTTATGTTTTTCACTGAATTAATCATGTTAATAGTCAACCTAAAAAATCGACATACATATACATGTATCATTCACTTGTGAAAGGTATTTGACAGATAGAGCTATAATGAACAAAAAAGGGTAAAACTGGTTACTCTACGTCGATTCAAAATGCTTAGAACAGGGTTACGCTGTCATTTGTAGGGTTACTCTATCTAGGTGGCCCATGAAAAATCATCACAATACTGCAATATGGACTGCTCAGTATATTATTTAAACACATGTGTTTTCTCCCGTATGATACTGCTCAATATCCAATAGATTTACCACGCTATAATTACCTTCACATAGATCATTGAACAAAATATCTAATTTGTCAAATACTTTTATGTATTTCCAGCTGGTGAAGTCAGACAGTGATTGTGGCGCTATTGTATCACACACGTTTTGAAAAACCACTTGATTTTGCTTGCTTGTATATCTTGTTTTTGAAAAATATCGTTTTTTTGGAGAAAGTTCTCGCAATGCCAATCAAACTCGTATTGTGTTATACAACATAGAACCTATTTGTGAAATTGGTAACCCTACGAATACACACAGTGGTGAACTCTTTTAGATGCTAGATATGCTTAAATTAATATTTCCAATATTTGTAATACACAAAAGAATACACGTTAGATTTATTTTTATTATGATGTATAACAAAGTATATTAACAGTATCTTTGCCTTTGCATTGGTGAGTTAAAATAATTTTCAAACATTTTTAAAAAGTGTATTGATTTTTTTAGATAGCAATATTTATTAGCTTGTTGAGTTTTACACTTTATAAGTGCTCGCTATGATGTTAGCTTTATTATTGGCCTGTTTTGCAATGAGAACAATATATATTTTTTAATCATTTAACGTTTTTTTTTCTTGTATTTTAAGTAACCCTACGAATACCTAACATGTGTGTAACCCTACGAATGACAATATCATCAGTCTCTGGTGGCTCTTCTATTACATAAGAATATTTTTAACTATATCGTCCACATATTGCCATGTCATGACATGATAATGCATCATAGATATTCGATTAACTCCTGTATTCTCCACACCTACACTGTGAAATATAGCACTGTGATAATTTGTAGGATATATTAAAAATTCAAACATTGCCAAAGTTTCAAGATGTCTAAGTTAACCACTAAAGTCTGACTGTCACGTACACTGTACCTTGGTTATTCTGTTAGACAAGGTTGTAAACCGCATGTGCTTTCATGGAATTCCACAGCTGTCATTTCTCTATTTAAAATTCGTAGGGTTACACATATAGTCCATGGGCCAGATAGGGTTACCGTGCACCCCCCAGGACAGTCTGAGACCAAGTTTTTTTTTCTCCTTGGACCTCCCCCGATAATAAAAGTCGATGCCATAAAAAAAAAGGTGGGATGGACTACCTGTTTTGGGCTATTTTCAAAATTGCCGCCATCGACATCTGTAAATCACATTTTGTGCCATAACTTGAATTCTAAGGCAGTAAGAGTCACAAAATTGATGTCTATACATATGTTTTTGGGGGCGAGGAATTCAATTATGCCAATAAAAAATGTTTTTGTCTTGTAGATAATTTAAAAACAGTTAAATAAACGTATTTTTCGGGTATTTTTGGTCATTTTTGTGTATTTTAGTGCGAACACAGAAAAAAGTCAACTTTAAATAAAAATTGTAGCGTTATTTTATTCCGTGAATAATGAGCATTAGTGTTGAAAGTTGAAAGTACATGTAATCTTCATCCATATTAGATATGACCAGCAACCGAGTAGAATATTTCCTCTATTGGAAAAAACACAATACTTTCACACAAGATCATATCGCTAATTTTAAACGGCAGATACACCCTTTTAATTCCAAAGGGAAGATATCATTTTGAATGGGCAAGTGCTGATAGCAGAGTTTGATTATTGTCCAGCACTTAAATGTTCTCTAACAATCATCTAACTAGTTACTTTAAACACATTTAACCAGATGAAAAAAGGGCAAAAGTAAAACAATAAAAACAGGTTTTAACAAAATATTTGGTACCTCTACAATCTATTGATAACCTCGGAAATGAAATAAAATCGTGGTGTAAAATTTATATTCCATCAGATTAAGAACCACTTAAATATAACCTTGCAATACCGCACAAATTAAAACATAGTTTTAAACAAAATATTTGGCACCACAACAACTTGTAATTATGGTGACGTTTGAATTGAAATAAAATGGTGGTTTAAAGCCTTGTTGCCCCAGACTATGACTCACTAACATATCAGCAAGTGTCATTAACTCAGTTTGGTTATTGACAATCATTCTTATGTATTGCACACTCATTTCACCAGTTTATCTAACACACATTTAAAAACAGAGTTTCTAACATAATATTTGCCATTTCAACACATTCTTATAGTGGTGACATTAGAAATGTAATAGCAATAGCAGTGGTAAAGTCGTTGTTCCACCAAAATATGAAACGCGTTGGCACTACCATAGAATATAAAATAAACATATCATCAGCTACTGATTAGCTAAGCCTAATCCTCATCACTGTCACTTTCAGCTACTGCACTATCATCAGACAACACTTCTTCCTCTGATAAACTTGCTACATCGTCATCACTTTCCAAAGTATCATCTTCCTCTGCTATGTCTACTGGGATAATTGGAACTTGACACCAGACGGACACCAATTTCCCATTGTTTTCAGTCCATCCGTGACCATTAGGAATATATGGCTGAGTAATATGGGCTAATATCCAAATTCCAGTCTGATAATTCACTCGTCTAATATACCACCACATGGTGGAAATTGGCTGAGGTCAATATTCCTCACTTCTACTTCAAAATAGTGTAGCAATACATACATGGCACATGTGAACTCTTCTAGGTCGGCCACCAAGTCATCGGAGATATGCCAAACATCGTCTAATTTACAGAGTACATCTTGAAATCGCATATTCTTCTGAATCAGTATTATGTTTTCATTTTCTCTACGCCTTTGAATACGCTGGTTGTATCTTCTCCAGGATGTGAGTGATGCACCAGTCCCAAGTGATTTAAGCAGCACTCTGGTCATACAAGATGACAATGCTATCATCCATGTTATGTCAAACATCACCAGCAATTTTTATCTCATTGCACATAGAATATTTGACAGCATATCAAGGAGTGGCGACGCTATCTTTAGCACAGACATGTATAAAGAAGACTCGATTAAGGAAATAGAGAGACAGATGCATGGTACCGGTGATTACATAATTGTTTTCAAATCAAAAAGAAACTGATACTGTCTCTATGCACAAGAGCAAGGCTATGATACAGTTCGCATTCGCAGTTCTGACAAGAAGGTTTCTGTTTGTAATTCACATAGCCAACAATTATGGTTAGACGCTCTGCACTGCCTTTCTGTGTCTTCTATCTCTTCGCGCATTCACGCGTAGAGAAAATTAAACCACTAAAACTGATTCAGAAGACTGTGAGATTTCAAGATATACTCTGTAAATTAACGGATGTTTGGCTTATCTCTGATGACTTCGTGATCGACCTAGAAGAGTTCACAATCATGTGCCATCTATAGAAAAAGTCGTTATAAGAGTGTAGATGATTTTCGCTACTATATTTTGAAGCAGAAGTGCATCAATCTCAAGCGCAATATTGACCTCGGCCAATTTTACCCTGTAGAAAGACATTTTCTCAGCACATTAGACGAGTAAATTAGCAGACTGGAATTTGGAAATTAGCCCATATTCCTAAGCCAAATATTCCTCTGGCAATTAATGGTCACGTATAGACTGAACACAATGGGGAACTTGTGCCCGCCTGGTGTCAAGGTCCAATTATCTCAATAAGAGCAGAGGAAGATGATACATTAGAAAGTGATGACGATGTAGCAAGTTCATCAGAGGAAGAGGTGATGTCTGATGACAGTGGAGTAGTTGAAAGTGACAGTGATGAGGATTAGGTTTAGCTAATCAGTAGCTGATGATAAGTTTATTTTATGTTCTATGGTAGTGCAAACGCGTTTCATATTCTGGTGGAACAAGGACTTTACCACCGCTATTTTTGTTCCATTTCTGCTGTCACCACTATAAGAATTTGATGACATGGCAACTAGCAACTATTATGTTAGAAACTATGTTTTTCAATGTGTGTTTGATAAACTGATGAAATGATTGTGCAATGCATTAGAATGCTAAAACAAGTAGTCCATCCGACTTTCATTTGATAGCATCGACTTTTGATATTAGGGGAGGTCTAATAAGCAAATACAAACTTGGTCTCCGACTTTCACGGGTGGAGGGTGCATAGTAACCCTCTCTGGCCCATAGACTAGCACAAAACATTTTTCATTGGCATAATTGAAATTCTCGCCCCCCAAAACATATGTATAGACACCAAGTGTGTGACTCTAACTGCCTTAGAACTCAAGTTATGGCACAAAACGTGATTTCCAAATTTCAATGGCGACCATTTTGGAATGGCCTAAAACAGGTAGTAAATCCGACTTTTATTTGATGGCATCGACTTCGATATTGGAGGAGGTCTGATAAGCAAAAAAAAAATGGTCTCAGATTTTCATGGGTGGAGGGTGCACAGTAACCCTTGCTGACCCATGGACCAGCACAAAAAATGATCGAAAATGCACGAAAAATACGTTTGAATAGCTGTTTATATATTTTCCACAAGACAGAAACATTTTTTATTGCCATATTTGAATTCCTCAACCCCAAAACATATATATATAGACACCAATTTTGTGACTCTAACTACCTTAGAACTCAAGTTATGGCACAAAACGTGATTTCCGAATTCAATGGCGGCCATTTTGAAGTGGCCTAAAACAGGTAATCCATCCGACTTTTATTGATGGCATTGACTTTTGACATTGGGGGAGGTCTAGTGACCAAAAAAAACCTGGTCTCAGACTTTCATGGGTGGAGGGTGCACAGTAACCCTCTCTGACCCATGGACTAGCACAAAAAATGATCGAAAATGCACGAAAAATACGTTTGAATAGCTGTTTATAAATTTTCTACAAGACAGAAACAATTTTTATTGGCATAATTGAATTCCTTGCCCCCAAAAACATATGTATAGACACCAATTTTGTGACTCTAACTGCCTTAGAACTCAAGTTATGGCACAAAATGTGATTTCTGGATTTTGATGGCGGCCATTTTGAAAATAGCCCAAAACAGGTAGTCCATCCCAACTTTTTTTTGATGGCATCGACTTTTGATATCGGGGGAAGTCCAAGGAGCAAAAAAAAACTTGGTCTCAGACTGTCCTGGGGGGGGGGGGGGTGCACGGTAACCCTATCTGGCCCATGGACTATATACCCCGTAGTGTTCCATGGAAGAAAATAAAAAAATTGTATAATTTTACGATACGTTACCTTGCCCATATTATACATTGGTATCACAAGTGTATTCAGAGAAAAGAGCTTGTGTTAATCTGTAGTGGTATTCGTTTTATAGAACAGAAAGTGCATTCGTATGGTTACAAGAACGCACTTTAAATTATTGCACCTATTTTGCTATTTAGCAAAATTATTTTGTGGACATGCTCCAAAATGAATTCGGTTCAGCAAATAAATAGCAAGAACAGCTCATGTCATAGATATATGTATAATGTGTAAAATATTTATATTGTGCGTAACACAAGCGGTTACACGAGTTTTAATTAAAAAAAAATATGAAATAAAAAAATTCAAATTTACAAAAGCAAAAAAGTGTTGGCTATTGATTAGGTGCAGGTGCCGCGCTTCAGAATGCGGATTATAAGGCGCTGTTTATTTTGAATATTGAGAAAATGAACTTTTTCAAAATAGGGTCCAAATGCATCACTTTCGTGGGAATCAACCATATAGATATATATATCTAAAACGGTAAATAAAGCAACATTGAGCCGTTGTCTGGTACTGCCCTGCAAAGACAAACAGCAGTAACTGCTCACTTTTTCAGGAAGTTAGTGATATTTGCCTTTGTAGCGCTGCACAGGTATAGGACCTACACGATTAATCGCTACTGCCCAGCAAACACAAAACATTCTATAACATTTGTACAACATAGGACCTATAAAATGAAATACGGGCCTCCGTCCTTGGCGCTATCCCGACATTGAGCTAGCAAAGCCTCAATGTCGTACAGGGGCGTATCCAGGGAGGGGGGGGGAGGGGGGTGCTCTGGGTGCTCGAGCATCCCCCTTAATTTCCAGAGTGGTAATTTTCCAACCAATAATTTCATATACAATTAATCCACCAGTGGCCGACATGTTAGTGCCAGCCCCCTACACATCTAAATATATACCCCTTCCCATTTAAAGGGCTGATGTCTGGGATGCATTATTGGCGCCATTAACAGATTAAAGACTCAGATCAGACAATGAACTGGGCCAGCAACAGCTTATTGTATGAGTATAACACCAGCAGCAAGCCTACAGCTCTAACATGTACATTATAAGCAGCAGACAAAAAACCTGTTGCCCTAGTCGACCCCCACGGCAATGTAAGCTGTATCTAAATGTAGTTGGGAGAATAAGCTACAAAAAAGACATAAACCCTATATGGATCTTATATCCTAATAGGTAACACAAAATTATCGTTTTACACAAGGGAACCAACCCACATAAGGTGGCAAATGATAGTTATAGCTAAAACTAAGCATTGTAATGGGATATATCATGTTTAAAAAAACAATGTTATAATAAAATTGACGAGGATCACTCAAATTATAGTTGATGGTATTTTTTGTAAAATAAAATATTTTTCAAATAACTAACAATTTTTGCATTGTTAATTTATGTAAAGAGAACCAACCCACAAATAGCAAAATGCTTCATCAGAAAATATGTATCGCATTACTTGTTACTTACAAATAATTTTATGAGCCTAATTATGTTGCATAATTGATAACAATGCTTTTCGCATTTTCATATTTATATCATATGTGGGTCGGTTCTGTTGTGCAAAACTCAAAATGGCCCATTTGTCGTTTGTGGTTTGGTCCCAACTTGCTAGGCGTCGTCAAATTTCGTTTAATAGTCTGTCTATTTTTTTAATGAGGACTACTGATGTACTGGGGACGTCTTAAACAAAAAATCTCATTTTTTATGGTCATGTGGGTTGGTTCCCTTGTGCTTAACTACGTCCAATTAATATGTTGATGCATAACCACTCATTTCATTCCCAATAATAACAAGACTACATAAGTCCAGGAGCTCCCGCTCCGAATTAGAATTTGATTTAAGCAATTTTGTATAGGGTTATTAATGTAGTCCTAATCTAGGTCAAAAATCAAGACGCAAGACAACTAGGTCTAAGAAGGCCAGTCTAAGAGTAAGATAAGAACTAGACAGTCTGTCAGAGATTGCAAACCTCCATTGAAATTAATGATCCTAATCAGTATCCCAGTAATGGTCTACCTATCTGGCATGGTTTACCCGATATCAGGCCAATCGAGTTAACTAATAGCTGATTTACGGTCATTTTGAATTCGATATAAATTAGTTAAAAACTTAAGGTGCATCCTCCCCCGAAACCTCAAATTTTGTTTTATAGTAATGGACTAACATCTAACACAGTTTGCAAAATATTGGGCATGTGAAAGTAAATAATGGCCGATAGAGGGCCATTTTGAATTTGATCAAGTCAAAATTTTCCAAGATGCATCCTCAGCTGAAATCTCACATTTCATTCTATAGTAATGGTCTAGCCATCTAGCACGGTTTACCAAATATCGCCCATGTGAAAGTGAATAATGGCCGATAGGAGGCCATTTTGAATTTGATCAAGTCAAAATTTTCCAAGATGCATCCTCAGCTGAAATCTCACATTTTGTTTTATAGTAATGGTCTAGCCATCTAGTACGGTTACTAAAAACCGGCTATGTGAAAGTAAATAATGGCCATTTTGAATTTGATCGAGTAAATTTGCATCCTCTCTTGTAATCTCACATTTTGTTTTATAGTAATGGTCCAGCTATCTAACACGGTTTACCACATATCAGCAATGTGAAAGTAAATAGTGGCCGATAGGCGGCCATTTTGAATTCGATTGAGTCGAAAGTTTTTAAAGGCATCCTCTCTCTAAACGTCACATTTTGTTTTATAGTAATGGTCTAGCTATCTAGCACGGTTTACCTGATATCAGGCCTATCGAGGTAAATAATGCTGATTGTCGGCCATTTTGAATTCGTAAGCTAAAAATTTTCAGGGTGCATCCTCCCCCGAAAACTCACACTTTGTTTTATAGTAATCAGGTAATGGTCTAGCCATCTAGCACAGTTTACCAAATATCAGCCATGTGAAAATGAATAATGGCCGAAAAGGCGGCCATTTTAAATTTGATCAAGTCAATTTTTTTCAAGATGCATCCTCATCTGAAATCCCACATTTCGTTTTACAGTAATGGTCTAGCCATCTAGCACGGTTGACCAAATAACGGCCATGTGAAAGTGAATAATGGCCGATAAGCGGCCATTTTGAATTTTATCGAGTCTAATTTTTTCAAGATGCATTCTCTCCTGAAATCACACATTTTGTTTTATAGTCATGGTCTAGCCATCTAGCACGGTTTACCAAATAACGGCCATGTGAAAGTGAATAATGGCCGATAAGCGGCCATTTTGAATTTTATCGAGTCGAATTTTTTCAAGATGCATCCTCTCCTGAAATCACACATTTTGTTTTATAGTAATGGTCTAGCCATCTAGCACGGTTTACCAAATAACGGCCATGTGAAAGTGAATAATGGCCGATAAGCGGCCATTTTGAATTTTATCGAGTCTAATTTTTTCAAGATGCATTCTCTCCTGAAATCACACATTTTGTTTTATAGTAATGGTCTAGCCATCTAGCACAGTTTACCAAATAACGGCCATGTGAAAGTGAATAATGGCCGATAAGCGGCCATTTTGAATTTTATCGAGTCGAATTTTTTCAAGATGCATCCTCTCCTGAAATCTCACATTTTGTTTTATAGTAATGGTCTAGCCATCTAGCACGGTTTACCAAATAACGGCCATGTGAAAGTGAATAATGGCCGATAAGCGGCCATTTTGAATTTTATCGAGTCGAATTTTTTCAAGATGCATCCTCTCCTGAAATCACACATTCTGTTTTATAGTAATGGTCTAGCCATCTAGCACGGTTTACCAAATAACGGCCATGTGAAAGTGAATAATGGCCGATTGGCGGCCATTTTGAACTTTGACAAAATGATTTTTTTCAAAATACATCCTCTCCTGAAGCCTTACAATTTGTTTTATAGTAATGGTGTAGATATCTTGAGCGGTTTTCATGATATTCCACAATATCAGGCCTGTCGAGGTGAATATTGGCTGATAGGCGGCCATTTTGAATTTTATCAACTTCAAATTTTTCAGGATGCATCCTCTCCTGAAACCTTACAATTTATTTGATATTAATGGTGTAGCTATCTTGAGCGGTTTTCATGATATTCCGCAATATCAGGCCTGTCGAGGTGAATAATGGCCGATAGGCGGCCATTTTTAATTTTATCGACTTGAAATTTTTCAAGATGCATCCTCTCCTGAAACCTCACAATTTGTTCTATAGTAATGGTGTAGCTATCTTGAGCGGTTTTCATGATATTCCGCAAAATCTTTCAGTCGGATTTACCGATGTTATAAATTAGGTCAAAGTGCTGGGTCAACTTCAAGGTCAAGGTCTAAAAACCTGAAAAGGCACAACTAGGGACCTTAGAGAACATGTATGTGCAATATGACTGTCATCGGCCCAGTACTTTTCGAGATCTGCTCCGGAAACGAAGTGCGCGTCAAAACGTCTAAATAGGTCATAGTTCTGAACCAGAAGTAGGTCAAAGTTCAAATACCCCAAAAGGCACAACTAGACCCCCTAGGGGTGTTGTGTGTAAAATTTGAAGACAATCGGACAAGTATTTTCAGAGATATGCTCCGGAAACGAATTGTTTACGGACGGCCCAACGGCCCAACGGCCCAACGGCCCAACGCCGTCACATCATCATTTTCTCCTCTGCAACCTTGCGTATTGAATTCAGATTAAAAATATTTTAACCCGTCCATTAACCACCTGGAAGTAACCCACATACCAAAAATTGTTATCCTAGCTTATTTTCTCACAAAGTTATAGGCAAAAGAAGAGGCCAAAAAAAAACGGAGGTAGAATCCATAGCTCCCTTCGCTCACCTACGGTGACGGCGGGAGCTAATAACGGCTAATAAAACGAACTAAAAACGTTTTGATTAATGTTGAGGCGACGTCTCAGACAGCTGGCCAACATTAAATAGACATTTTGTTTAAAAAACAACCGAATATTCAATATTCAAGTTAATTAAAGGTATGGTCAACTGTCAAAATACGCGGGACAAGGGTCCCCCAGAATGCAATAGTGCCCGTGGGTAGGTCAAGGCCCTATGCCATAATAATACTAAATATGCGTTTCATACCCAAAGCCTCATTAAGAGCTAGTTCTCAAATCACAGCAAGTTCATATATATATACTTGAGCGACATCTATGAGTAACAATTCCATCGAATCTCAAAGCCCTTAGTCCTGGATCTTAGCTGGACATTGCTTTGCAAACAAACTGACTGTATTACTGTGGGTATTTCGAAACAGGTTGATCCCTCGCTTGTACCGACACCCAGTGAACACAACACATTTGTATGACTTTATACAATGTTGGACCAACGTCGAAGACGTTGGGCCGACGTTGTATAAATGTTATACAAATGTTTTGTGTTTGCTGAGCAGGAGGACTTTCTCTCAAACATTTTACATTTCTCCAATGTTGGGTCAATGTTGGGCCAGCGTCGCAGACATTGGCCTAATATTAAAACAGCGTCGGGTGAGTGTCTCGTTGGAGTAGTATTCAGTCTTGTAATCAGGTTACTTCATCGACCACATTGTACTGTATGCTGAAGGCTTACACGCATGCGAGTTTAGAACCTGACTCTATCTTTAATATATCTTCCTCCCTGCCTCCAATGGGGGGTTTATATGGCTGATTCAGCAATGCTCGTTCTGTGACTTTGAGACGCCTAGACTTACTGAAGGGGAGATGCAAAAACGGAGCGTATTTCACTCTGGTACAAAACATTGCAATACAAATCTGTCAGACAATCTCGCTTACAAGGATGAACCGGTCAGTGCTATGTCCGATGTAATGGGCGGCCATTTTACTCGGCTCTGTGCCATTTACAAAATAGTCAAATTACCAACTAGTTTGTAGGCCAAGTTTCATGACATTGGAATTAAAGCCAGCGAACCAATCACGTTTACAAGGAAAAGTGACATATCCGAGCGGCGGCCATTTTAAATCTGATCCGTGCTATTTTCGAACCGTGGGTATGGTGGTGGTGGCAAGGTGCACGAAACTGAGATGAATTGTGAGTGATAGGGTGGATGACTTCTTCCTTATGATGTCAATTAATACAATTTTAAATGTTGTCACGACCGATCACTGAACAATGCACTGAACAATAATTGGACGATTTACCAAAGCAGAGGCCATCCATGTACATGAAGGTCTCGGATTTAAAATGGCCGCTGCTCGGATATATTTTCCTTGTGAATGTGATTGGTTCGCAGATTTCTATTCCAATGTTCTGAAACTTGGCCTACAAAATAGTTGGTAAATTGCATAGACTTCTAGATATGGACTATTAACTGGCGCGAAATCGTCGTGAACTTACGGTATGCATGCGCGGCTAGGAAAAGGGATAACTGATTTCCGGTCTACCTTTCCTGCTGTCAATTTATGTTTTTCATCGGCTCGATAGGCGAGTAATTTGGGCTATTTTATTACTATAACTTAAATTACTGAACCAACTAATTGTTCAAAGTAATGTAATTTTTATGTTTATGCTAAATATATACATTAAAAACAATGACAATTGAGGTTTACAATATAAATTAGACGCCAAAGTGAAGCTGTGTCAAACTTGACTGTAGTGTAGTACTAAGCCAGCATCTCAGTACACCTTAATTCGGACAATTGTCATATTTAATTTAATACATGTATAGACGTCACATGTGCACTGAACCATAGCACATTTTCAGGGGAAAAGGATATTTTATATGCTTGGATGTTTTAGTCTTGTTGTAATATTTAAATACTTTTGATAATGAAGCAGAATGAACTATTATAATTTATTCATTTATTGAATACATTTATTACGATTTGAAATATATTGATGTTAATCATTAATTTGACTGGGATTTAAATTGTGATCAACACAATGTTAAAATGTTAACATACCCAAGGATAAGGATAAAAAATCACATGGTTGACTGTTTACAGCGGATGTAAACTATCCTTTCTCACGCCAACTCTCGCAAACGGAAGCTCTCCCACAACTTGCACTTGCACCATCAGATTTTTTTCAATATTTCAGACAGATCAGTAATCCTAACGATATTAACTATGTTGTTGATGAAGATATTTATGAGCATATGCGTATGTATGAGACTGGTGTGTTTAAATAATATTAGATCCGATTCTGAAGTCGAACTTGCAATAAAAAAGCTTAAGCGCGGCAAAGCTGCTGGTTGCGATCACATTATCAATGAATTGTACATATATGTATGTGATCAATTAATCCCCAAATTACCTGCACTGTTCAATGTTGTATTCAAGTCTTCACATTTCCCTAGATTATGGCAGGAGGGCATTATAGTCCCAATACACAAAAAAGGGTCAGTGGACAATGTTCAAAATTATCGTGGTCCGACACTTATCACATTATCAACGATAATCATTCTGGTATTCGACAAGGAATGTCAACCGTTGACAATATATATATATTACAATCTGTCATTCATGTAGCCTTTAATAGAGGTAAGAAAGTATCCTGCGCTTCGATTGATTTTTCTAAAGCCTTCGATTATATAAATAGAGATTGTCTTTGGTACAAATTACTAAAGAGTGGGATACGTGGCAATATATTCAATATCATTAAAAGTATGTACATGAACACATTTTCTAAAGTAAAATATCAGGGCGCCATGAGTGACCAGTTTGAATGCAACATTGGGGGATTCCAAGGAATAACGGAAGGTGCTTTTAATTTGAGATCTTTAACCCTTTCCATGCCTTTCAGTATTTTAATATCAGTATTTTAATACTGATTACAATGCCAATCCCGGACCGTGTCCGGGCTAGTCTACAGCTAATTGGTTAGGTACCCCTGCATGATGAACAGTCGCCAAGTGTGGTCCGAGGCATCCATCGTGCATCAAAACAGTATGGGGGTATACTACAGTGCCAACTGGTGACTGTTTGGCGGGTACGAACCGCTAAGTACCCTCTGGTTATGCCGTGCATGGGTATTTTGTTGGTGTGATTCACAAAAAAGTGGCGGTGTTGATGTTTTGGCGTGATTTAAAACATTTGCCCCTATCTGTATGCTCATTAATGGGAGTATCCCACCGATGACAATCACCAGATCACAATGCCATTAAAAACTAGGCGAGCAACAGCTCAACAGTTCAACAGTGTATAATACACTCTTATTGCTATCTATGTCGATTCATCCACTCTCTGCAGCAAACACAAAACGTTCAGTAGCGTATCCAGAAATAAATTAAAGGGGGTGCTCAGATCTAAAAGAAACCATTCAACAGCAGGGACCTATAGGGGGCATGCCTCCGCAAACTTTTGAAAAAAATGAACATAAAATAGTGCGATTTCGTGGTATCTTTGCTGTAAAACGAAGATATGAGATACTGGCTGAAATGTCAGTTTTTACTTAATGACAGATTAACCTAGCCTAGTCTAGTCCAACTATTTAAGCTAACACAACTACACAATGGAAAAAGCACGTAAACATGATGATTAGCTCATTTAATAGCGAGTGCGAACTACTAGGCATATTAAATGAGCTAGATAAAAATAAACAGCTGTCGATCCAATGTTGCGTTACGTAGCAGACGGTGGAGCAACAAAATTATTATTCAAACGTTGCGTCACCCTCATTGTGATAATAATTATGCAACCTTGTTTGTGGAATGTCGAGTATGCAATTATGTACGGCCTAATTATGCAAGAATCATCTATTAAAAGTGATAACATGTCATTGAAAAAAGTTGTGTACCATTAAAATGCTTACAAAGTTTACTAATGATCACTTAAAATTACTGAGATATTTATTTTCATTTAACCCTTATTAATTTGCCACCCTCCCCTATGGCAGAATAACTTTTAGTGCAAATGTTATATTCCAGTTCATCATCAGTTAGGTCTATATGAGATATTTGTGTTAGTATTGGTTGTAGTTCCACATTTTTAAAACAACTTTACTGCCAATTTTCAATTCTTATTCTTGATTTCGTCTCTGGTAAAAAAAAACTGTTGAGTCCCAGCTGTGACTGAATTATTTCGTGTCAGTGGCTATACTGGAGGTCTATATATTGCACTGAGAAAATACGAAAAATTCAAATAGGCCCTAAAACAATTAAATGTTGGAAATTGAAAAAGCGACCCTGTTCTTTATCCATTTGTTCTCAAGACTGAGTCTCAGAGATGATATATCTTGAGAAATAAATTCGCCATCACCCAGGTGAAAGAATCATGGTAATTGAGGAATAATCTTTATCTCGTGGTCCTTATTATTTTATTTTATGCAACGCCAAGTGCTTGAATGAGAGGGCAGCACGTTGTCCGTTTCAAGCGATCCCCATAGCCTACTGTGGATTATGCTTGTGGTGTGTTATAATTATCATAGGGTAGGATAGTCTATGATAATTACTATCAATCTTAGCATATCTACTTTGGAACAACGTTGTTTCAAGGTATTCTATGATAATTATCATGAATCTTAGCATATTTATTCTCCATAACGTTGTTTCGCTCAACGTTTCAATTTTTAGCCAAGACTAACACAAAGTTGATATATTTTACTCTGTTTCTTTAAAAAAAATAAAAAATGAATGTTTGAAAAATATGTCTATCTCACACTGATTAAGGGTGGACAAGAGAAAGAAAACCATTCGCAACAAATTCCTACTTTTAGGTGCTCTGAATGGTCAAATTTTAAAGATTTGCATTGTAAAGATTTGCTTCTGTCGCCACATAGGGGCTATGTGGCTATCACTTATTTGACTTCCATTTAAAAACATGCAAAAATGGTACATTATTATTATTATTAATTGGGTATTTTTTCGAGCATGTTATTACCTTTGGTTGACGGGAACAGGTCGAGACGACCTCTACAATGCCTGTCAACCATATTAGTGAATTAAAATTGTATAATAAAATAATATGACAGTATAATATAAAACCAGCTGTTCATTGGCTATGGGTGTTGCTTATCATGTAAGGCAGCATCATATCCAGTGTTTAAAATAGCAATGCTTTTGTGTAGGCCTACATGTTATTTAAAAATGTACATACATAGTATAGATTATACATTTTGCGATATGTACACATAAAATAACCGACAATTGTCTGTAGTCTGTTTCCCACACCAAAACCAGAGATAAAAAAGCTACACTGTGCTCTACACAGTGTAGCAAAAAAGGACACTCTGGAAAGCGTAGAAACCTAATTAAAACCTCTAAATCCTTTAGTTGTTTATTATATAAAAGGACAGACAACTAGGGTATGTGTAAAGTAAAAATAGTGAAAACTAATGAAACTCCTAATTTTAACATGGGCCTATATACATCCCTAAATAAAAGTAATACTATAAACCTAGAATGCATCTACTGACGTCAGCTCATATAACCGTCGCGCAGCCGAAATATGCTGAGTAGTACCACATATGCAATATTAGACTAGAGGAAAATCAATTCCAAACTCAAGGAGTAAATCAGTTGATTAGAGATCTTTGAAATTCAGCGTAAGGACCCACCTCGTCTGGAAACAAAGGCGACTGAAAAATCACTAAACCGAAAAATAAAACAGAAAAAAAAATAAAAAAATTGAGGGGAACAGCCATCCATGCCATGTGGTAATACTCTAAGTCAGATCATGACAAGCGTGATCTCGTAAAGTGATGTCGGTCTGCTCCGAACAGTATCAGAGACTGTCTCCGGCCTGAATTCGAGCCAGGCAGACAACACAATGCAACATTCGCAGATTATCGTTCATAGGTCGATCACTTAAGGTGCCATTTGTGCTAGATGTATAGATATATATTCAATACACTAGTATAAGTTAGGCGGGGCGGTTCGTCAGCTGCCAACACATGAGTATCGACAACGGAGCCCTCCGTCGTCCCTAGTCATACGTGGCTGATGACAGCTCAAATAGCCGTCTCACAGCCGATTCAAATTGCACAGGTAGTTTGAGACACAAAATATTCCGCTATATTCGACAATTTACACAAGCACAAGCCAGGCTCCAGGTACATCGATTATTCACATCAAATAAGTTTACCATGGTGAGATATAATTCATTCAGGTTCTTCTTAAAAATCTGCAAGCTTCTAGCATCTCTGATAACAAAAGGTAAAGTGTTCCATAAGCGAGCAGTGCGATAAAAATAAGTACATTGGAACTGAAGTCTTGCACAGAGGTAATTTGAATAGAACACCCTGTTTTGCCCAGTTCATTGTCTAATCTGAGTCTTTAGTCTGTTAATGGCGCCAATGATGCTGGAATCAACATGTCGGACACTGGTGGATTAATTGTATATAAAATTAATGGTTGGCAAATTACCACTTTGGAAATTAAGGGGGGTGCTCGAGCACCCTGGATACGCCCCTGGCTTCCAAAAGATGCTGGGTTAATGTTGGCCCAACGTCTGCGACGTTGGACCAACATTAATCAAACATTTGTGCAAAATATCCCGACGGCTGTGTCTGTTGCACGTCTCGTCGTTATATGATGTCTGATAGGCTTTATCTGGTCACGCTGCACTATTTCTGGCTGCCGTGTAATTTTCACCTCAATCTGAGAAACAAACTTTATCAGTTTGCAGGCTCACTATTAAGCATTATTCAGCTTCTGACTCATATCACTGGCATGCCCTCTTGCTCTGAATATGTGTTATGAGATCTTCCGAGTAGCGCAACGACTACGCCTTTCGGAATCTCGTCCCGCACAAATAATGAGAGATTGTGGAAATGCACGAATGAGTGGTAGTATGAAGAATTCCATTTAATATATGTCTCAGTAAAGAAGATTCATTATTACTACAGCTGCACACTGTTGAAATGCATGCGGTATGCGGTAGAAAATAGACAATAGTTTATCTCATAATATCTGCATAAATGTAGCCCCCCCCCCCCCCCTAGCCTATATCAATCTAGACATGTATGAGTAGTAGGCCTATACTGTCCTACAAATCTAAAAGGCAGTATATGCTTACTTGTAAAGTGATCGGATACTGCCTTTTGGCTTTGCACGGCAGTATACAGACATGTGGAGTAAATAGGCCTACAACTATCTTTAATTAATTGTCCTTAGAACATTTTGATGGTGATTTCGTGATTTTGTATTGCACAGCAGAACTGGAGAAGGAAACCCGAAGGGGATATCACTCCTAGCTGCTCCAAAACCACTTGAGACACTGAAATGCTGAAATGGTCATTGACCCTGAATGATCCAAATACAGTCCTTATTACACCTAGCTCACACATAAAGCACGTTGGAAGGCACAAAATTGATGTTTTTTGTATTTTGTTTATCGAGTTTGACCTTCATATGACCTTGATATGACCTTTGCACGCCACCTCGGTATAGTGGAACTCCAACCCATGCTACTCTTTCCATACAGTCATATGTAAATTTGTTGCAATTCATAGCATAGCTGAAGTTCCACACTACTATATTTGGTCACTTTTGGCATTCAAACTTAGTCCTGGAGAAGGGGACATTATCCGAAGGTAAGAATAAGGGAAATCCGAAAGGGCCAGGAGCCTATCACTCCTCGGGTACTGTTATTACTCTAATACCACTTAAGATACCTGCTGAAATAGTGCTTAACCCTGAATGATCCAACTGCAGTCATATATAAAGTTGACTGTAGATCAAGTTGGAAGATAAAATGGTAATTTTTGTATTTTTCATCGGGATCGACCTTCATATGACCTTGACATGACCTCGGCATGACTTTTGCCTTCAACCCCAGTGAAGTGCAACCCAACCCGTCCCACCATACATTACATTTACCAATATGAGAGTTCACTTTGAATGATGTTCAGTAGGCCTACTGATGAATCTTAATGGCGTTTTTTAGCCAAAATTACCATTATGCTAATAATTAGGCATTGTATAAATTGGCAAGGGCTACATTATTTGGCATGGAAATGGTTAATGTACGCTGATGATGTACTTCTCCTTTCAAACTCACGCGAAGACTTACAAGCTGGTCTTGTTTGTTTTTATTATTACTGTCTAAAATGGAAACTTAACGTGAACACCACAAAAAACATCAATAATAATATTTAGAAAAGGGGGTACTACATCCCTTGACGATCATTTTTTCTTTGGTGACAAACTTTTGACTATTTCTAATTCTCTATCTTACCTGGGACTCGTACTTAGTTGCATTGGTAAGTTTTCACAAACACAATCAAACCTAGCCGTTCGAGGGTTAAAGGCGGTATATAAACTTTTTAATGACACTCATGAATTATATGCTCCAGACCCCAATTTTCTCTGTTCCCTGTTAGATAAATTTGTACAGCCAGTAGTATTATATGGTTCGGAAGTGTGGGGTTTTCACAGTGCTCTAGATGTGGAGCGTGTACATCTTTCACTTTGTAAAAGAGTTTTACATGTCAAACGTAGTACTGCTAATTATTTTATATATGGAGAGTTAGGACGTTTCCCATTACAAATAACTAGTAAAATAAGAATTAATTAATAAGAAATACTGGATTAAAATTATCACGGGAATGAGCAATCCTTTGGTTAAGAGAGCTTATGATATAGAGTATGAAATGTGTGAAAAATCACCCTCTTTTACAAGCTGGACAATGTCTTTAAAATCATTACTATATAGTATGGGTCTAAATTTTGCTTCGGATAACCAGAACATTGTGAATCATAATGCTTTTTTACATTTGTGTAAGCAGAGGTTACAGGATTTATATTTGACCAAATGGAATGCTGCTTTATCTGCCAGCTCAGATGGTCTGATATATAAATCATATAAAGTTATGCCATGTTATAGTAATTATTTTAATAAAATTGTCATACCGAAACATAGATATGCTTTTGTAAAATTTGTAACTAAAAATCACCGACTCCGTGTTGTGTCAGGCAAATGGCATCGGCCAACCCCATATAATCAGCGCATGTGTGAGGTGTGTGGTGTCTTGGGCGATGGGTATCACTTTCTATTGGTATGTAAGAGTTTAAGTGATTTAAGACAAAGATATATACCTGAATATTACTCTAAATACCCTTCCATGTATAAATTTATTGCATTAATGTCAACAGATCATGTCAAAACTATTCGTAACCTTGCTGCTTTTGTATATTAAAGTTTTCAACAGATCACACTTTGAATTATTTTATTTTAGTTCTGTCTCCTCGTACATGCATGTATTATATGAATTGTAAAATGCTCAAAGACTATGTCTAAGCTGAATAAATGAATTATGAACATGAATCAGTGTCGTGAGATTTCAAGTTAGTAGTCCATGGCTAGTGGTCTATAGTAAATTGACTATTTCGTAAATGACACAGAGCAGATTAAATATATTTTCAATGCCAAATGTTTTACGCAACTTTTAATTACATAATTGATTGTCTCATATACAGCAGTTTTTCTTATATAACCTTAAATCTTATTTTTGTGTGCCAAAATGTACTATGTAATTTTTAACCATCTAATTTATATTCTCATATACATTATAAATATTTTTCTATATATTTTTTTACTCATGTTTTTACATTTCATGTTAATTCCTGCCAGCCAGCCTGCTTGTTTTGGTTGTTATCTTTATTGGGTTTTTTTACATGTCGCTTGTACTACCTAATTTTAGCTAATGTTCTATTTTTTACTTATTCGCGACTTGAAATAGAACTTATCTTATCTTTTATCTATTAAAGCACATAACAGTACATACGTGCTACAGCTGGTTAGATTATATTTGCAAAGATATCACAATTTAAAGATTGAAACTCGTGATTTTAAAAATCGATGTGAGCATCCTGATTCGTAAATTACAGGCCATGAACAATAGAAAATAATCCACACCTGAACATTACGAGAGGGCACACTTAATTCGACTCTTTTAACACGTGGTACTTGAATTGGTTTTCGCTCGTCAAAAAATACAGTAGGCCCACACAGATACACACATATACTATATATTTATATAAACAGTATATAAATTAGTAAATTAACATTAAACCATAAGATTGGGCATATTGTACAGGATGTACAATGGATATTGTAATATTAATACATAGCCTAGTGCACATGACTTTTCATGACAATATTTTTTAAAAACAATAAATATAATGTGTGAAATAACAACATAGCGTAGACCCAATATATTCAATCAGGTGCATCACTAATATTTGAAACAACATATAACTATCCTGCTCTGCAAAGCCATAAGGCAGTATCAGCTCTGCTTACTTGTAATGTAAGCAGGTAGGCCTACTAGCTGCCTCTTGGCTTTGTATGGCGGCATGGCGGCTTTGATATTCTGTGTGGCATGCTGATTTACTACTACGATGTTTAATCCGTCCCTTTAATAGTCCAGGCTGTTAGGGTCAAAATAGGGCGAGTGTGTGCACTTTTGGACGAAATCACCATTTCTTGCCCATATGATAAGTAACATGTACTCTTTCGATCCTGATATAGCGCAGTCAATTCTGACACGATTAACACCTAATTAACATCTAATTAGTATCCATAATTAGCAAAACCACGGGAAAATCCGGAAAAAATAATATCTCAAGAATCGGTGGATCGATTTAATAATCTTCAGTTGTGTTATTTATTTAACGTATAGCCTACACGACAAAAATATACCTGAGGTGATTAGTGGTCAAGGTCACGTGATGCGGCTAAGTCAAGGTCAGATGTGAGCAAAGTTCTGAACAAGAAAGCTAATATTGAATGTTTCAAAGTACATATACTTATTTCACATTAAAAAGTGATACACCAATCTAACAGCTTTAATTTGACGGTATAATGTAATATGTATCTCCAAAACCGGGATCATTGTGGTCTGGAATAGTGATCTACTCATGAGTTGGCTATACCACAGAGGCGTCGTATATGGATCGTCATCTGAGGAATAATTCAGACGATTTCAACGGTTTTCTTTTAAAACATTTCTAATGATTTTCCACATCTCATGCACTATTTCATATAGCATGAAGGTCAATGTAAAGCAAACTACAAGGTCAAAATTAAAGTGAAATTTGGAATAGATTTAAGACCAAATGGTTTTACTTTTCGTCGTGCTTCCTTTTGACGCACGAAAATAATCACATAATTTTGAATCTAATATTTGTCAAACACAATCAATGATGCATAAAAACTTTAGAAAGCATTAACGTGCTGGAACCTCTGACTTCATCGTTTTTTTCCGGTGTCTTTGACGAGGGTGGCGGGGCAACGGAACGTCCATAGCATGCGCCCTAGAGGGAAGTGCAAAATAAGGCACGTTAATGATCGGAACACACACTTCAAACAAGACTGGCCTGAAAAAGTCAAAACTGATTTTAAATTCGTAGGTTTTTATTTGTCAGTCCCACTTTGATTAAGTGTGAGAGCTCCTCTCACATAGGCCTATCGAGATTTAGATCTCTGGGATCCGTAACATCAGAAATAGATAAAGGTTTATTTCTGGTACAACGAGCCATAGAGGTATCAGGTCAGAAAGAGAGAATTCCCACTGGTGCATGGATGTCATGCCAGTGGCAAGGTTACACAAGCTGAATATATTATCACACTGCGCCCAAAACCATGGACTGCCTGAGGATAGGTGCTCAGCCTGATTCACTTTCTATACAAAAATATTTCCGATGATTTTTGTGTCATCAATGGACACTGAGCCAAGCGCTACGTACGGGACTGCAGTGGGATGTGGTGGTGGTGAAATGAGCTGAACATTTCTATTATGCTAACATTTTATCTAACCTCCCATGAAAAAGGTGTTGTCTTATCCCATATAATAACATGGAATGTGGAGAGATCGCGCATCATGGAAGATGACATATCCTGACATATGTCATGTAATGCAATGTAGCGGAAAGTCGTGTCCACTCCAAGCGTTGCATGCATCCCGTCAGAGTTGACCACTGTTTGTTTTCATAGATAGAGATTATACGTTTCGTCAAATAAAGATTATAACTAGGGAATCTAAGATTGAAAAAAATTTCGTTCAATCACGTTGAAATGTATCCCAGTTTATATGTGTTAGATTAAACCGCACACCATTCATGGTTACAAAGTGTTGTAGCCTTGGCACTCCACTCGGTACCTCTGACAACACCATCACACTTTATCGAAGAAATTTTTCGCTCAACATAAAGAGAATAACAGTAATTGGTACATATTCATCGAAATTATATACATGACTGTATATATTGTATGTCGGTGTTGCGTGAACCATTGCAGCCCCATAAATCCACATAACATAGACTCGTTGAGGAATGTGTTGAGATGATCACATGCACCATCATCATAACTGGAAACCAAGATGGGTTTCTGTTCATCTCCTGTCAGTCTTGGAAAGGTTTGTATGTCTTTTCATACTTGAAAAGCTTATCGGCAGAGCTTTTATGAAAATGAAATGCAATGTACATCTTTAATATCAGCTATAACTCATTGTTTGACAGGCAAATTGTATCACACCTTCTGGGGATTGTAGGAGAGGTGGAAGCTGTTGAACATATTAACGAGTATTTTAACATTGGCTGTGTAGTTTCTCTAGATGGTTTGTTGGATTGACATCAGAGCGCTTTAACATGTTAAATGCTTGAATACCTTTTTTCACACTCATCCGCAATACAGATGCTTTCTCTACACCCTGCTATATCAGTATGCACAGCAAGGACACATGCTTCATCAAGGCTGCTTAGTACACAACTATCCTTCAAGCTTACTTTGTTCGTGTGGATCAGTTATTATTGGTGAAATTTTGAGATTTAAAACAGCATTAACTGTCCTTGCAGGTTTGGATCAGAAATCAATATTATGAGCCGAGAATCACTGAGCATAATGACAATTATCAAGAATGAAACACAAAGACTTAATTTGAACGCTGCACAAATTTGAGTACATTGGAGCTGTAACCTGTAGTAGCTGTCATATTTACTTTTCAGCAGTGTATAAATATGCACACTATTATCAAACGTTAAAGGCCCGAGTAGAATATTGTCACTTGCTTAAACATGTTGAATAACCCAGCAATATTTTGCATCATCGATTGTATCGTTAAATTGACGTGGGCTATTTTGCCATTCATGTATGCCCTACAAGTATCGAATCTATTTTTTTATTGTTTAGATAAAAAATTCTTTCACGTTGAAATTAACCCTATAAAATAATTAAAATTGGCGTAAATATGTTAAATTGATTAGTTCCATGTCAGAGGCACCCATCACAAAATAAAACCATCATGTTCCAAATATATTTCGAATATTACCTTGACTTTGACCTTGAAGTTATTGATTGACCTTGAGCTTTATGCGATATGTAATAGTACATAGCATTTGTACAACAGTAAAATACACGATGTAATAAAAGAAATAAATTAAAAGCATAACGTTGATCCATTTAAGAGACATGTGCGAAAAAGACAACTTATGGTTGGAGCACTTATCTAAACAATTAAGACACTGTTTATTAGATCAATACTCCATTAAACCCACAAATGAAAGTTTATAGATGATGTTATTTTTTTAATAATATATCAAATAATTTTGGATAATTTGAAACATTTTAAATGGGCTATTGAATGATGGAAATAGTCCAATTTTCCTCGATTTTGACTTTGACCTCGAAATATCACGTGACCTTGACAATAAATGATCTCAAAAATATTTTTGTTGTGTCAATGATCCATCAGACAGATAACAGAACTTGAAATCATTAAAATCGACCCACCGATTCTTGATATATTATTTTTTCCAGATTTTGCTAATTATGGATACTAATCTGCTAATGACATGTTGATTAGGCGTTAATCGTGTCAGAATTGACTGCGCTATATCAGGATCGAAAGAGTACTTGTTACTGATTATCTGGGTGAAAAATGGTAATTTCTTCCAAAAGTGCTAACAGCCTGGACTATAATATTACTACAATTGGGGCTATTTGTTACGTACATACATCTGACACATGTATTTACCATAATCACTCACCTTTGCTCCATCAACGCCAATTGCTGCATTTTTCAATATACAAACTGGTTCCAGTTTCGTGGAATGGATCACAGTTCCTAAAAATATCTTCATCTTACGATTCCCGGTAATTAACTTCTGTTTATTTAGACAGACAGGCCACCTGGTAACATACAATAAATATGAACAGTTATCATCTACTGCCAGCACTAACGTCATCATTATAATATATTAACGACTCCTTTATGGAGGCATGATGTTTTCTACTGAAGCCCGCACTACTGAAACATGCAGCATTTAAGAGTTGTAATCCGCTCACATTCTTAAAGCGTTTGAAGGCTTACTCAATGCACTAGATTTACACCAGATTTAAAATAAAAATTACAAATTATGACGTTCGTACAGGTAGTTCCACAGGAGAGGGGTTTAGATTTATTTCTGGATCAAAAAACATTATGAATATCCTAGGTCTGGGTGTACCTCTCAAAAGTGTGCATTGGGAATAAAGTCTAAGATGGCCACCTTATCTATATAAAAACGATATGTTTGCATATAAGGCAGGTCAAAATAAGACGCTCAAATGATGTATGTTGAAAATATATCATGTGAGACATACCAGCACAAGATTGGTTCCTCAGAAATCTGTGGTTATAAAAAGATTGAAATCCTTATTTCCGATTCCCGTTTGAATTAATTATTTTTGGGAAATAGCGTTTGGCCCAAAAGATCACTTGGAAACTTGAAATATCTGAAATATGACAGACAGACGGGTCACCGTACTTGACATGTCATATATCAGATTTCACTGTCTTTTTAAGTTTCCACCACCTGGGGCACACTCACGTAAAGTACGGCATCTTCCGTGAAAATGCATCTCGCATCCCTATCCCTGTAGACATAACCGTGACAGATGGCTCCATCTGGAGCCCACCCTCTATTGACTAGGCCAATACTGCCTTGTTAAGGCAAGACGCCGTAGCTAGAATATTTGTAGGATCCTTACTTCGTTAAGTTTATGTGGCAGTTATCCCCGGCTTCCCGGACGCGAGAAGCTGTGGACGACTGCCTCGTTTCCGTACCTTGGTGCCGGGCGCACACAATTGCAGCCCATGCGGTCTTGGTACTTTTCCCGCACTTCAGACGTTACACTCGGCGACTACGGACGTGCCGTAGGTCGCTCTCTCTGAGTCAAACAGGACGTGCCGTACGCGGAGGTTGTGCTTTGTTGTTGCCTGATGTCTAACGAATAAACATGACAAGTGGAGAAAGAGTTTATGATTTATTTGGAACCGTCGACTCGACGGGGAAGGAAGTTTGTGTTGAAATGGTGAAGATTGGGCAGTTTCCCTCGTCCGCCATTGCGACCCTACACTAGAGACTCCAACGGTCACTTACAGGTACCTTCGGCGCGAGGGGCAACCCATCCCCCCATATATTTGTGAAAATTTATTTTCCACTACCAAACTACTTTGTACCTGAGAATATATTGATATTTCGCAACCCATCCCCCCATACTGGTGACCCCTGACGAATGATAGTCAATGCAACAGTGTTTTCACCTAGACGCCAGTTAAAATGCGCTGTTTTCAAGGATAGTTTTGATTAAATTTTAAGGGATTTTTTGAAAAAAATCAATAGCATTTTTTTCATCAGGTACGTGAAAACTGTAGGTCATTCTTTATATGCCAGTTTAAATTAGTCAGAAAGAGTTATCAGAGGAGAAACACGTTTTTTTACGTCGAAAACGGCGTAAATTTCTAATTTTTGGACAAAATCCCACGTGTTTGGCGCTTTTTCAGGATGGCGACCATGTCCGTTTCTCTAGAAGAATCCTGAAAATTATTCTCATAGACTTAGGCTACCATTTTTTCAATGTAAGAGTTTGTTAAATGCTTTCATCCTATTAATGCCACTGTAGGCGAATAGGAAGTGGGTATTTTCGGAAACTCAATTTTTATCGTTGATTACCATAATTGGGTGACTCGATTTTAAAGTCCATAGACGAAGCCTCGTCATTTTTTCAATTTTTCAGCAAAATCGACAAGAAATTATAAATATCGCTTCGACTCGGGTAACCTTTATTAGGTTTAGGGCCAAAATAAAATTGTTTCCCTAAATGAATGTCAATAAACGGTCTTATTTGGTCTGTTAAAAATATTCCCAGGACCGTAGGTCAATATTTTATTACTATTATCATATGTTATTTCAGAGAATGCTGAATATTGTACATGTATTTGGTAGGTGAGCGCCATTTTGGACGCTGGTTCCCCCAACTTAGCTGATCGCCCGCCGTGGGCAAACACGTGTCCCGCCATAACCGGCATGCATTTGGACAGTGAACCTGTGTCGCCACATCACATTAGCATCAATTAAGCCGCCATTTTGATTTGGTGGAGCTGATTCCTCACGTGTTCAAAACTATACACGGACTAGTTTTAATAATATTTTTTAAAATTATTTATAAATTTTCTTTTTCAAAACGATTGAAAGTGAGGAAATATAAATAAGTTGTTTCGAAAACGAAATTATAACACTAATTGTGTAAGATTTTTTTTCACTTTAAAACGCCCTTCGGTGTTTGTAATCGCTCTAGCCTATTTAGCGCCTTATTTGGGCTCGCAGTAGGTAATGAATATGCTAATGTGAGGCGAGACGGGGCCGCTGATCATGTTTTTATGTACACACCGTTCCACGCATGCTGACACAGACAGGCAGCCACATGCTGTCTGCCGCACATGTTAGCAGCACCGACAATACATCATACACACACCCACCACAGACGAAATAAACACAACCGCTACGACGACAGCCGGTTTATACGTCAATCAATGAATCGAAGCGAGCGATTGATTCGGACGTTTGTAAGAATGACTCGGTGATGAACGTGCCATTATAAAAAAAAAACGTGTAATGTTCATCACAGACATAATTTTTCAGCGAAATGATATACTATATCATCAATCAGCATAGACTACTGTCAGTCATGTTTTAAATATTTTCCTAAAATTATAAATGTAACTGTTTTTATTCGCAGTCACATTTAGTCTATCAGTTTGAGAACGAAATTTTCTCACGATAGTTTATTTCTGAAGTTTAAATTTTTCATAAATACAGGAATATTTGATTTGACAGATGCGCTATTGTGAAACATTGCCAATATTTGCATGTGTTTTTCTACTTGCGTGAATTTTTTTTTTTCACCCAGGTCGATTTACAAAATACTATTATCTTAGCTTAGCATAGCATGTCATAATTGTATCTGGCATTTTTTATGTACAATTTCGACCTACGGTTTTCACTATACCATTATGCATGTGTGTGAATAAGTGAAAACGTTTTATGTCAAATATAGACCTTCAGTTTTCACTAAAATAAATATATACCTTTGTGAACTAGTGCACAGCACTTAGGCGCAACCTCAGCGACGCATTTTCAACTATATCTGCAACCCCTGTTTCTCGCAACATGCGACATAGCATGAACATTTTCTACAGTCTACATTTCTAAGATTCAGCCTATTACAGACATTTTTCATCTGATTTAGACGGCAACGTACAACTCCGACGGCAACGTACAACCTATCCGCGCACGGCACGTCACGGACATAGGCCACGGGAGGGGCGACCGCATACCCTGGCCAAAGGCCTGGGGTGTGCGCCAGCAATATGAAGGCTAGCCACCGACACGGTGGAGGTAGACCTACGTCACTTCAACAAGGTGATTGAACATAATATTAACGACGGCCAATTACAGTTTGGCATTGTTCACATATATGACATTTTTATACTCGCTCAGGCCTGCACAGCTAGCCAAATAGGTGGCAGACTGAGTGCTTCATTATTTAAATGACTTTACTAAATAAACGATTTCAATTTGATATGAACTATGTAACGTAACCTCATTTGACAGGTTTATTAATGCTGACAGTTTTGTGGCTCGAATCAGCATGTGTGATGTGGGCCGACCTTTCAGCGTGACCGTCACAGGTGCCGTCCACGCGTCCTGCGGCGCTACTCAAATACGGTCCTGTCTATAACACAGCACACAGCGTGTGCCGTATAAATCTATACACCACGCATCAACAGCACAGCCGACAGACTTTATACACGTGATTGTCTGCTTCAGCCGACACGGCTAGCAATCAGCATCAGCAGTACATTTACTGGTACGGCACAGCATAACCAGATCAGCATCGACTTCAGAACATTCTACGATTTCAGCAGTCATTTTATTATACCTACCTGCATCAGCCTTACAGAACATAATAATTTCATATCCTGCATATTTTCTCAGATCACTTATTATTCAACTCCATATTGAATTTTTCATTAATAGTGATTTTTTTATTAATTCCAGATTGTATATTTTCGTGCCTTATATCGCCTCCGACTTTTACAATACATCGCTACCGACTTTCACCATAATGCATAGGTCTGTTTCCGTTCACCGCACGTCCGGTGATCTGACGCAGACATGTGCGTTTGTTTAACTTTAATGTTTATCCAACGCAAGAGGGCAACTTTTGCGTTTGGTGCGCCGGTCTTGAGCCGGTCATGTCCCACACGTGACATTTCGTGGAACAACTAGTTCCACTGCACATCGAACGAAACATGTAATCATGTCTTTTTGCGACCAAATCGCAGAAGTATTTTAAAACCTGTGGTAGGACACACGCCCGAAACAGGTACGAACATACAGCATAAAACGCCAAACAAACCACAGAGATCGACGGCTACCAGGACATCTAGTAGGAATCCACAGGGTCCACCTAGAACTGGTAGTGCGGACACTCCGACGTCCAACGGGACGAGTGTTAAAACGAAAAAGTCGACGGCAGTCAAAAGCAGTCAAAAATCGGCCACAGTCCCAAAGCAACTAGATGTTAAAGTCAACTTGTCTAACAGAGACAATACTTATATAGCCCCCGCCGTATCCCGCGCTAACGGGAACGGCGGTGGTTTACGAACGTATTCCCGCATACCTTTACATCTACGGGGTAAAACCCCGGGTGCTGCTGACGCCGTAATCGACTCGACCAAAAGCAACCGTGCGAATATCGCTAATCGCGAAAAAATTTCGACCGACCAAACAGTGCGAAAAACTAGAGTCGGATGAATAATCCAGACTCCTGCCCGGTTCGTGCAGATGGTTCACGCCATAGTGGCGCCTAACGACATCTATGGCAGGCCCAACCGCATGCACTGTATTAACAATGTTTTTAAATTGTAAATGAATATGCCAGGCCTGGCAGCATTGTGCACAGATATATAAAATGTAAAGACATTTTTCTAGCAAGTTAATTGCTAAAATACGAATAGAAATTTGTGTTAATTAAATGAATGGGTTGATCGCAGCTTGCAGCATATGAATACATACATAAAGGACAGTTGGTGTTAAGAGGATGGGACAATTCATGTATAATGCTGCGATTTCAACCACCCACGCTGTAACCACACACGCTATATTTTTTAAACTATGCTTAGTTATAAGAGGTTACATATTTTTACAACCCCGCTACTTGCACGAAGCAGTCTCCTACACGTCAGTTGGGTCCTACGTTATCACTCACCCGGGGGTAATGTAGGATCCTTACTTCGTTAAGTTTATGTGGCAGTTATCCCCGGCTTCCCGGACGCGAGAAGCTGTGGACGACTGCCTCGTTTCCGTACCTTGGTGCCGGGCGCACACAATTGCAGCCCATGCGATCTTGGTACTTTTCCCGCACTTCAGTCGTTACACTCAGCGACTACGGACGTGCCGTAGGTCGCTCTCTCTGAGTCAAACAGGACGTGCCGTACGCGGAGGTTGTGCTTTGTTGTTGCCTGATGTCTAACGAATAAACATGACAAGTGGAGAAAGAGTTTATGATTTATTTGGAACCGTCGACTCGACGGGGAAGGAAGTTTGTGTTGAAATGGTGAAGATTGGGCAGTTTCCCTCGTCCGCAATTGCGACCCTACACTAGAGACTCCAACGGTCACTTACAGGTACCTTCGGCGCGAGGGGCAACCCATCCCCCCATATATTTGTGAAAATTTATTTTCCACTACCAAACTACTTTGTACCTGAGAATATATTGATATTTCGCATAGATAATGAATGCATGATCTTTACAAAATTCAGTTCAATAAACTAATTTTTTTTTTCTCAGTTTCGCCTTTATGTAATTACGGCATTTTACCTTAGCACGGCAGCATGGTACCTTAAAGCAAAATATATGCACATAATCCCAGATTAGCCGATAAGATATCAGCCGGAGCTATTCATGATTTATTGTCCATTGCCCAGGGATAAGTACAACACTAACTTTATATAATAAGTCGAATGAAATGAATGAGGTAATATCCTTTGTCTGCTTAATTCATTAACTGTATTATGTACTAATCATTTTGACATATATTCAGTCGCACATTATTATCTATTATTATTATTAAAATATAAAAACGTGTCGAGGAAGTGTTTCTCATGCACTACACTTCGAAAAGGAGTATTACAAATGTTTTTCTGCCGATAAACGTAAAACATGTTCTCCACTATTGCAGCGGCGACCATCTTGGATTTATCTTGGAAAGTCAGAGATCAGTTCGAACCCCGCTCTGGCATTCAAGTTTCAAAGAAACAAAATTCTTCCCTGTTCACTCGCAAAGATTCAATACTGTGGGGAGCCTCAGCGACATCTTACCATCCTTAAGAGGTTCTCCTGGCCTAGTTTAGCCTATATGTGCACAAAAGTGGACAAAAACTCCATTCATTTCATTTATACTAGTGGATTTATACACAAAAAATATTGTCAGAAATGAGTTTATCATTAGAGACAAAATACACTTCGAAAAGTGGTATTGTACATAATGTTCCGTCCAATTGTGAAATAAACTTGGAAAATGGCGTAAAACATGGCAAGTAACCCGAGAAAGTCTGATTTTTACTGTCCTGACATATCATTGTTACTAAAAAAAGTGCATTGGCAAATATTTATAAGAAATTTTCACGAAACTTGAAAATTTGACAATTCAGAATGTAGGCCTACTATGGGATCCCTGATTGTCCTGCAAAAACGAGTAATCACTAGATTTGTTAAAAGCCAAACAATTTTATCCTTATGACAATATTCCAGAGAGGTAATACGTAGGAAACAACGACGGCAATTACCACATATGGTTGAGATCCCGAGAGAACACAAACACTTACTACACTGGTGCTTGACTCAGTCTCAAGTCTTTTTTTAATTTAGCTAGCAATGTTTTAAACAAACAAAACAAACAAACTTATTGTTTTGCTCGTTCTGTGCATTTATCAGGTGTTTATAGTTGATCGGTAGGCTATAAAGTAAAGTCACCCAAATGTGAACAAAAAATAATCTTCAATATGTTTGACCTGATTCATGGGGCGACCACACCAGTGTCAGCTCAGCAGCTGCTTGACTATTGTAGATCATAGACCCACTCGTGTAGAGAATTTAACATTTTATCACTTTGTATAATTTATAATACATAACGAGTGTGATAGGCCTATGCAATAGGCATGCGTACCTCAGAGATGACTTATAGGCCTACAACGACTAAAAACAAGTTAATAATGAGAAGAATAAAATATTTTTTTTAGAAAAAATAACTAGGGCCACAATGGAGCCAACTTTGGGAGAATGTTTAGTGCTTGCTGGGGAGGAGTTGATAGGGACAAGCTGACATAATTTCCCACCCTATAATGAATATTCATCATGTCTCAGTCCACCTACCTCCAGCTTAAAACACCAAATATGGCCATACGACACCACGTGATCACTATGGTGTACAACATACAAAAGGGACCGTCTACAAAAATCTCTTAAGGAAATGTGAAACCACTTGAAGAAGCTCGAAAGCGTATGCGTTAATCAAGTATGATCCCCGAAAAAGACCAAATAATGAATGAAATACCTGTTTTATGAATGAAGTGACGTCACGTTATGGACCAAATCTGCGTCCAAAACACGACAATAAGGTGAGTGGGGCTCTCGCCCCACCCACAAAAACATATGCCTGGTTTAAAGCTATAGACCACTCTATGTATGTTTCGAGTTTTAGTTGTACCCCAGTTGTCTCTATCTTTGTAATCAGCGCGGTGCATTCTAGGTACAGACGTGTCCCGCTGTTCGTACACAGCAGACCACTCTTTTAAACGCTGCAGTTCGACAAAGTAAATTTGTACTGTGCAACGTACGTGGCAATAAAGGCATGTTGCAAGTAACGCTGCACATTGTATATATGAATATCGCTTCACGTTGCTTTCTGCACAATCATGAAAATATTGCGACAGAAACAGAAGGAAGCCAGAAACACATTGTAGAAATAGAAGTTACTAGTTGTTGAGATGCAATTTATTAGTGCTGTTTACATAGTCTTGTTTTTTTGTCGAAATACAATTAGGCCTACCCTTATAGGCTTACAATTTTATGAAAATAGGCCTATATAACTTGTTTTTCAACGAATCTTAAAATGCATGATATCAGCAGAGATGCAATTTGACCATATGCCATCTTGTAGCCTTTTTCGACAGGTCCAAGCTGCATCGCGATAGCGATAACTTCTATTTTATAAGTTCTACGCCTAGCATTAAATTACCCCCAGCTCTACCAACAATATATTTACGAAAGGTCAATGAATTTTAACCACTTTAGATGAATAGTTTGAAACACATAGTGGCAAGTCAATCGCAGGCCCTCGTATATTTATCATTACAATAAATGCCATGACATGACATGCATGCGCGGTCATGCTCGTAGACTTCCCAACAGTTTCTATCGAAACATGTGATGATGTGTGCGCATCGGAAAGCTTGTGCAGTTTAACCTGATAATTTATGTATTCCATTATTTGTAAAGAATAATAATAAAAAAAATCATCGACGTATTATGATGGTAAAATTATAAGCCTACTGTTTTTGTGTCGAGCCTAACCCTTGCAGATATTTTCGATGAGCGGCCACTGGCAAGTTGATATCTAGCCTAGCCATAGAAAGTCCACAACTTCAAGTGTTTGAACCGTGGTTTCTGAAATTCGTTTCACCTTAAGATTCAAAGTTTTTCAACATGGCGCTGAGTGAGAGGGATTGCCACGACATGCCCAAAATATGCAAACAGAATTAAAAAAATGAGGCGTGTAAATATCTGAGGTCGTCTCATTGTAGAGGAAAAGATGCTGATTCTAATAAACCCTCTACTGACCTGATTAATCGTCGCCAAATCTTACGCATTGACATCCGAAGAATGTCGCGTGATTTTATGTGGTCGAAAACTGTTGCTGGAATATGCGGTTTCGGTGGAAGCTGAGACTAGTTTTTAACAGGGTTGATGTGCCTGCTATCGCCTACGATTACCTGTAGTTGTAATTTGAATCTACCACTAACGTTACTGATAAAAAATAATAATGAAAATGTGACAATTATGTCGATGTCGTGACTGACAAGTGTTATAATAACAACCCAGAGACTAAGTATGTAGTGTTGAATATGTAGGCCCTATATATACATTATTTTATTTTTTTATGGATTTGTGCCTATTTTCCAAATCAAAAGAAAACCAAATTTGAGCCTACCCAGATATTCCATATGTGAAAGTTTCATCTGTTAATGTAGCATGGTCAATGCTGTCGAAAGTGGCCAGCAAGTCAAGCATGGTCAGAGCTGTAATTTCACCCTTGTCCATACTAAAATGTACTTCCAGTAAAGCCGATTCTGTAGAATGATGTCTCCTGTTGGCTGATTGTAATGGATTGCATAAAGGGTTATTTTTATATGAGCTTGCAGCCGATTCGCTACTACGTCCTTTTTGAAAATTAATCTCAAGCTGTATACAGGCCTATATTTTTTTCCGTTCTTGTTTAGGAAGTGATGTTTTTTTGAGTAGTGGTCTTACATGAGCTTCTTTGAAATTTTGAGGAAATGTAGGCCTACTAGTTTTCATTGAAATGTTAAAATCAGTGATGGGCCAGTTTTTCAGCATGCTCGTGGGAATGGGCTCCAGATCACATGATTTTGGCGATGAGCTCAAAATAACCTTTTTGATTTCATCTTTTTGCCTGTAGTGTAGAACGATCAAAAATAATTTCAAGAAAGGGAGATATTTCGTTCTTCAGAATACAATTCGGCAGCTTGTATGGTCTGGATACCTTTCTGCCGTTGGAACCCTCAAGTAATTTAGTTACACCTTGAACAGTAGGCTAGTCCTTATTTCGAAATTAAGCATTTCAGTATTCGGTGGTCCTGGTAAATTAGGGCTCCCCCTGTCAGGGCTTTTTGTTTTTGTACATTTTCGTCCGCTGCCGCCGCGTTTGGCCGCACCTTTACCTTGTCACCCTGACATCTACAAAAAGGCTTCCCTGATTCATTCAGTGTTTCAGATACTGTTAACTACCGGTAACATTTGCTTAAGCTGCATCAATTTTCAGAAATTTTTGAAAAATATTCGGGTCATGTTGGGCATCTTTGATCTTTTTTCGTTATCCTGATAACTTCAAAGCGCACCGCTTGCCCGATACACTCAATATTCAACGTACTGCATGCTAGTATTATCAACTTGGAGACAGAGTCTCCAAGTTTTTAGTTTGAGTTTCAAGACAAACGTCTGTCGTTAACTTCCGCTTTACATCTGTTCTGCCTGTGCAAAATCAAAAGGCATTATCTGCTGCCTGGTAAACTATGCATTTACTGCTTTTAACTGGCTCCTCTTGCCATGGCGCTACCAAAATGTCGTTTTTGCTAACTTGTAAATCAAGTATATACTTCCTTTACGCTGATGTCACTGCCTCCTTTTTGTTAGTAACAGCATGTTCAGTAGACAGTATCTGCACACTTGTGAAATAAGCAGATCTTGGTTTTGCTGTGAGCAGAAGGGTTCTATGTCATGCTTGTTCTAGGCGGTCAACATAATGCACTGACCGAATGTTGGTTAAATGTTGTGCCAACATTTATAACACTGTTCCAACATTAAAGTAACATTGTGTCAGTGTATCAAGTTGCCTGTGCCTCCCGCGAAAATGAGATGTTTAGCCAATGCTGTTTTACTGTTGAGCCAGGGTTGTAGATGATGGGCCAGCATTAAACTAACATTGTGTGAACATATATCGTGCTAAGGCCATTCTACTGGTAGGCCAATGCTGGCCCAGTGTTGTAAACGGTGGGCTACATTAGGCTAACATTGTGTCATTGTCTGGTGTTTGCTGTGTGGCTGTGACCAGGTGACACCAGAGAAGCTAATTCAGTGGCCGGCAGTCTGTGGTGGAGGGGTAGCCCCCACCCACCCTCTCTCCTACAACTGACATCTAGAGGAGTGTTATGCAATATAGAAGTTAGGTCTTGGCTAAGATATCTATCTTCAATAATATCACATTTTGTATTATTAAAAGTAGATTTTTGGCCTTGGCAGTTAAAGGCATTGTAAATTCATATAATTTATACATTTCTAGTGTGTAATACGACTGGATAACGTCTTTTTTGCTTCAGTGTGTAATACGACTGAATAACGTATTTTTTGCAATGCTTGTTCATTTATCATTTAGTTATCAGCGCCAATACGCTGTCGTGCAAAAGCAAACGGCAGTAACTGCGTACTACGAAAGTATACTGTTACTGCTGTTTGCCGAATTGTAATTGCAGTTTGTGCTCTGATCAAGACCATAATCTGCTTCTCCTGCGAGAGAAGTCGTTCAGCCAATGTTGGTTTAATGTTAGGCCAATGTAATCGACGTCAGGACAATATTAAATATACATTGTGGAGTGCCTGGCGTTTTTGCGAGTGGTGACGACGCACTCAGTCCTGTTGATGTCATCACAGGATGTGATGATGTTCTGGTAGCTCTATCGTATACAGGTATATTGCCTGTTAGTAACCGCGGTTTATCACTGGAAATATGTTTGGTAAAATAGCTAAAAAATCGACAGGTGCGGTTTATAACCAGACATTCAGTGTGAGCCATTACGATTTCCGGTGAAAATAAGAGTGTTTGCCGGGTCTGGCAACCAACTGACAGACAGGGTAGGCCTATCGTCACCTGCGTTGGTGTGAGCTTTGACGCTTGACTATGAAGTCAATTAACCAGCTGCGTCCCAATGGGAATAATAATAATATGGACTATATGCAAGCAAATTTAACTACCGTATATCCCCGTGTATAATGCGATGTTCTTTCTTACCTATTCACGCCACAAAAAGGCACCTCGTATTATACATAGATGTAGAATTTATTATAAAAAAATTAGCGCTCTAGCAGCAAGATCAGTGTGTGCAAAGCGTATCTGTAAACGTAGGCCAGTCAGCGTGTTTGGTAAGTAGTAGGCCTGCCGATTGTGATAATGCACACAGTGAGTACGATACACTAACGTAATGCTGGGTCAAAGTTAGGACAATGTCGACAACTCTGGCCCAACATTTAAGCAGCATTGGACAGTGAGTCGTGGTACAATGTTGGGCCACCGTTTGCGACGCTGCAGCTGACACAACATTGCTGCAGCACTGGGTGAACGTGTCGTGTTTGCTGGAAGTCCCCGTCTCACGTCCCGCCATAAGACAGCTACGCGCGCGGCACCTTTGACAACCACGGGCAGATAAATGACACAGTTTGTCTGAAACCAATTCACACTCCTCTGTTCATTTATAATAATAATGATTTAATCTAAGATCACCTTTCATATTGGATTGTTCAACTTTGTACAACGGTAGGCCTATCTGAACATGATATTTTATTAAGATGTATTGGAATGTGAGAAATGTGTTTACGAAATATAACAAGATATTGATCACTGATCATATTTCATATGGCAAATTCTATACGTGTAGGCCTCAGAATTCCCATATTGCTGGGATAACATTAACGCCTACCGCTGTTGCCGCTGTGTGGCATGTGCGTTATTACAGTTTACACCCTGACACCTTATAGAGCCACACACCTCTTGTGTCTAGACAATGCGGCTAGTCTGCAAATAATTTACAAACCCATTTCATCTTGGAATGTTCTTATTTGAGCACGATGATATCAAAATATGGTCTTTGTAATAGATGAATTAAAATAATATAAATTTGTAGGCGAAATATAAGTATTTTAAAATCTGACTGATTACATTTCATACAGTGTATATGAAGCATATGCAGACCTCAGAATGTCTGCCAAAAACCAGACAGTCCTGACGATATCCACCCTGCCGTGGAAAATGAAAATACAATAGGCCTATCTGCTTGATTTACAAGTAAGCAGATACTGCCCTTTGGTTTTGCAGAGCTGTACTGTTGCCGGTGTTTCCGCCATTGAGTATGGTGTATGCAGGTGTTTGTCCTGTGTCACGATAATAGCCGTAGGCCTACATTATGATGAATTTAAAGATTTAATAGATAACGCTATAAATGAAAAATCGCAGCTTTTTTCAACTCTAAAAGAAAATAAAGTAGAAGATGGCGACGATAGTATACTACTCAGGGATATCTCGATTCAAGAAATAAAACTACAATTAGATAGGACCAAAGGTAGGTCTGCTCCAGGAGCAGACGGAATTAAATACACTATAATTAAAAAATGTCCAGAAATAGTATTTGAGAATTTAAAAACTATGTACAATCAGTGCCTAAAAATAGGGTATTTTCCAAGTAAATGGAAGGAAGCTCAAGGAATTATGCTCCCAAAGCCTAAAAAAGACAATAAAATTCCAACTAACTATAGACCAATCAGTTTATTAAGTTGCATAGGCAAACTTTTTGAAAAAATAATTGCTCATAGAATGCGCAGTAAATTAGAAGAAGAAAATTTCTTTATTAAATGGCAAATAGGCTATAGAAATAAAAGATGTGCTATGGAACACATTCTCAGACTAGCTGATGATGCGCACATAGCACATAGCCGTCACCATAAAGGAGCTGCAATCTTTATAGATGTAGAAAAAGCTTTTGATTCCGTATGGCACAACGGACTAAGATATAAATTAATGAATACAAATTTACCAGATAAAATAGTAAGATTAATGTCTTCATTTATAACTGACAGGAAAATTTCAGTCAAAATAAATAATGAGACTTCAGACAAAATTTCACTTAATGCCGGCACACCTCAGGGCTCGGTTCTCAGCCCACTTCTATTCCTAATCTATGTAAATGATATTCCAATAGATCCCTACAGTAATACAGTAGGGGTCTCTCAGTTCGCAGACGACCTGGGATTTCGGACTTTTGCTAAAAGTGAAAAAACTAAATATAGGCTGGCCAAAGTTTTATCAGACCTAGAAGCATGGTGCTCCAAGTGGAGAATAAAACTAAATGCTAAGAAAACGCAGCTTATAATGCTTAAAACTAAGAAAAATATAGAACTAGAACTTTTTGGCGAAAAACTCACTGCAGTACAGCAAGCAAAATTGCTAGGAGTAACTTTAGATAAGAAACTGACTTTTAATGCTCATATAGATGAAAACGCTAAGAAAGGAAGGCAACGCCTTGGTCTGCTTAAACTCCTGAGCGGCTCAAAGTGGGGCTGTAAACCCAAAACACTAATGAGACTATATAAAAGTTATATACGTCCAGTACTAGAATACGGCGCTCCAGTAATTTTAGGAGCGTCAGAAACGTATATCAAGAAACTTCAAATCATTCAAAATAAGGCCATCAGAATAGCCTACAAATTGGATCCACTTTCGCACACTGAAGATATTCATAAAATTGCTAAGATCGATCTGATCAAAGATCGATTCCAAATTTTAACGTATAAATTCATAGATTCGTTTAAAGAGCATTCAGATCTTTTCAAACTTCAAAATGAATTAAGAGCTTCAAGAATTAAAAGAGGGCATAAAGCACATTTGGACAAATTAATATCAGAATATGCCGAAATTTATGATGAAAATTGAGACTGCTGTGTGAATGCGGCTAGAGTTGTGTCAGTACCGGTTCGGCGTCAATAGCGTTGGACCGACATTGACGCAACACTGGCAGCGTTGGCAGCACGCGTGAGTGACAAGAACAGCGAAGTGCTTTCACAGTGTGGCTACCGCGGTGCCAATGTCGGTCCAGCGCTAACAACGCTGAGCCGGCATTGGCGCGACGCCAGCGGCGCTGACAAGCACTCGTGAGTGTGATAACAGCGTTGACGCGTTGACGGGCCAACACCTACGGCGTTGGTCAGCCACCCCGTCACGATAACAACAGACGTCACAGTCTGTTGTCACTCACCACATGTCATCACAGGGGGTGATAATCCACATAATTGTCACCCCCCGCGAAGACTGTCATGGTGAGTGAAAGCAATGGTTTAAATCCCCTGGTGGCTCTGAAAAGAGAACAAGCGAACTTTCTTAATTTCACAATTAAGATGACACGCTTCTAGGAACTTTCTATTTCTCAAATTATCAACTTTAGACACCTTTTAGACCACTCCACCCAAATTCATGAAATTACATAACTCAGAACGCAATTACATTCAGAACGCAATTTTAAGTATGTCAAACATACTAAGTGAACTTAAGTGAACACGAGAGGCATAGGTTTAATAAAAGAAATGTCTCAAATGTTCATTTAAAGGATCTGTCAAAATTAAAACTTTATCGTCCTTTTCCATTCAGATTTCAAGAGTTAAGACACAAGATATAGGGTAGCTACCGGCTGATTCAACACCTCATTTAGACCACCGCGACCCTCTGTTCGCCGAGGGCGCATCAAAATTAATTAAATTCTAAAATGCTTCTATTTCCAGGTTCCTTGCCTCCCTTGCCGACCAGATATTTTCTAATGAGTATTATATACTAATGAAATATTTGGATAGGCTAAGAGAAAGCTTTCATACAAGCTTCGAATGCCTTAATCCCACTCTCAGCACCCTTCGGGTGCTAGGGTTCACTCAGCCGTATGATGGCCCCTGGACACTGCGGACATCCAAAATTTGAGGTCGTATTATACAGAGGGGTAGACGTTTTTCCCGTCATCCGAGGCATCAAATCCTAACTCGTATTATACGTGGCGTCTCAATATACGCTGGGATATACGGTAATGTAAATCATGTAAATTGAAACATACTTGTCAGCAGAAATAATTAGCTCTAAATGTTAATGAAATTTCACGATGGTAGATGATTTTAAACGTCACATATAATAGAAATATCACGGTATTGTTATTGTCCATAGGGCTGAGATCGACGTCATAACTTGGAGCTGTAGAAGTACAAAGCGAAGGGCGGCGATGGTGCCAGGGAAAGCTGACAGGCATTAACTGTTCACTTGTGATCACTTGTAGTTACTGCCTTTTGGCTTTGTAAAACGTTATACTACTACCCCAGCTTCTAAGACGTTGGGCCGACGTTGTTTAAGTATTATACAAATGTTTTGTGTTTTCTGGGACAGTTGTCCACCAGGTGCTGTTCTCTTGGTAGACACAGCGTGGCCGATATTGGGTTTAAGCTTCATAACCCCCTCGATCCCCTCGAACCATCACCCACAACCCTCGATCAAAAAGTCCCTCGACCCACAACCCCTCGATCCACAACCCCCTCCCCCCACAACAACATATTTTTTATCCCATTAGATGGTAACCAAATAGCTGGTAAGGTCGCCAGTCACAGCCCGAAAATGGAAACGAAGTGTCAGACAAGCTAGTAACCAAACATTTATACTTCAAGTAGGCCTAATATCGAGAAGTTCCCACGTTCAAAAGTTCCCACGTTCTGAGAACTTCAAGTCGCCATGCATATGAGACCCACTGCAGGCAGTTAAATCAATTATATAATTGTTGTCAACAAAACTGTTAGGGGGGCACTATTCAATCACCGGGGGGGGGGGGGGGGGCTGGATTATTTATCCCCGCATAATTTCAACACGTAGGGCTCGGTGACGCGTGGAGAAAAATGATTAGGCCAGCTAGTCCAGGTCTTGAAATATATTATTTATTTCATAAACAGCCTGTCCCGGGTTTGATTTGAAAATACTCCCCCCCCCCCCCGCCGATTGATTGGTGCATGACCCTCTAGAAATGTAGGCCTACTTTTAGGCCTATTCTGTGAAACACAGTGACGTCACCGGAATTCCTTTTAAATGGCTACTCGGTGAAAAAAATGCTACACAAGACCCCCTCCCCCATACTTCATTGTATCTGCTACATGTAGCTCCGTGAGTGTGTGCTTTATAGACTATGACACCAGTGTCGGGAACATGGGCGCTGTGGCTGGCATCACAGGTGAATGGGATAGGGTCAGCATGCTCATTGGTTTAAGTATAGACATGGCAGTGACTATCACCGCATAGACACATCCCAATTTCCCGTGGCTGGCAACACACGCGCTGACACGGGAAATTCACCCAATGTTGTCTCAATACTGGGCCAGCATCTCCACAGCTGGCACAACATTGTCTGCACAGAGACGCTCTGACTTGTAAACGCGGCACGCATATATGAATAGGATATATGTTTACCGACAGAGAATTTATTATGCCTTATTCATTAATATAGGGCCTAATATAAAAAACACAAATTAGGCCTATGTTATAAATAAAAAGGGTCCACCAATAGGCCTTACACGATTATAAACTAAACCTAAATCACCCATTTTCAACTTTGGGTCGAGGGGGTAATTCGGAATGGTTGTGGGTCAAGGGGGTTGTGGGTCGAGGGGTTGTGGGTCGAGGGTTGTGGGTTGAGGGTCGAGGGTTGACTTGATGTTAGATTAATACAGTTGGGCTAGCGTCGTTTATGCGCATCTAACATAGATGCAATGACGTTGAGCCGAGCTTGTATGAAATTATACAAATTATGTTTTGTGTTTGCTGGGAAACTGATTTTTCGGCTATATAGACAATAAACAAAAGAATTAAAATAAATGAAAGCCAAAATCAAATATAATAACATTACATTTGTCACCCGCCACGCGAGAAGGTACCTCCCCGCGGCTTTATTCAAATTATTTATGACGTCATTTAAAATTTAATTTTAATTATTACATAACTAAATTTAAAATATTAAAAATCAAATGAAACAAAAACTAATAAAGATTTTTCAATATTGAGACAGGAACCATACGGCTATCGAATCAATTGAAAAAAATCAATTTTGACAAAACTGAGCTTATGGCCTTTTTCGCGTGGCGGGCCTTCTGACAATCGGGCCTTCTCACTAATCATCCTTACTGGTTTTCTGACAAACGGGCCTTCTGACTAATGGGCCTTGTGACTAACGGGCCTTATGACTAAAAGGCGGACACCGGGTGGACGGATGGAAGGGTGAAACTATTTCATTATCTCGGTATGTGCCCTATAGGCCTGGTGGAAATACAACACATTGAAAACAATGTATTATATATATGTGAAAAATTTAGTCAGAAATAAACACATATCATTCGGTTTTATCTCATTCCGAAACATAACATGGGTATCTTATAAGCTTAAATAAAAGTTCTTTGGATGTTATCTTGTGCCAAAGCATAAAGTATCCAATGTCAGCTATAAATAATATTGAGTTCAAGACAACCATTAAAGTTAAATCATATTTTGATGTTTAAAATTAGTCAAATAATAAATTATCGTCACTTGAACTGTCTGTCTCGTCACTTGATGATATAATATTGTCATCCCCTAATAACTAAAACATCTGTATTTATGCACGAATGACCACATCATTATATAGTCCTACATTGTCAATTGCTTCTGTGCTACATAAGTGAGTTTTAACGACACATATGAAAAAATATATATATATATATATATTTAAACCAATATAGCACATCATCAATGTCATAAAAATCAATAATTGGAACCGTTTTGCTAATCAGCTTATAGATACCAGCAAGAATACATAGCACATCATCTTGATATCAGTAATCAGGTAATGTGTTTGTATATGTAGCAACAATACCAAAGGGCGTGGGCCTGGTGCCTGCTTGGAAAGACAGAGATCGCAGATTCGTCTCCTGCTTTGGCATTCCAGGTTTTAAAGAACAAAATGTTTCCTCCCTGCTCAATCGTAAAGATTGAATATTGTGGGCAGCCTACATGACCGAGAGATAACGTGCTTGGCCGCAGACCAACAGGGCTCAATTTCAAATCATGTGTCTGGAGGGCAGTGTCACCTCATTCATATCACCATCCCCAGGAGGTTCTTCTGGCCCAGTTTAACATATATGTGAACAAATGCGGCGTATAACCCCATTCATTTTATTTCATTACATTTGATAAAGCCAACTAACACCTGACCCGACGTTTGCCTGATAACATTACAGTAACATTGCAGCAAAGATCGTGTGAGTTGAGAAAGCCGGGTCCTTATCCTTGGGTCGATTTACTGTTAGTATTGTGATTTTCGTAATTTGCATTACGTAAGAGGGTGTAGTAAAAGTGCATTACGGTTACATGTGATAATGATGGATTAGGGCTGCTGTAGATTTCACGGCTGAGTAAGAAACATTAAAAGTTGATATTTTACAACTCCATGACAATTTTGTTAGGTTTTTTTAAGGCAGAAGAATTGAAATTGAAGAATAAAGACTTCGTGAAAATTCCTGGCTAACTGGGGCCTATTAAAAGACCCAGAATAAATAATAATTGCACATCTACTCTTGTATGTACATAATTTTTACATTGTAGTCCTGTAAAAACGATTTTTTGTCAAGCATTTTTTATTACGTGCAGTGAGCCTACTTCAGAATGTGTGTAAAATCAGCTAAATGTATGATGGGAATCATACATATAATAAATTCCAATGATGGATGAGATATAAATATATACTACCGGCCTATACATATTTTATTTTCATGATAATGCAATTCAGAGCATAGATATACATTCTCTGACACACCTGTAGCTGATATTTTGCAATGCTGTTGACAAGTTTCAAGGCCCCTGGGCCTCTTGTTTCCTAGACTGCATCAGTTTTTCAAAAAGTGAAGAAAAATACTGGCTCATAGCGGCCATATTGAATCTTTTTGGGTCAAAATTTAGCACCTTGTCACCCTAAAGCTGCTAGCCCCTGCCTCATAATATTACTTGATAATTCCATGTACAAAGTGATTATCTAGCAAAATTATTATTATTATTTATTTATTTATTTTTTATTATTTATTTGAAAAGTGCGAGGGGGAGCTTTCTTGTGTGTTTACATGGTAAACAATTAAATCTAGTTTAGTTTAATCTTGTCTGCTGATGACTGCATTATTTACCCCCCCCCCCCCGCTATCAAAAAAGACAAAAAAAGCCTTGACTGTCGGCTCCTGTGAGAACACTAATTGGCTGATGCAGCTCAATGGTACTAACCAGTCCCTAGCAAGGCCTTGTCTTGGATAAAAAACTGGAGATGGTACAGAAAAGGAGACCTACAAGATACACGTGCAACCGTTGGCACAATATGAGCAGTGTAAGTGTGATGAGTGGTCACTTCGGCTGGGAGTCTCTGATATCGCCCTTCGTAGCAACATGAGGCTCCAAATGATGTAGCCTACCGTAGCTAGTTAGCAAACGCCACCCTCCACAACGTGTTACGGAACATAGTGGAGGGCGAGATCGTTCTAACTAACCGTAGCCTATAACTCGTACACCTGTAGGGAACGCCTGTCAGAGGTGGCTGATCACATCCACAAGAAAGACATACATAGGTCATATCATCCAAAAATGTACAATTGACAATTTGCCATACATTTTTTATACTGCCTATATCATAAATATGTTTGTTATGCAAAACACTTTACTGTCATTTTTAATTCAGTGGACATGTCAGGCTCAGAAAATGTATATGGTTACATATGTTATCGACCTTTGAATATAAGCCACCAAGCATTGAATGTAGGTATTGGCCTAAAATTGAAGGATTTTGTCATTTACATGCGAAACTAATGGTTATATTCTTACAATATTTACTGTTATCTGTCACACAACAGTGTTCTGCGAAAATTATCTATCTGGAGCAATGTATTTTCAAGTATTGATGTACGAACAATTCACAGTTTTTTCTTACTCGCTCTATACTCATTCGCCTGTGATGTGCCTAATAAATATTCAATAATGCATACTTGCATAAAAAAATGATCGTAATTTTCAATGGGTATACAGATATTATTAGCAGAGAAAAAAAATGCGACAGCATAGTTGAAGGTGAAACTGCCAGGGTTTTCCATTTTTATACACACATTTATTAGGCACATCACGTTTTTTATATAATCATTTAGCAGATTAAATAAATTAAATCGTGTAAAATGAAGTGGCCTGGATGAATTGAACACGGAATAGTATCATAACTTACGAAAAATACCCCCCATGAAAAGCATTTCTTTAATTATATTTTGTGAAATTGGAAATCATGATGTGCCTAATAAAATACGTCTCAAATACATTTCACCATTTTCTACCTGTATAAAGAAAAGACTGAGCCAACCGTTCTTACGACATTGTCTGCAACTTATTCTCAGATGTTTTTAAGATAAGTTTTGTGTCCTTTTTACCGTCAGATAATATTTTTTAGTCGTAAACCGAACCAAGTAAGCAAAAAAAATCATAAAGTATAATGTTCGACCTAAAGTAATTAATTATTAGCGATGAATATGTGCAAACAGATCTACTGTTATTGTCAGCAGGACCTTCTCCGACGCCATGGGCGAATAGATCATCTGCTCATGAATTGGAAGGTGGCATTTCTGTCATACCTACACAGAATGTTATCGTGCATGAAGTGCCTAATTTTTATTTTCTTACTCTCTTCCACCTTATGAAATTAGAGCTTTTACATTTTAAATTCAGATAGCGCTTTAGGCACATCACTGTGTCAACATTTAGGATGAAAAACAATTAATGTTTGACGCTGTTTTTTTACTTCGGCATTGATGTCTAAAAATATCAATGCTTAGTTATGTGCTCTTTGTCATATCCGTCTATTGTGCATGCCAATATTATTAAGATAGGCTATTTGGACGTTTTTAATAAGAAAAAATTAAAAAGTGAGATGATGTGCCTAACAAAAAATTAGGCACATCATGCGAACATATATGTTTTTGCCTGATCATCTCCTGTGGGATTTCGTGAATTACAACTCCTTCATATTGTATTTTGAACTCAGAACTCGTACCACACAATATTCCAATATGGAACAGCCTCCCACTAGAGGTTGTCTCTGCCCCAAACCTTCCCACCTTCAGCAATGATCGGACTTCACATGCTGATTAAAATCTATAGATACGTCACGTTACCGTATAATTCGATTATTGCCTTGTAGTCACTTCTTTGAAAAGAAAATAAGTTCCTATTCATAGTGAATAAGATAGTATGGATTTATTGATATTTTGATAATGAATACGATAGTATGGATCTATAGATATTTTGATTAGGCCTACATGTAATAGAATTTTATGTAAAGATATATAATTATATGTAGGCCTATGAGTATGGGTGGACTGTAGGCCTAGCCTACATGTGTCATGAACTATGCATTTTTCTTAATATTTTATTGTAGACCTAGTTCCTATATTTTTTTGAATTGTATGTTTATTTTTTTGTATAAGATGACAATTCTGTCTGTCTGATATTTTGTATGTCAATAAAAGATTTATTATATTACGGACTAGCCAATGACGGGATGGTCAGCCCCCGCTCTCTCTGAAGTCAGAATGCCTTCTAACTAATTTCTAAAACAAGTAGGCCTATGCTTTTTAGGAATGTTGAGCAATGCCATAGTTAGGAATATCTTTGCGGCTATATTGCTGACGTCATGGACGTAGTACACAACCAAAACATTGAGATGCTGTGACGTTTTGCACATGCAGCTGTGTGTCATGTTGTTTATTTCTGTAAAAATGACTGAATTTTGATGAGTTTAAGCATTTCATGATGTCTGAAAACACCAGATATGTCTCAAATCATCCACAGGGACTTTCAAGGCTGGATTCCCAGCCATGGAGTGACGTATCCACATTCGATATGTTACCAGATGCAAATGAAGTGGACTTGGGATGCGCTTCTTCAGATCTTCTTGACGACCGTCTGACACGTTCTTTAGAATTGAGCTCAATGCCAGGACAAGATCCGTTCAATGACATTGACTGGCAATATTATGACTCTCTAAGTGCTTCTAATACTCCGTCACATACACCAGTAGCCGCTGTTAGAACATGGGGGCACTCTCCAAGAACGCCTTCACAGTTAACATCAGAAGCCAGCAGGTGTGAAATGAATCATGGGACTACGTCTACGAGTAGGCCTATCAGAAGTACACATGGACATGGTGCACAAGGACGGACAAAAAATATTTCTGCGAATCTTTCACGACCAGCAAATACAAATCCTTCTACTGAAGTAGAGAACACTGAGAAAATCAAGACAAAACTGCTTGCTGCTTGGAACAATATGAAATTTGGTAAAACTAGTCTAAGAAATAATAAATCAAATAAACTGAATAACGTTATTCGTACAAATTATTATGACAGTCAATCGGTTAAGCAAAAACATTTTTTGATAGATTATCATTAGACTAGTGGCATTGCAATTGCATGACAGTTAAATAGATTTTTTAGATAATTACGACTTATGTAGAATTATTTCATTATCTGTAAATTTAAATTATGATTAATAAACATGTCTGGTTGATATATTATAATATAGCCCTACATGGTCTTAGGCCTCTATTATGTAACATTTTAAATCTTTAACAGGAATGAAAATGAAAACAAATTTCAAGTATAACTCACAGATATGGCTCCTGGGGAAGTGCTACAAATGCACACTTTCAGGTTGGTGCAAACGGCTATTCCACACAGTAGAGTTGTGCAAAGCTGAACAAACATTTTTTGAAAATCAAGATATCTGTCATCATTGACAAAAAATATGTTGCAATTATATTGCAGTCATGTTGCTCTTTAATTAAACCTTTTTCTTTTAAATCTGTGCCTAAGTTTTCAGTGCAGACTTCATGTGTGTGCTCAACAGACTTTGTGAATTGCCTGCAATCATGTTTCACAAAACATCTAATTCAATTTGTCATAAATATACTCATTTTGTGCATGTATACTATTGTATGTGTATAAAGTTCTGTAGGCCTATATGTATATATACATTTTTATATTCTTCAGACAAAGAGGACCTAAAGAAGAGAGGTCATATGACAGACTTTGACAGATTTAAGAGAGATTTTTGCAGCCGTCTTTGGTTCACCTACAGAAGAGATTTTCCACCTTTAGCAAACACACAATTTACAACAGATGTTGGTTGGGGTTGCATGCTCCGTACTGGACAGATGATACTGGCACAAGCATTTGTTATTCATTTTCTTGGCAGAGGTAATTTTTTTCATAGAAAAATGTTAATTAATGCAGTGTATCAGATTTCTGAAAGACCTCAATTCCCTTCCTGTTTATGGTTAAATGTTTTGGTGTAAAAACATTATGATTTTTTTCATAAAATGTATATACTTTTAACAAAAACAAATGATATATTTAATGTGGGTTTTCAGAATGGCACTCACAGTCTAGTCATCATAGAATGCAGGAGTCTATTTATCATCACCAGATTATCCGTTTCTTTGGAGATTTACCAGGGATGGAATGTCCTTTCTCTATACATCGACTGGTTGAAATTGGTGTTGAGTCAGGGAAACAGGCCGGTGATTGGTATGGCCCTGCTTCAGTGGCTTATGTGTTGAGGTATATTGTTTTATCATCCATTATCTTACTGTTTCCATTACCTTACGGTTTGTATTTACTAGAAATAGTAGCATATATGTTTGTCATCAAATGTTCTTCACTTTCATTAGTTTCAACAGCGGCATCAGCCCGTTTAAATATCAAAGCAATAGGAGAAGCTGTGTTTTCGATACGGAGTTTATCATATTGCAGCAATTTAATTTTTTTAGCATTACAATATTTTTGGAATGTAAGACGCTGAATTAAATGCCCGCTAATGTATAATTATGTTATTTAATACAATTAATACCTTATCTAAGCATAAAAAATGATATAGGAATAATCCAGCGATGGAAGAATAAATCAAATATTTTTATATTTTACCTCCCGGTAGTTATTTATTTATTTATTTATTGGATCATGAAGTATCACAAACAGAATAAATTTATCCAAAAACTCAGTCTAGTTTTTATGATAATTATTTATGTTTAATGCATTGATCTGTTTATGACATGCTACAAACTATTTATATAATTTATTAGTCAATAATTCTGTTGATTTTATTAGTCAATGATTCTGTTGATTTTATTAGTTAATGATTCTGTTGATTTTATTAGTCAATGATTCTGTTGATTTTATTAGTCAATGATTCTGTTGATTTTATTAGTCAATGATTCTACTTTATCAACCAATTATTTTATAATTCATTATGTTGTAAAAATACTATACCCATTTTAACGTAAAGGTGTTGACAATTAATTTCTCTAGCGCGTAAACAGTGTTACAACACTAACTTCGCACCTCTCCCGTTGCATAACAAGCATGATGTTACATCACCTTGCCGCCCCCTGTATAACCCTTAGTGCACCAATTTGCAAGAAATTCCGTTCCGGTTTGAACAGGTTAAATACAATACAATTTATGCTTTTGGGGAAAATAATGAGTCCGGTATTCCGAGTAGACAGGTTCCGGTCTGGAGAGGGTTCATTAGTATTGTTTCGAGTGTGATTATTTCGGGACCAAATAATTATTATGGTATAGACAGGATTCCGGTTTGTACAGGGTACGGTATGTACAGGTTGCACTGTATTTATATTATCAATCTAGAGATGCAATTCTGAATTGATATCTTAAATAAATTGCCTCATTTGACCCAAGTGTTTACTTTTGTGATAATGCAATCTGCTAATAGCTAATATCTTGGGATTATGTGCTCTTTATGGATAAATTTATAAAGCTTGTTTAGAAGGTGAAAACTGCATGTGCATATATGTAAATGAGGCATAACTTACCGAGATGGGCAAAGAATTCACGGAAAAATCACAGTTTTAATGAGGTCAGCTGTTGATTTGTTAATTACATCACCTTGACAGTACCGGTACATCCAGTGGTTATAAAAAACTTGACATGTATATTCAATCTTCTTAGCTTGACAACATGGAGTAAGCAGTCAGTGGCTGGTTACTGCCTGTGTCAATTTAACACTACCGTGGTGCAACAGCTCCCAGAGCTTCCATATATCTAAAACTAAAACATCAAAACTATTTATTTTCAGAGATGCAATGGAGCTTGCACCTGTATGTAATCCTCTGTTAGGGCAAATTTGCCTGTACGTTGCACAAGATTGTACCAGTAAGTCTTTCAGTCTATTTATTTTAGTCTATCTAAATGTACATAGCAGTTCTCGTCTATTTGTGAATGCAGATTAAAAAACAATTTTATTTCACTAATCTATTTCATTGATAGAAATGCTATACCTTTTTTATTCACTTGTGATGTAAGTTATTTTACAATATTTTTAATTCTAGTTTTATGTTGCTATTAATGAATGTTACTCACTTTGGAATGGAAATTTATTTGCTGACAGTAACATTAAATTTGTTAGATGAACATATTCTTTAATAAAAATTGTACAAATTTAAGTACTTTTTACCCACTTTAAGTTGTTTTTCCACAGTAGGCACAACTTCAGTTAGTTTAAAATTTCAACTGTATTGTTCTGTTTCATTCAGTATACAAGCAGGATGTGATAGACCTGTGTACACAGCGTCCATCTTGTTCCCGACAAGCGTCACACAGCAGCACAGAAGACGTCATGTCCGCTGATGCCGGCGATCCGGTGCTAGTAGTTGATGACTACTGGAGAGCAGTGGTCTTGCTTATTCCAGTCAGATTGGGTGGAGAATCACTAAATACTGTCTACACCCCGTGTGTACAAGCTATGCTTGAGCATCCGTCCTGTATTGGTATTATCGGTGGCAGACCCACACACTCCGTATTCTTCATAGGCTGGCAGGGTGAGAAATAACAATATGAATTGTAGTCTTTTTCCTTCTAATCTTAGAGGAAAAAAAAGTTTTATTGACCCACTTATTACAACCAATATGCAGAAGGTTTAAAGTAAAATACCCCTATCCTAGATACGTATACATGTACCTTCTTGTGACTTGTGAATATATACAGGTATAAAATGTTTTTCAAGTCGTCAGAATCAAGTCATCAGATTCAAGTCATCAAATCTTAACACATATTATACACAGCATCATATAATACACTGGAAAATACAGTACCGGGTATGCAATAAATGAATATAATATAGATCATGTATTGATTTCGTGGTTCTCTTTCCAGATGACAAATTAATATATTTGGATCCTCATCTTAGTCAAGATATGGTTGACGTAAGACAGAGGGATTTTGATCTTCAGGTGAGTAAATATAATGAGATAAGAATATATATTAGAAAATAATAATTATGTTTATAGTACGGTACAGACGTTTCTGTATGATAACTAAAAGCTAATAACGTTTATAATTGCAGTGTGCTTAACAAGTGGTTATACTAGCACAAATACAAAACTTCTTGTACCGTCAAAGTAGTTTGCCCAAGATAGCTCAGGCTCCGTCTGGAATGAGTTAAACATGTTCCTGTTAGTCAATGGAAGGGGTCTTAGTACATCTTTGTACATTGATAGGGGTGGTGTCTGCCTAGAGTGTTTGTCTTATCCGTATTCTCACAAGTAGTGTAAACATAACAAATTGTCGGTGTGACTTCACACAGGCGGGATAATGTGTTTCCTTCTATCAATTTCAATTGTCTGTATCTATTTTTGCTGATATGTATTAGCCCCAGTGGTTGAAACAGGTTTCAGCCACAGATTGACCCCATACAAAATCGTCGGACATTAATTTAGACGGTCATATCTAAGACTTGCTCTCGAATAATAGTTTTTATCCCCCCCCGTAGGGGACCTCAGGGGGATTTTAGTAGCGCCAGGATTGCGTCAGGCGTCACGTTTCCTTGTGGGCGCAAAAACTCAAAAACTACTGGTCATTTTTTTTGGAAATTTCAACATGACATGTTCGTAGCAACATGGGGATGTGCAAGTGATTTTTTAAAGATGCTATGACAGAAATTCAAAATGGCCACGAAGGTCAACTCCAAATTTTTTTGGGATGCAAAAAAATATTTCACTTTCCCCACGATACGGAGATGTGCAAGTGACTGTTTAAGATTTTACTGAAATTTAAACTTGCCGCCACGGATCAACTTCAATTTTTTTGTGGGCGCAAAATTTTTTTTTAGAACATTCTCTGATAACTCTGGATTTTTAAATTTGCATATCCAAGATGACTGCCACATAATTTCCTTGCAATTTGAGATGAACCAACTACAGTCACCATCATTTTTTGGATTTTTGTACTTCTTTCTCAGACTATTCTCTGATCGATTAGCGGCCATATTATATTTAAGCAAAATAACAACAACAAAAATTAACCAGGGAAGTTCTCTGGTGGCCAGCCCGCCATAGAACTTCCTTTATATATATACAACTCATTTTAAACTTTCTCAGAATATTAGATAACAATTTACCATAGTTATTTTTGAAAAAATCCAAGATGGCGACGACATAGATTTTATTTTTACAAACTTCCTGAAAAATTAGTCAGCTTCCTGGTGAGGTGATTATACCCTTTCACCGCCGGGACAGTCTTCATACATTCAGAATCTGACGTCTGTAGTTGTCAGATTCTGACATATATAAGGAAGATCCCTGCACGGGAAGTACAAAAATATTTCTAGTGGCCATAGTCCCATAACATAGGTATTCAAATGAAGTGGAAAGAACTAACTAAGACATTTATGATGATTTCAAATTGAAAAAAAACCTTTAGTCTCAATCGTTTAAACAAAAATAATTCAGCGTGTTGATGGTTAAACGAGGTAACTTGCATGTATCCAAGATGTTCCAAGACTTCCTTTAAACACATTTCAGTTGTTAATATTTATCTGATCTTTACAGATATTCTTGGATCTTTCTTTCACGAATTATTCACTATGTGGTGGAGATTTATTTTTTTCGATGCCATCTATTGTTGTTTTTAGTCTCCACCCAGTATGTTATAGCAAGTGTTATTATTATAGTGTATTATTGCTGTTATTATTAATATTACTTTTCATCTATTCAATTTAAATGCTCTACAGTCATCAATATTCATCCAATCATCACAAAACTTTATCTGAAGGATTACCCTGTTTTGGTTCTAAAATTGGCTAATTTGTATCTATCCATGATGATATCAGCATGTACAGTATAATATTCAATAATTTCACATCTTCGTTCGCCTCGTTTTTTACCCATAGAGGACTCCTACAGGCAATCAACTTTTATTGTGGAAGAAGACTTTCTATAATTGAATAAAATGATTGCCTCAATTTACATGCATTTTAGGCTCTTTGTATTGAGATCTATTACAAAGTAAAATTTTGTTATTTTTTTCCAGTCATTTCACTGCGTTGCTCCTCGAAAAATGGCCTTCAATAAAATGGATCCCAGTTGCACTGTTGGATTTTACTGCAAAACCAGAGCAGATTTTAACCGCCTTATAACTGATTCTCATCAGGTAAGTCAGTAAGCTTGATCTCCTTGAAATGGTTTTTTTTATGCAAATATGTGACCGTCCAAGACAAAATAAATCGCAGTGTGGAATATATTTAATAGCTCTAGATTGGCTAAAATAGGCAGCATAATGACTCATTTTGTCGTGGAGTGTCATATAATTTATATCTACTTCTTCTTCACTTCACACTATTTGTATAAGTTTTATGGCCTGTTTTATATTAATGTAGTATGTATACGTATTGTGTCATGGCACCAATCTTGAATCACAAAATATTGTCAGACATCTCCAAAATATACTAATGGTATTTTTACATTTAGTTTTTGGACTGTTGATATTAGAAAAAATATAATATTTTTATCAGAAACACCAGAGAATATTCAGGATCACCACACCGGAGAAATTGGGCCCCAGCAAACCTAATACACGTATTTTGGATATCTTTACTTTTTACTAAACATAAATTATAACTAAGCATCCTCGATACTATCCATACTATCGGGATATTTCTAATGTAATCAATTTAATTCTCACCAAATAGTTCCTGATGAAGGTTGTTGATTTTTCACAAATATTACCAATATGCGTGGGAAATTCTTCCCATATACATGATATATTTTTAGGGGCAATGCAGCACAAATGATCCTTTTCCAAGATAGACACCCAAAAAGCTTGTGGGCATGATGTATCTTAAAGCGTTGGTTGGATCACATTCAAATTTCACATTTCTTATGAATCCATTAAAACAAAACGGCTGATGGCAGTCATCTTGGGTGTGATTCTTTCTAAGTTTTTTGGGTTACTCATTTTAATGATCTGATAAGATTAGCTTTTTAAAAACAAACGTCCAATTTTTTGATAGACTGAGCTGCAATATCTAAAGGGTATTCTTTTCGTACAGAAAACAGTCACATCTAATTAAAACTAGTAGCTGTTTTTTTTCACATGTGAACAGGTTTAGGCCAAAGCTGTGGAACTGTTGTCCATCTGTCTGTCTCATCTCAAGTTTTATTTCTGGCAACATAGTACAAGCATATTTTGGGTCACTCTTTTATTTTTTGATTTATAAACAAACATTGACCTAATAATTGTACTAGCTGCTCATGTGCACATGTACATATATCAGTTTGGCCTTCTTTCATTTCAATCTGTTATGTGTTACCAGCTTTATTTTTTCAATGAAAGTTTCAGTATATTTCGGTGCTATCTGTGTGTAAACTTTAGATAAAAAATATGTATAATAAATTAATGATGCTTTTGAAAATAGAATATATAAACTAAGACAAACAAATCAGAAATGAATTATTGATACTTGATATCGTGATATTACCCTATGATGCTTTTATATAGTGGAGCCTTTCTTGGGAAACTGCCCTTCTGGGCAGGCAACCGCCACTGATAGAGAGTAGCAGTTAATTAGTTTCCTAGTACATGTATATCTAGATTTACACCAAATATACTCCAAACTGTTATTTTAGTGTTTGTTAGTAAATGATGCTACAACATATCCTTAGCCTAGATGTCCATTAACCCTTTCAGCGCAGGGATTGTCTTTAGATGTTAGAATTTGATGCTTATAGACTTTAGATTCTACAGTGCCCTCATTGAAAGAATCAAAATAAGTATAATGACAGTAGACCAATGATAAAGGTATTGAAATAAAGCATTGAAAGGGTTAACTAAGACATAAGACATTTATGATAATTTTAAATTGAAAAAAAAACATGTTTCATAAATACGAAAATATTTGTTATGGTTAAACATATATTTCCTGTTCCAGATGGCATCGCCTCCCAGGGATGTTGGTACATACCCCATTTATGTGTTTACGGAAGGCCGTAGCATTGACTTATTAACCCCAGGAATGGATAAGCAAAATGTGCCTGAACGTTATCTGCGTGTTAAACATGTAGATGAAACCGGTCAACTGAAAAAGAAAGTGAAAGAATCAGACGACTTTGTGTTTCTATAGCAGCAGTTATATAATTTCTACAGCAATAAATCAATCCACTTTTCTACTGTATTATATTAACCCTTACAGTGCGGGGATCGACTTCATACGTCAGAATCTCATGTCTGTAGACGTCAGATTCTGACGTCTTAAGTCTATCTCCACACTGTAAGAGTAAAAAATATTTATAGCCGTAGACTCATAACATAGGTATTCAAATGATGCGGAAAAAGCTAACTAAGATGGTTATGATGATTTCAAATTGAAAAACCTTTTCGTTTCCACGTTTTTTTACGAAAGTAATTCAGCGCTTCAAGGATCAAAGCACATTACCATCAACTGTCTCAATGATCACATCTATAATCTTTGCCTTTTCAAAAATGTAAAAAGTCAGCTTTGGTCATGTGTCTTAACCCTTTACTCACTCAGTTATCTTATTTCACCCACTTGAAGTTGTGTCTCGCTACAGCGACACAGAAGTTCAGGTGGTTGAAAATTACTCGTAGTTGTTTGATTTGAAGCAACACATTTGAAAATCTTGATGTTCAAGCACTCATTTCATTCCTAATAACAGTGATTTTATAAGACAAATTAAAAGTGATTATATTTGTGCTCAGTGCTTAACTCTTTCAGCCAGGGAATCTGATTTCTGTAGACGTCAGAATCTGACGTCGACAGATGGTCCCAGCACTGGAAGAATTGAAATATTTATAATGGCCATAGACTTATAACAAATTTGGCGGAGAAAATTTAAAAATTCTTCCAAATTAGCTATTCTCACTCAGTAAATTTAATCACAAATATATCAAATTGGTTGACAGTAGGCTTTCTAGTTTACTACAAGAGATGAGCGAATCCTGAGCTGCGAAGCCAAAAGGCAGTATCTGCTTATTTTACAAGTAAGCAGATACTGCCTTTTGGCTTATCAGAGCAGAATACTGAGTCTGTAAAGCAAGCAGTACATGTATGAAACAGCCACTTCTTCTATCTAGTCATGAAAATCAAATACTCTTTGAATTATAAATGTAGGACAACAACCTTCAGAGTTCATATCGACAGTGGCAGATTCAGGATTTGCCTGAAAGGGGTGCCCGCTGTTAAGCTAGATGTAACACATCATTGCTGGCACAACTAGCATCCTATAGATGCTCTAGTGGAGTCCTAAGGGTAGACTGTTCTCCAGAAAAATAGTGTATTCTATAGCGTATTTGTGCCCCAATATGGTCAATTTCCAATGGGGTGGGGTGGGGAGGCGGGTTATGGTTCCGACACTGATCAACATATAATTTAATGCTGGGGTTATTTATCTTGCTTGAACAACACAGACTTTGTGGCAAGAATGTGATATTTTAGCCTTATTTCTAATGAATAGGCCGACTTTATATACATGTGTATGTATATCGTCGCCTCGGAGCTAAAGGATCCTATCTGACACTCGTCAGAGTGGCAGATAGGATCCTTTAGCTCCGAGGCGACGATATACTGACATTTGAAAATTCTTGCATATATGTATTTGTATGTTGACATGTGTACTACATTTATCTGATTATGGGTGCATATACATAAAGCTATTTTGCTGCTGCATATTAGGTTTATAAAAAATTATTTGTAGCCAGTGTAGATCAAGAGTTTTATTTGCCTGCTTTAGATGTGTTCTACGGGTAGCGTTTGATACTATTTCTGGTTCCTCTGTTATCCAGAGATATATCATGTATAAGCTACACCTCAAATTACTAGATGAATTGGAACTATAGAGGACTCGCATGTTGTCCCATTGGAGTTAGAGGGTGCTAAAGTGCCACTTGTAAAGTGGCAGTTTAGTATACCTGCAGTGCAGAATACCTGTACATCTGCTTATTATGTCATTATTGACTCAAAAGTGTACAGATAAACAGATTACAGGTCACACTCATGTTTACAAGATATTTATATATGTATAGACATATCTGTACCAGTATCTATAGCTCCTAAGTGGATCTTTTCATCCATATTTACTGCGAAAATAACTACCAACCATACTATAATAGTGGTGTTGAATTATTATCCATTACTAACACAGAAATGATGGGCCTAAATATTAATTTTAAATCTTTGTAATATCATAAATCATGGTCAAATACTTTGTAACCAACACAATAATAATTTTGTGGTGAGCTCTGAACATTCTTTGTGTGCCATAACCTTGAAATTGTCAGTTCTAATGAGAACAAATATAATTTAGTCATGTCTATTAGAAAATCTGTTTTAATTCTTTGTATTTGTTCTTAAAAAAAAGAAAATTAGCAAGAGAAATGGGCATTCAGTTTGCAAAATTGGCATATATTTTGATTCATGTTGCACAAATATTTTAAAAGTAATTTTCACCCACTTGAAGTTGTGTCCAACTGAGAAAATAGTTTGTTTCTTTAATTTAGCATTTCAACCCTTGTAGCGAGAGGATAGACTTTAGTCGTCGGAATTTGAGAATGGCCGTAGCCCCATAACATAGGAATTCAAATAAATCAGTCTAACTAAGACATTTATGATGATTTCAAATTGAAAAAACCTTTGATTTTCATGGGTTATACAAAAATATTCAGCGCTTTAAGGGTTAATTGCCATGAGGCACAGACCTGCAGATATTATAATATCTATGTTATACACTATGATACACATCATTACAACATTAAACCTACATTGTTTCAATGTGTCGTGTTTGCTGGGTGGTTACCGATTCAAAGTTTATTGAAGAATTTGTTTGCTGTAGGTTCTGCTGTATCTAAAATCAAGCAGGAAAAGAGTGAGCTGTCAGATGTATCTGGTACTTGGTAGTTCAATTTTGTACTGTTTTACCCGCCTAACATGTGGAGAAAAATCTTGCTATGTTCCTTCTCCAGTTATTTAACACCATGAATTTTAATTTTGTGAAATTTATTTCATTAATTTACCATTTCGTTGATTTTTTGTGATAATAGATTTTCAATGTAAACTCTTCGCCAGATCAGTCGAAAAGGAGAACTGAACTACAGGTATTCTACAATATCACTGTACTAAATGAAATATAATTTGTGCATTCTAAATAGATTAATAAACTGTTAAAATAGATTAAGAAACTTGTCAAAATGTACAGTTTAATCAACCAAAAGGATTAATGAACTGTATAAGTAGATTACAAAGCTGTTGGAACATAATTATTATTCTGTTTTTACATGTATTACATAAAAAGTGTAAAGATAATTTAATTCATCGGCTAAATATTTTACCCCAGAAAATATTTATAAGCACCACTCGATTTCCATTACAATCCAATGATGTACCTCTTCATTTGTTACAAACTCTCACAGGGTTCATACACATAGCCAAGTCTGAAATTTAACACTTTTTTGCTGCTGATATTCCCTTTTTTAATGCCACTGAAAACAAAACAAGTTTTCCTGTATAATATGATCATCGGCAGGCTATGGAATCTGTTACACATTAGACCGTCATGTAGAGAATCTGAGAGGGATTCTCTGTGCATATTATGTGTATACTGCCAACAATCACTTTCATGATGGTGACACTTCCCCCCCCATGCACAAATTCAATGCTTTTCAAGACCAAAATTCTATTTTGTGATTTTCAATACATTTCCAAAGACCTGAAAACAATGAGTTAAAAGTTAATGCTTTACAAGGTTTGCAAGCAGCGTATGAACCCTGCTCTCACTTTTGATATATATTTTATGTTTTATTTTATGTATAAAGCAGCCTGTATCCTTATTTGTGCATGCCAATGTAATATAATAAATGTACTCCTGTGTTTTTATTTGAAGTTCACAGAAATACCGTAAGCTGGTATTTCTGTGAACTTCAAATAAAAAAAATTCTTCAAAGTAATATACCTGGAGCTAAATAAATTAATCACTCATGAGAAGTATTTACTTCAACAATATATTTCTGATGACGGCACATACAATTTTAAAGAGTCTGGTTCAAGTTGTATTAATGTTGAAACTGAACAATTCTATATATTTATTGCATAAATTGATTTTTCTTGGATACTGTTCACATTGGTAAAAAACATGTCAGCACAATTGGGAATACTCCTCGGTACTAAAAAGCTCCTTTTTTTATTAAAAATTTGCACAAAAACCGGGTAATAACATTTTGCAAATATCTATTTTGTTAAATTAAAAAAACATAGTACATCCACCATTTTGACCCTTTCAGTGCTCGTACCGTCATTATACGTCAGAATATAATGTCTGGACGTCAGATTCTGACGTATAAAGGAAATTTTATAATGTAACGCTTTAGGTGTTTATACACTACTTTCACCTGTTGATGGATTTTAACGCTGAATACTTTGTGGTATTGTATATATGTGGACGATACTACTCTTGTGTATTCAGTATTAGCCGTAGTAAAATAGTAGGCTCCCTGCATGTATTCCGTCTGCCAACGATATACAAATTATTTATTGAGGACTATGACTACTGAGGCTATTACAAGTCAAGGTGTGGGTGATGTATGTATATAAATATAAATATAAATATATATACCTTTTACCTTTTCACTACCATACATGACGGAAATTTCCGTCGTCATTCGTCAATGAACGTAACCATAAAATGACACAAATTTTCGTCAAATATATACTACATTTATGTATTTTTCGTCATTTGAAGCTGGAAATTGCGTTAGCAATTTCCAGCTTCAAATGACGAAAAATAGAACTCCTACACCAGTATATCTGGATCCTGGCATGCACTCCGGCCTGGAAGTCAAGTGGTTAAAATTTATGACTCTTACTACCCTGATCACTGTTTAGCCGGGTAGACTCTGGCCAAAGGATGTATGCATACTACTCTCCTCAATTCTAACTACTCTGCCCAACTGGTCATTATTGTAATAATTTTAATTTTCATTTAGCTTTCAAAAAGAATAATTATGCTTAAACTCTTAAATATAATTGTTTAGGTAGCTAATTGTTTTCCCCTATTATAAACATCGTAAGATGACATCAAGGAGAACAAAATAAATTCAACAGTGAGTGTTTCAGACAACAGGAAAAATTATATGTTTTTTTTTAAATAAAAAATAATTAGGCCTAAAGGATTAAATCTGAGTTTCTGAAAAATGTGGCACTGTTGACACTGCAGAGCACGAAAAAAGTAAGTGGCTAATTTTAAGCATTAAGCCCCTGTGCAAATCACCAGAGACTGGCCAATAGTATGCCTGGCAAAATAATTGTCATTACAGAAAATGTTTTTGTGCTATATGCCTATGACTTCATATGTTTATAATAATGTAGTCTATAATTGCTTTGTTTTTTATCAAATAACTTATAATAAAATCATAGCAACATATAAATTATTTCACTTCTTGTCTTATGCAATATGATTCTATTTTTAAATGTTGTTTGTTACCAGCAGAAATTGTAAGTTTATAAATACATGTCAGGTATTTGTGTCACTCATGTGCATGATAGCTCTGTGAGTGCCAAGCATGACTACAATGTTTTTTAACCCTTTTAAGTGCTAAGGTATCTTATTTAAATTTTCATCCACTACAATTTGTCTCACGACTTTAAGTGGGTGATAAATACTCATATTTGTTTAATTTGAATCAAACATTTGCAAATTTGTATGTTTAACCCTGACATCTGTAGACGTCAGATTCTGACGTATAATAGATCCCCGCACTGAAAGAATTAAAATATTCCTAATGGCTGTAGACCCATAACATAGTTATTGAACTGAAGCAGAAAGAGCTAAGTAAGCTATTTATGATGATTTCAAATTGATGACATTGGTAAATTCAGGCTTGAAATGGTTACACTCATTTCATTCCTACTAACTGTCATTTGATCGGCTAATACAATACATTACTAACCATTTTAGTCGTGCTTGGGGGTTGACCATATTTAGAAGCATATCAAATAACTGTTCTCTGGAATGAGCTGCTTTGGGTTTGACCCCTTGCGTACTGATGTCGACTACAGTAGTATTTCTGTATTTTTATTTGCGCTTGTGTAATAAGTTTTGGAACAGTAAATGTCTTTAAACTTGTGAAACTGACGTGCGATATAACTTACATTGATGTTGAAGCTGCGGATCGCGATAGCGAGACACAACTGCCAGGGATTTGACAATTCAGATTGAATAGCTCGGAGCTCGTGGTTAATCGGCAAGAATTGCAAATGGTTGATCTCAAATAAAAAAAAAATTACCACTAGAAATTAAGGATCGCGGTGGCGAGGCAACATCAATGTGCTAACAATTGGTATATTTAAAGCTTGTCCTCAAGATTAGTATACTTGTACAATATTTGCTCTTTTATCCATTGCATGTATATTTCAGTTTTTGTCACAATCTTTATGTAGCTTAACTAGCTAACTTAATTTGTTGATTTCATGTTCTAAATTGTAAATGTTTGTAAATGTTCATTAACAGGGTCATTATTTAGCAGTGTTGCTATCCGACTATTATTTTGTGGGAGAATATGTATAAATGGGTGTGTACAAATGTATGATAACAAGCAAGTGTTGGCTGAGTTTGTTTATTTATTTATATGATGTGAATTTGTATATTAAAATAAATGCACTTTGATCTTTTTTTGCTCTTTATTTTTCTTCAAAATCGTCATTGTAACGTGTTCCTTAGAGCATTATGTTTACTGGGCGGACAAAGCAAAACATTTGGTAAGCAGTTTCTCCAGGGGCAACTTATGAAATTGAGTCATTTAGCCTTCTTATTTTGGCTCTCCTTTTCCAGAAAAGCAAAAATTCAAAATGCCCGCCAAGATAAAAAAAATATATTGTAGTGGATGAAGAAGACATTTATAAATTCAAGCTTGAAAGGGTTACTCATTTCATTCCTACTAACTGTCATTTGATCGGCTAATACAATACATTACTAACCATTTTAGTCGTGCTTGGGGGTTGACCATATTTAGAAGCATATCAAATAACTGTTCTCTGGAATGAGCTGCTTTGGGTTTGACCCCTTGCGCACTGATGACGACTACAGTAGTATTTCTGTATTTTTATTTGCGCTTGTGTAATAAGTTTTGGAACAGTAAATGTCTTTAAACTTGTGAAACTGACGTGCGATATAACTTACATTGATGTTGAAGCTGCGGATCGCGATAGCGAGACACAACTGCCAGGGATTTGACAATTCAGATTGAATAGCTCGGAGCTCGTGGTTAATCGGCAAGAATTGCAAATGGTTGATCTCAAATAAAAAAAAAATTACCACTAGAAATTAAGGATCGCGGTGGCGAGGCAACATCAATGTGCTAACAATTGGTATATTTAAAGCTTGTCCTCAAGATTAGTATACTTGTACAATATTTGCTCTTTTATCCATTGCATGTATATTTCAGTTTTTGTCACAATCTTTATGTAGCTTAACTAGCTAACTTATTTTGTTGATTTCATGTTCTAAATTGTAAATGTTTGTAAATGTTCATTAACAGGGTTATTATTTAGCAGTGTTGCTATCCGACTATTTTTTTGTGGGAGAATATGTATAAATGGGTGTGTACAAATGTATGATAAAAAGCAAGTGTTGGCTGAGTTTGTTTATTTATTTATATGATGTGAATTTGTATATTAAAATAAATGCACTTTGATCTTTTTTTGTTCTTTAGTTTTCTTCAAAATCGTCATTGTAACGTGTTCCTTAGAGCATAATGTTTACTGGGCGGACAAAGCAAAAGATTTGGTAAGCAGTTTCTCTAGGGGCAACTTATGAAATTGAGTCATTTAGCCTTCTTATTTTGGCTGTCCTTTTCCAGAAAATCAAAAATTCAAAATGCCCGCCAATATAAAAAATTTTTTTATCCCATTTCACGGTAAATTAACATCTGTACCTCAAAATAAACCTAAAAAAATTATGGGTCATATAATGTTATGCTTTTAGTTATTAGGAAGAAAAATATCACATAAAACCACGTTTCATTTAGTTAATATGAGCTTGAAAGTGATCGTCTTTCATTCACCTGATTTCAGCATGTTATATTATGACTTTCTTTGACAAAATAATTGCAATTGGTTTTATCATAACGTGAGAACTGAAGCATCTGAGGTTATCAAAATTAAATAAGATCGAAAAATCCATTGAAGATCGAACATGCCTCCGGATTGGAGTCTTAGCTATAATAACATCAACATTGACCACCATTTCTTCGAACACTGCTACTGTTTGTCACAACTCCGATCGCAAGCATCTGAGGAATAAGGCGTTATAGCAGTAATTTTAAAAAAAAGTGAATTGAATTTGGCAACAGTTCACATACCATATCACATTATAACTTTATTTCAAAGGCTATAAAGCTGATGTAATTTTTGAAAAAGATAGATAGGCACAGGTCATATCACTTTTCATTTAACTCAAACAAACTGCAAACTCTATTACAAAACATAAAAGTGTAACATACACAAAGGTCAAGGTGTCCACAGAGTACAAGCTGACACCAACCCAATGTAGGCTATGTTAAATGTTGGGCCAGCGTCGCCGGTGCTGGTCAGCATCAATTCAGCCCTGGGCAGTGCTTTATGCTGGTGGGAGTGAGTCCACATAGTATACACGCTCACACCGCTCCAATGCCGTTTAAATGCCCAACATTGACTAATGCAAGTCACACAGACAGACTGCCGGGTCGACGGGGCTGCCGTAGCATAGTAGAACCAGCTCGATGCTTTGATCCAAAGCTGGGTTAATGTTGGCCCGCCGTCTGTGACATTAGCCCACATTCAGCACTGGCCCCAAACACGACACGTTAACCCAGTGCTAGGCTAATGCTGTCTCAGTGTCTTAGACGGTTGGCCAACATTATCCCAGCATTGGGCCTTGTCTGCCTGCATGATAGAAACCAAGTAGAAAGTAGGCCATGACTGGCTGACGCATTTGCACACTAACGCGGACACACACAGAACAGCAAACCATGCAAATGTTTCCCTTTATGTGGGGGAGAGTGGGGCACCTTGATCCACTTTTTCTATTTTTGAACCTCCTCAGTCCCAAGTCAGAATGGAACTGAATTTTTTTTTTATGGTAAATGACAGCTGTAGAAAAAGGTAAACTCCTGGCATAAAAGAACTTGAACTTATTTTTCACTTATGATAAAAATCACATTTCAATTATTTTTTTTCATTGGTTCAACCTGTCCCACCTGGGGGCACCTTGAACCATGAGTCGGGGTACATTGAACCACGATACAAAATCAAATAACGGTTTCGAAATGACACATAAGCAACACTATTTCCATCTGTGATAGCCTAGCTATATATGATTTGTGTTTGAACAACACCTGACTTTTATTGAAAAATCAAGTGGCTCAACGTTCCCCTATGTTCAAGTTGCCCCACTCCTAAATTTTATATTGAACTATGGTTCAACTTGCCCCACTTTTCATGGTTCAGCGTGACCCATCAAAATTCCTCAAGATAAAATGGCTGCCGATTTTTTTCTTGCCAAAACAAATGTGAAATAGTAGTTCTTATTTAAAATTGGCCTGGAAAGGGTTTTCGTGAAACAAAAATTGTTATTTAATACTACGTTTCGATAAGGATTAGAATAAATTTAAATCACCCCGTACAATTTACTTTATTGTTGATAATTTTTAAATATAGCAAAAAATTTGATGAGGTGATCAGATGTGCCCTTTAATTTTTGGTTCGTTCACACACCACCAGGTGGTCATATTGACGGGATATCTGGCGATTGTGACTTAAACAAACGGAGAAAAGTCAAGTGGTTCAACGTGCCCCTATGATCAAGGTATCCCACTCTCCCCTACAACAGAGGGGGGGGCATATTTTTAATTCACTTATTCTTATATATAGGAATAGATACGAAAAGATGTGATAAAAATGATGTACTATGAATTATATGTATTCAAAAATTATTGTATGCTTATTCGAGGAGCACGAATCAGAAAATATGGTTTCGTTCAACACCAAAAGTAACCGAAGTTTGACTCGCTGGGATGATGGTATGAACATTCTAGAACAACACCAGGTAGTGTGTACAATCAAATTGTGGTATCGAAAAATATTTATGGGCAATTATAGAGTAGGGGTCTATTAATGGTAAGACCTCAGAAAGTAGAGTATGTATATATAATTGTCAATACGCATTCAAGATTATAGCAAACGCATTCAAGATTATAGCAACAAAATGTAATGTTTTTAATGGTTTATGTCTATGTAAAAAAATACAACAATGTTTAAGTTATGAAGGTCAATGAAGGTCACATCTTGTACCTCAGGGATTTCAGCAGATGTTTTGTTATCACGCTATTATGTACTTTATCATGATTTGTTGAGCAATACAATTAACCAAGCTGGACTTGATAAAATTATAGTATTCACCTTCTACAATAACATCGGCTAGTCCGCAGAGCGAGATTGTGGTATCAATATTTTTTGTAGGGCTTTTTTCAATGTAGGGTGTCTATGCCATAATCTGATTCAATACGAGTGACAAAATTGGCTATATAATTATTTGTCAATAGTCATTCAATTGTAAATATTATGTTCCCAAAACATAAGACGTTTAACGAGCTGTAAATATAAGAATACAAAACAGCAAAATGTATCAGGTTTCAAACGTCATTGAAGGTCAAATCCTTATACGATAGGTTTTTTCCGTCATAGCGTTGTTTCTATTTTCATATTACTTGTCAAACACAAAAAAACTAATAAAGGTTTGACTTGATATATGACAAAACATAGAGTCTAGAACAAAACTCCATGGCATCTATAGTCAAATTAAAGTATACAAATATTTTGCCTGTCAGTTTACTACACCGGGTGACATAGCACATGGCACAGCCCATGACACAAAGTAAAATTACATATACGGTTATAAATTTGCCAATTTTCAATAAATATGTTAAAAATTTTAATGTAAAAATGTCGATGAAAACAAAATATCAAATTTATATGAATTTAAATAGGTCAACAAAGTTCAAAAGTCCATGCCACAGCAATCTATCAGGTTTTTTTTCATAATATTTTTTTTACGTTGACATAATTTCCTCAATACCACTCTGAATACCATATCTGACCGAGATTGAAATTGACGGAATAAAAAATAGGTCTTCTACCACAAGCACGCTTAGTCTGTATATCCAAGTTTAGGTATAAATAATGTTTTAAAACCGTTTTAACCGTTTTTTTTCTTCTGGTGGGACATAAAATGGCACAGTCTGAATCGTAGAGTGAAAGGACATTATTGACGATATATTTGGCAAAACTTGCTAAATTACAAAGACCAAAGCCTCATACCACACCAATCTAAACAGGGTTTATTTTGCATTTTGCTACTTATACGTTGACATAATTTCCTCAACATCAAAACTATCGACGGTTTGAGTCGATGGAATTATCATATATTATACATATGATAAACGTAAGTAGTATATATGTAGTCAAATTAGGTATACATAATGTTATTATGGTCTTTTTTCATTTGGAGTGTATCAGATTGCACAGTCTGAAACACATAGTTGAACTTGCATAAGTAGCAATATATTTTCAAATATTTAATAAAAATAATAGAAATAAAATTTCAAGAATTCGGTGCCATAACGTCAAGCTATTAACTTTCTACTGTAAAAAATAAAAGGAGGTACTGGTTATAAAGTTCAGCAAAGGTCTAAAACGCATGCCACATCGTTCTTAACAGATGTTTCCATCACACTATGAGTGCGTTGAAATATCTCCATTGAGAGAAAAACTAAACAAAGTTTGATTTTATAGAATGATAAAAATGAGCATATCGAAAGAATTATCCCAGTTAGCAGGAGTTATTAAATTGGGGCCTAAATAATGTGCTAAATATTCATTTTCGAATGTAATAATATAAAATATCATATTTTGTATTATATAGCAATAGACGCGACACAGCTATATGAATCAGGTGACATCCATATAGCCATCCAGCAGTTTCGTTATATAACTAATACCATTTTCTGATATAATTTTCTCTCGTATGCCTTAAATTTTAAATAAGTTAATGGTTAAAATAAGTTCTAGATTATCATATCATACAGCTTATTTGACAAAATGCTACGTAATCAGTTACAGTTACGAGCTGTGGAATATAATATAAATTGAGTGTACTTTTTGTAGTTAGTAATGTTGCTTCGATCATGAAAAATCCAACTCACAGCTTTTGTTTGGCACTTCACGATGGATTGTTTGCGTGGCTTTTGCATACTGACTTACATACAACCCACATACAAAATGATAATATTTAAGCTGCTGTTGATTCATGTTATATATAAGCTTGGTGTATTTTACTATCAGTGTCTTTTTCAAAACGACTGCAACACCCTTTCAACAATATATCTTTATACCAAAGGAAAATTATAAATTACATCGAATAAGTGGAATGTTCACTTCAGATTTTGTATAAACATTGCAGGAGATGAATTATAGCCTATGTAAACTGGCAGGCACATTAGGGGAAATTGTTTCAAAGCCAGTAAGTGGTGTAAAGAAAAAACTAGCTAAATTGGTGTCATTGATTTTTTTTTATCTTTGGCACGCATAATGCTACTTACAAAATAATAAAAAGAAATATAGGTGTGTTTGTGCATATTATTGTTAGTTATTCTCAAGACAGACAGACTAGACAGTAATTACATGTGTTAGTTATTCTCAAGAAGAAACTTCCTGGAATTGTTCTAGAGACCCTATTTTATTGTTTTTACAGATTAAACCTTGGTTGGGTTGGGTATTGATAACATTATTTCTTTAGTATGATAACAATACATATTTAGATGGAAGTGGCATGCGGCTGCGGATGTTTGCTGATCTTTTCAACTTAGCTATTGTTATTTCACATTATAGTCAGTACACATATTCCTAATTCAAAAAGCTACGTTCTGATGCCAGAATATTGAAATATGATTAAACATAGGCTAATGTATTATCGCTTTTGTCAATAAACTATGTATTTCATACTGTGCAATCATACATAATCCACATCAAAAATCTCTAGAATATATTACAACGCAATTTGGTTATAAATACACACTCTCTAGCCTTGTTTGAGAAGCTTTATTTATTTTATTTTCACTTTTTAGCAACTGTTGATAAATATATGGCAAATTTTTCCACTTACATCCCATATATCCAACCAGGACATGTACTACACCCGACCCCATATTTTAAAAAATCTATACAATATTATATTATTACCAATATGTGCCCTACGTTCTAGTTGAGGTTCTTCTAGAGGCTTTATGCTATTATTTCATCAATTTAAACCTTGGTTAGTTTTATTATCCAATGTCAAAATGACATAAAAGTACAGATAGTGTGATTTCTGAGCATTTGCTAAATCACTTTGGCATGCGTTTGTGACCCTTGTTGACCTTCATAACTTAGAAATTGTAATAATGTTTTCTTATATATAATAAAAACATTACGTTTTGGTGCCAGAATTTTTAAAATTGATTAAGTATTGGCAAAGATATTGCCAATTATATACACAAACTTCATTTTGTCTTGTGATACCATACAGTACAACTCCTACCCTGAAATGCTCCCTAAAAATAATGGATACCACAACTTGATTGTCCACACTACCTTGTTCTAGAAGGTTCATGCTACCTTCCTATCAACTCAAACCTTGGTGTTGAGATAAATCCGTTTTTAAGCGTCTTTCAGGATTTCGCTCCTGGACTGGCTATGCTCATTGGATTTATCCTGATAAAATACATTTTAAAGAGATAAAAAGATTATGAGGTGGCGGTGGCGGTCACAACAGGATCAAATAAAACAACGAAAATAGAAAACAAGCCTCTGTTTACATTTATATTATTTTATTGAACGCTCATATTTGCATTGCAATTTCGTCAATTGTATTTCATAAAATAACGCATTAACAGATTACATATTACCCTAGCGAAAACAGGCTGTTTTTATGGTGGGCCAACGGAGTAGATGGTGGTAAAACATTGAATCAACACTGGGATCCCAAAGTCTCAAGTTTGCCGGGATGTTGTAGTGAAATCTAACACAAATGTAGATATTATCACTCATAGCGTCTTCAATACCCATATAAGTACTGTCACGTACGTGCAAATTAAAAAAAAAATTCAGTGATTGCAAGATAATATTTCACAGGAGAACACTTGGGATTATATACACAACAAACACGAGACGTTCATCCATAGTTGGTTTAACCCTTACAGCGCAGGGATCGACTTTAGACGTCAGATTCTGACGACTAAAGTCGATCTCCGCACTGTAAGAGTAAACATATTTCTAATGGCCATAACCCCATAACATAGGTATTCAAATGAATCGGAAAGAGCTGACTAAGACATTTATGATGATTTCAAATTGAAAAAAATCCTTTGGTTGCGATGTTTTTTTACAAATTAATTCAGCGCTTTAAGGGTTAATGTTGGGCCAGCGTCGTAGACCAACGATAAAACAACTATGATTCATCGTCTCATGTTTGTTCGTAGTACTCAATCTTTTATCCAGCACCTTTTATTTGCCGGTTTCTCTTCGCGTCAAATATACTGTAGATCTGGTAGTATTAGCGAGGTTTTAATTTTCGAGAGAAGGACAAATTCCCGAATTTAAGAATCTTGCGACATTATTAATATAATAGTGACACCTATCAGCAAATTTGATAATTCGCGAATTCTAGACTTTTTGTAAACATTGTGAAGTCCCAAAGTCACAAATTCGCGAAAATCTAAACACGCGAAAATTACCAGATCTTCAGTATTATAATCAAGTTGGATCATCTCAGTTATGGGTCCCCCCCCCTACCGTAATGCTGAGATGACTTAACTGGATTATATATTGACAGAAGTTTGTTATACAATGAACAATAACGTTTAATAACAGTCTGTTATTGTGCTTTTTACTGTTTCCTCAAGTCGGGATTCTAGTGTTCAGTATTTTAATTACAAACCGATGTATAACCATGATAACAGATGTAATTTACTATAAAATGAAAGCCTATAATCTAATTAGACGACTATTATCACAGCTTAGCATGATCTGATCATACAGGACGTATTTTCAAGGTGAATACTGATTTGTACAGTGACATATTCATTAAATTCTACAAGATACATTACTATTCAATCGAATAAAATCATCTTAAATTAAAATTATCTGGTGCCACAAGGGAAATTGAGGATTTGTCAATTATTGACCTGAGGTTTACATACTTTCGTTTGAACTTAACATAATCAAGTTCTAGATTTGCAGCCAACGAACCAAGAAGGCAGAGTGACCTTCAATTAAGTGGTATATGTGTAACATACCTTTTATTGCATATGATTCTAAAACCATAATGACTATATAAAACTTCCTTACACAACACTAACATGATAAAATGGCATACAAAATAATTATATATGGTATATATCGGTGAGCATGATTAATAATATACATGATTATAAAACCGGAATATTGTAATGTTGGCAAGAAAACGAGACACCTAAGTATATTACTTGATCCTGTCTCTGTAATGCAAAATACACTTTCTACACACATAATCATGATTGGATAATTGGTATATGATAATACACTATTGTGTAAACACAATAATATATAATTCAGGTTGGGCCTATATAACTAAACTAGACGGGATGCCTGTTTGCCACTTCATTGTTAGACAGGGATCTGGATGCTGTTAAAACAGACTCGAAAAATTCAAACAAATAAAAATGGCGGCCGTTTATACTGTTCCTAGCAGCTCGATTCGATTTTTTAATTGTTTATATTCTCTTAACGCGACCCTTAAATCTTAAAGAAGTTGGGTAGGCACATTTTTTCGGCGTTTCAAATTAATTGTACATCACTAAACCGTCCAGTGCCGGCGAGAGAACATCAAACTGGTGCCTGTGTTTTTTGCAATAGGCAGCTGGTCAGCCGGCGACCTCGCCAGCTATAACTAAACAAGTTGTCTATATTCTTAAGGTATACAAAAATTACCACAGAATATCAAGTGATTAAATAATTTGTTGCTTATATAGTTCTTATTATATTTGATAAATCACTCTCCCTATGCTGCTTCATGCGTTAACAAACCATGAATATTTATTATAAATGTACACTGTAACAAACTAATAAACAGCAGGTGTGATGTGGAGCGTGGACAAAGCAAGCCTTATACTTGCTTATACCAAGTCTTTTTAACCTCCTTGTTTATACGAAGTATACCAGTCTACCTTCTGATCATTCAGGGATTGCGCTACCACCGTTCTCGGCCAAACTATTTGTGTAATGTGGGTAGGCCTACATAGTACTTTAGTTACATAAAAAATGATACTTTGGCCTCTAAACAATACATAGTGCAAAATATTGACATAATTGGCAAGCCTAGAAAAGCGGCATTGTGGGCCTAAAATTGACAGTTGGAAGAGTAGATTAATCATTTCCCTCCAAACATGGAGAGACGTTGACCCGATACTAGTATTGAATTAACGTATATTGAATTGGCCCCGCGTCTGCGACGACAGCTCAACATTAAACTAACTTTAGATCAACGCATCGTGTTGCCTGGGTTGTTTATATGATTAACTTGAAAAAGCGGCATAATTTATTTCACACATTCCTATGGTGAAATTCGAAAATATTATTTACAAGATCTTCGGTAATACTGCAAACAGTAAATCAGCGACAGCTGTGCATTGCTCAGTCACAAGGTCTCATCTTCCCACGCAAGGCTCGCTGCTCCCGAGGTCGCAGACCGAGGTATGCGACCTCGGGGGCAGTGAACCTTGCTGTCGGGAAGATGCACAGTCTAAGCTATATATCTACAGAATGGCGTGTGGTCATCAATAAGCGATTATAGAATACAAGAATAAAACACCGGTAAACGCTAATAGTATCACATTCCTCAGATGGGATAGTGCATGTATTATTAAATGCATGCTAACATAAACATTCCTATATGTGAAATATAATAAGCCCACATCTAAATACTTAACAAATGTCATGGTGTAAAAACAATCTCACCTAATTAAAATTGGGAAAATCAACAAGCACCATAGCGAAATCATGTACTAGTATACCGGTTTGATTAAGGTAAATAAAGCAAAAATAAATCTTCTAATGTAAGCACTATGTGAGCTCCCATTGACGTTCGGCAAAAAATCGTGTGTAACGTCTAGCCAGCAAACACGAGACGCTGACCCAGTGTCGGCTTAATGTAGGCTCAGCGTCGCGGACGGTGGGCCAACATTAAGCCAACATCGAGTCAGCGTCTCGTGTTTACTGGGTTAGTATACTGTGACTTGGTCTGATCAATGAATATTTAGCTGCAGATTCCAAAATAAAGGCATGATATGACCGATATTATCGGCTATGTCAGTAACGTTTTGAGCGCCAAGGACCACTATCATCGTTTCAGCCTTTTTTATCAGCAAATCATATATTGATTTCTCTGTATGAAATCTATCTCAGTCAGCAAGAGTTGTAAATTTAATTTTTACCCATATGAAATTGTGGGTCGCGGCAGCGAGACACAACTTCAAGTGGGTGAAAACTTGAGCTGTCCACGCTGGCGCTTAAAGGACGGATCTTGGAAAATAGAGCTGACAGATTTAACAAAACTCGAAACCGACAATAGTCAGTTTTCTCCATCAGAACAGCAAGTCAAGTATTCACAGAAGAGCTTTGACACTCCGTTACAATTGCTGAACGCTGGAAGTGATTGCACTGCACCTGCATATTCTCTCATACATACCTAACTAACCGATTGTATCATTCATATTTTGTGTACTGCAAGCTCTGTATTATCGTAGACAAATATTTATGCACATGCGGCCATATTTCGTTAGAATATTCTCCTTTAAAGCTGTGCAGCTTGCCAAGATTCCTGTAACAAAACTCGTGAATATCACAAATTATGTGCAAGTGCAGATATTTATTTATATTATACACAGCATTTGTTTTCAGTTTATAATAAACATTGCATTCAGTTAGGCTCACAGCATATAAACACAATTATTAGGATTCGATGCATTTAGTATACTCAAGACACTTGATATATTTACAGTGATTATTAACCCTTTAACCGCCAAATTCTTCAATTTGAATTTTCAACCACTTAAAGTTGTGTCTCGCTGACGCGATCCACAACTTCAAGTGAGTGAAAATTATTCAGATTTGACAAAATGGAGGTTAACATTTTTCAAATTTTGCCGATTGGTGTTACGTTTTATTTTCACCATGTTTAAAAACTGATAGGCAATGTGCTAATAAAAATGTTAAAAACGAATATAATCGGCACCGGCGGTTAAAGATTAATATGGCTATTGATTCCAGTGACATTCTATGTACAACATACCCGTCAAGGTCTTTATCAGTGTATCTGTTTATTATCTTTGACCGGTGGGTAGAGACCCTTTCACCGTTAATCACGACAATAGCCGATTATTGCAATGACTGCTCAAACATCAAGATTTGTAAATGTCTGGTTTCCAATTAAACAAATATGAGTAATGTTCAACGATTTGGGGTTGTGGATCGGGGGGGGGGGGGGGGTAGGATAGGGAGCGGGGGGCTATTTTCACCAAATGCTTTACAAAGGCCCTATAATTGGCTTAAATTACAAAACAAAAACGCGGGCAATGTTGTATTTATGTATAAAACTGCTCAAAAGATAGTGGGATGGAGAATTTGCTCAAAATTATGTTGGGATAATTTATTGTGTGTGAAATGTTTTTCGAGACATAATATAGTGGCGACGAAGAGAGATCAACGTAATCTTCAAATATAGGGGTTTAGACATGAAATTGTTATGAAAATGTAAACCTACTAGTCGTGTCGTTTGGCTTTGTAGAAATAATGTGTTTGTATGTTAGAATTAAATTAACCCCTTTAAGCGCCCACCTAGACTACCCAGAAAACACGAGACGTTGACGTTGGGTTAATGCTGGGCCGTCGTCTGCGACGCTGGCCCAGCATTAAATCAGCATTGGGTCAACGTCTCGTATTTGCTGGGTATATATAATCGTTTTTCTAATCTAGTTTATTAGCAGATTAATAGCACTGTTACTTGGCATGCATAAAATGATAATTCGTGCGTGCCCCTGCAATCTAATCATGCAATGTACTTTGTGATAAATCTGTTAAATAATATATCATCACAGATTATCTATTTTCACTAACCCGTGAAGCGCCAAGTTCTCTAATGGAATTGTTCACACCACCAGACTAACGTGACCCACATATTTAATCATGTTAATAGGACACCAAACATTTGCAATTCAATAAAAAGAAAAAGAATTTCGCAAACGCAATAAAAAAAATATAATAATGACTGGCGCTTCGAGGATAAAAAGGTGTTTGGTGTGAGTAGATAAACTGCACAGCAGCACGGGACGCTCATCTAATGATGGTCTAATGTTGGCACAGCGTCTTCGACGCTGGGCCAACATTAGACCATCATCATTAGGTGGACGCCTCGTGTTTGCTGGGGGTGTTACCTGTAGTACTCTATCACTGGCTCGGTCTGTGTGTGGTATTTATCCAGCCTTTTCACCACCGTCTCCCTTTTGTCGTCCTCGCGCTGTGTCAGTGGCTCTCCCGTCTCGTCGTCCAGACCCTGACAAAAACATACATATGTGACAGGGTAGATTCGCACGTCCTACCAGTGACAAAATGCAAAGAGTTTTAAGGACCGCGATACATTTTTTCAAGGACCAATTGCGAAAGCAATATTATTATTAGTAGATAGTGACTTTATAGTATCAGTATATAGTGATTTTATAGTATCAGTAGGGGCCTACATAGTGATTTTATAGTATCAGTATATTATAGTGATTTTATAGTATCAGTACATAGTGATTTTATAGTATCAGTACATAGTGATTTCATAGTGTCAGTACATAGTGATTTTATAGTATAAGTATATTATAGTGATTTTATAGTGTCAGTACATAGTGATTTTATAGGATCAGTATATAGTGATTTTATAGTGTCAGTACATAGTGATTTTATAGTATCAGTATATAGTGATTTTAAAGTGTCAGTACATAGTGATTTTATAGTATCAGTATATTATAGTGATTTTATAGTATCAGTACATAGTGATTTTATAGTATCAGTATAATATAGTGATTTTATAGTGTCAGTACATAGTGATTTTATAGTATAAGTATATTATAGTGATTTTATAGTATCAGTACATAGTGATTTCATAGGATCAGTATATAGTGATTTTATAGTGTCAGTACATAGTGATTTTATAGTATCAGTATATAGTGATTTTAAAGTGTCAGTACATAGTGATTTTATAGTATCAGTATATTATAGTGATTTTATAGTATCAGTACATAGTGATTTTATAGTATCAGTATAATATAGTGATTTTATAGTGTCAGTACATAGTGATTTTATAGTATAAGTATATTATAGTGATTTTATAGTATCAGTACATAGTGATTTTATAGTATCACAACAAAGATGCCTATAGGCAGCTTTGTTGTGATACTATAAAAAATACTAATAACTCAAATCACTGTGGAAAAATACATAATAATTCAGATCACTGTGGTCTTTAATACATACCGGTTTCTTGGGAGGACTGAACTCCGTGTGGTAGGTTCGTCCGCTCGCGCTATGAATCAGACGGCCTTCTATCCTCTTAATGATCACCTCAAAAGGCACGTCAAGATTGAGAACGTTCTCAATAGGTGTGCTATCCATCAACGCCTCAGCTTGGAAAACTGTCCTGGGAAAGCCTGTATGTTGAGAAAGAAACAATATAGCATAGTAATCGGAATCATGAATAAAATAAAACAAATCGTCTATAGCTATTAGAATAACACACTATGATACCTAGTAGGCTAGAAGAGACTAGAAGAGACACCAGGAATGTGTAATGAGTTTGACCCAAGAAATCCACAATTAATGCTTGACAATATAGGCTTACGTAATGGAGATCGGGACAGAGCCCAGCAAAAACGAGACGTTGCCCTAATGCTGGCTTAATGTTAGCCCGCCGTCTGCGACGGCGGCCCAGCATTAACCCTACCCTAATTAAGATTAGGTCAGTACCTCGTGTTTGCTGGGTAAATATCCGGGAATCTCCACCATATATCGCCAATGAAAAGCAATTATATGTGCTTAGTGCGCTTCACAATCTTTGCAATTAAAAATTGTATTGAATTAAAAACTAATTAAAATTATTTTCGGAAACGACAATCGCTAAATAAGCAATAGAGAATTCCCTCTATAAAAAAACATTAGTTAAAAAAGTTTTGAAAAAGACGTGTTTTAAGGTGTTTCTTAAAAGTCTCCAGGGCCGCAGATAGAAAAAGCTCTGCTGCCATAGGCACCACGAGCACGCGGCGCCACTAAATTATTATAAGATTTTGAACGCAACGGGATCATAGTGACTTAACATGTCATCCAAATAATCTGTAGGGAGCGATAAACAGTTGTGAGAATTTAATATTCGTTTCTCTGAGAGATAGGAAGTCAGTGAAGTTCTTTAAGTAAAGGTGTTATGTGTGTCCTTCTGATGGTTAACGTCACAAGCCTGTCCGCTGCATTTTGGACACGCTAGAGTTTACTGACTAGCTTCTGTGGCAGGCAGTGAAGCCAGATGTTCCCTACATCTAGGCGAGACGTTACTGTTGCGTGTACTAATCTCTCTGTAGATTCACGTGACAGCTACGCTCTGACCCTACTGATGTTTCTTATATGACAAAAGGCATTTGAGCCTAGTTTATTTACATGGGCTGAAATTGGAATTGAATATTACACCCATATTCCTAACATGGGACGCTCTACTGACTGCATCCAGGTCGATGTGAACTGACCAAGCAATGAGCTTGCCCAAGTTTTGTGTAGAGCCGAGGATTAGGTATTCAGATTTTTTCACCATTTAATTTGATGAAATCTCATCCTTTCCGCCATTTCTTCAATGCATTTTTCTATACGTTCAAGAGTTGAATTTAGAGATCATGTATCAGCTACTAAAGTAATGTAGATCTGGGTGTCATCCACGTAAACCATGTTTCGCGTAATAGCAGCAAGATGTACTGTGTGGAGACTGAACAGTTATGGTCCAATAACCGAACCCTGTGGTACTCCACACATTAACTTTACTTTACTTAGTATATCTTTGGCTGTGGAGTTGTAATCTAGAGATAATGGGCTCGAAACCCGGGTATCATGGTTGTGCATCTACAAATATGATTCAAGCTGTTTATATGTCTGGAGTGTACAGTGAAATGAAGAACCCTTGGAGTCATTAGAAAGACTCACTCACTCACTCACTCAGTGTTGCATGTAAATGTAAGTGAAGATGAGAGCTTACCATCCAGCAGCCAGCTGTGATTACTCATTGTTTTTAATTGATTTGTAATAAGCTTAATCATCACATCATCAGGAACAAGTGCACCGTTCTTGATATAGTCTTCAGCGTGTTGGCCAACATCTGAAATACAAAATAATGTCATGCATTTGGGTTATTGATGGGAAGTTGAGCCAACGTGTTTTATGAAGGCTGTACATCTGAATGGAACTATGTGACATCTGTTGTGCCACAATGATTTATTTTGGGTCCACTGCTATTCTTACTTTTTATGAATGATACTGTATTCCCCTAGAGTGTTCGAGTGCGCCTTATCATGCTTATCAGCTGATAGGCAAATGCTCCTGTAAGAGAAATCGGTTAAAAGATATACACTGTATACCCATGCTTAAAACGCATGTACCATGTTGTAGTGCTATGTGAATAATATGTGCGCTAAATAAATACCGTATATATAAACTGATTCTGTTTTTAAGCCATGCTGTGTACTTCCGGCAAACGCGACACTTTGGGTCAATGTTTTATGTTGGTCCACAGTCTGCGACTCTGGTCCAGCCTTGAGTCAATATTAATTCAATGTTATGTATTGTGTTGACAAGAGACCAGCCTAGATCTCTTATCGGAATACGGCAGAACATTGACCCAATGCTGGTTTATTATTGGGTGGGCGCCGTAGACAGTTACAGATCGTCAATAAGAAACCAGTAGCTGGAGCAGTAACGGGCCTTAATTTGTTGTTTCGCCATCTCAGCAGCGCTTGCTTCAATTTCGTGTTGAATCACATGAATGAGGTCGAAACATTCTAGAATTATATCAGCAGCTACATGCACATGGGCACGTACTGAAACCAATCAAACTAAATTCCCAGCAAACACGAGACTTTGAACCATTGTTAGTTCAATGTTGGGCCAGCGTCGTAGACGGTGGACAACATTGAACCAACAATGGCTGAATGTCTCGTGCCTGCTGGGTTCCACAATCTGGAGTCAGAAAAACCCACCCCTACGTCAACAACAAGATCTGTCCGCTACTTTTCGATCCAGGAAATCGATATCAGTGTGCCAAACGTAGCGAGGCTTACCAATGAAGCACTCTCGCCATTAAAATCTATTTGAAATAGAATTGAGCCACATAGTAGTTCTGGGGATTTTGTCTGGCTTTTAAGGTTTTACCCCTCAACCGCCGGTTCCTATTATATTCGTTTTTCATTTTTGTTGACATCTATCTTGTCAAATCTGAATAATTTTCACCTAAAGTTGTGGATTGCGTCAGCGGGACACAACTTCGAATAAATGAAAATTTCCTTGGTGGTAAAGTGCTAAGGCTACCCGTCCCCAGCTAAGCAACTGCTAAATAAATATAGGCAAGGCTTACCTGTTCTCTCTGCTATTTGGCTACGTAGAATATCACCACTTGATACGTGTTTAACATGAAAGTCTTTGAGAATCCTCTCGGCAATGGTCCCTTTCCCTGAGCCAGGAGGTCCAATGATAATAGCTCGCAGCAACTTGGATGCCATCATTTACAATGCGAACCTGACAAAACAAAACTCTTGCCATCACAGTGGATCGCCTAGTCACATTCAGAAGGGAGAAACAATACTGTTTCTTCAAAAAAAACCCCAGGGGAACAGCGGGGTTTGAACCGGGGACGCATGCCTGACTGGCGAGGCAGCCCAAATAGCCGTTGCGCCACGTCCCCTTCTCTTAAAATAAAATGCTATACAAAGCCTAAATATGCCTAATGCTGCTAAACAAAGCTTACTTTTCAAGTAAGCAGTTACTATTACTGCCTTTCGGAAGAATATATTTGTCTATTTCACGCTGCCAATAAGAAAACGAAAAGCAATACGCGTGAATCATGCATCATAAATATTATAGGCCTACCTTGCTACATATAGATTGCTGTATCATGTGTATTGGGAGTGATATTCTGGCTAATAAGTTGGTCTACATTACAAAGGACCTTTGAAATCAGATCAAAAGTCACACTATACAACAACCACTTAAAAATGTAGGACGGACATATTGCTGTTTTGTGTTCGGATATCAACAACACCCGAAACTCGTGCATTTCCCAAATTCGGTTGTTCATCGAATGCTTCCATGCCTTGTTATTGATTACAAACATTAGTAAAGTCCGTTATGTCCAAATGGTCATTCAGCCCACAATTTTATTATTTAAAACGACCAAAACATGATAGCCGATTTAAGTGTTTGGCTCTCGTGCTGACTGTGATGTGTATGTGTAGACTTTGCACATTACTAAACTCAAGTTCTGCAGTAATCACTGTTTGAAAATAAAAGAGCATAAGGGGACGATTCCCAGCTAATAAGAAACACTAAGCCGTTGTTGTTTTACTGTTGGGTCAGCGTCGCAAGCGACGGGCCAACAATAAATCAACATCGGCTCACGGTCTTGTGTCTACCGGGAACAGAATACAATTCGACCCCTTTCCACAATAAAAAGGTGTTACAAATACATTGTCTGACAGTTACAAAACAATTTGATCCATGATGCTATTTTAATAAAAAACTCATGTTTACCATGTTTACATTTAGTTCGATCAGTTGCAATAAATCAATAGTTCTTACATCATATACATGTAACTACCACTTCATTGTGGGAAATAGACTCTTAAGGAATCATTCAACTGCAAGACGCGCATGCCTGGGACGGTCAAGTGTAGCCTATTGAGTACAGATTGACGGCATTAATATAACCACTGAACTGATTACAAGATACTACTTAAACGGGACATTGACCTAATGCTGTTTTAATGCTAGGCCAACGTCTGCGACGCTGGCCCAACATTGAACCAACATTAAATAAATGTACAATGTTTGAGAAAAAGTCCTCCTGCCAAGCAAACACAAGACATTTGTATAACATTTATACAACGTCGGCCCAACGTCTTCGACGTTGGTCCAACATTGCATAAAGTCATACAAATGTTTTGTGTTTACTGGGCATGTCAATACATGCTTGGGGTCAAGCAGTTTCAAGATCCCCGCAGTAATAGTCAGTTTGTTTGCAAGCCAGCGACCAAGTAGGGGCAAGGGCAAAGAGCTTTGAATTATTACCTCATAGATGTCGCTCAAGTATATATGAACTTGCTGTGATTTGAGAACTTGCTCTTAATGAGGCTTTGGGTATGAAACGCATATTTAGTATTATTATGGAATAGGGCCTTGGCCTACCCACGGGCACTATTGCCTTCTGGGGGACCCTTGTCCCGCAAATTTTGACAGTTGACCACACCTTTAATGTCATAATGTTCCTGGTGCGACCATTACTCGTGACAAGTATGATTTATTTATTTTATTTTATGTCTGACGACCTCAATATTGCTGGATCCACTACTAGCATGCGTACGAACCAAAATCAAGACATTCTCCAGCGTGGTATAGTAGAGGGTGGGCCCGCATTAAGTAGGTGGGTCGTCATGATTAGCTGAATAAACATTGTGGGTGCACAATGCAATGGCACGCATGCAAACCAAACAACTCAGACATACCAGCATTACCAGGTAGCTGCACACATGGTAATAGAATCAAAGCGATCAAATGAATATTAAGGAGTAGGCCTAGTGTATACATCGTACTTCTGGATACAATTGGACATCATGCAATAAAGAAGAAACACCAAGCCTATCTTGGTGCAATGATATAATGTAGCACGAGAAAGGTTTTAAATTTTGGGTTTGCAGAGATTTTTTAAAAATTGTCGCCAAAGACCCAGTCACGAGTGTCATATCACTGTAACAATGTAATCAAAGTAGGCCCTATATGTTACAATGAACTGTCCTGTATTTTATCAGAGAATTTTAGTCTACTAATTATCAGCTATTGTAAAAACTAAAAAAAAAACTGAAAACGTGCATCTTCTCTGAGCTGATCTCAGAACTCATGACTTCACACAAAACTTAACATTGAAATTGCATCGGGTAAATGTGTAATGGTATTTCCAATCATTCCAATAGACCCGTATCGACAGGGTGAACAATGCTAGATTCTGGAGAAAAACAATTCTAGTACGGTCCCTGCTCACAGGTCAGTTTCCGTTCTGTTTTAAGATAGATTATATATATACAGATTTCTTTGACCTTTCTAAAATAGAATATATGGTCTCACCACCCTAAATAGGCCGAAATCCAGGCTACTAATGATGATATCATCACACCAAATATTTTTAATGCGGCTGTTCCAACCTCTAGTGAAACAAAATAAAATATATAGAAGTCATAATTTTGTGAATATTTAATAAGCACACGTTATCGTGTTTGTCAAGGATATCAGATATAACTGTTTGATGATAATCTCGCAGAGATACAGTGGGTTAAAATGATCAGTGTCTGTTCTGTGAAAGAGAGTACGGATAATAGCCCACTTTGAAAAGTAGTGATCTTTTTACACGCTAGGGGGCGTAGCTCAAAATCTGTCTGGTAAGCATACCCATAGCGGGCCTGTTTTCGAACAAGGACATCTCAAGCTTTATCCTGATATGTCACAATAAATATCTAATAGGTTTAAAAGTGGTGAAATCCGCCTGCGGAATTGAGGCAGTTTACGTGTGTTTCAATCGGACTGGCATTTGGGGTGGTGAGACCATCAGTAGACACAAGGGATTTGCTTGTTTTGGTATTTTCTTTGCATATTCCAGCTGCTTGATAAAAAATCTGCAGCTTGATATCTCTATTTTATTGAGTTTTACCATCGCTGTAACAATCTAAGTGTAATAGTTTTTATTGGAAAATATATAATTGGTGAATAAATGTGATAGCTATGTCTAGAAAACATCTGAAGAGGCTGTGTTTTGAGGATATAAGCCATGGTTGGTAGTATGATTGTCATATCGGCCCAAATAAAAAGAAAATATAGTGAATTAAAGTATGGATGCTACTAATAACAGTCCATTCTAATATGTGTGGATATTTGACCAACAATTTTCGAAATAGAAGGTAACCATGACGACTCTGTGTGACGAAATAGAGGCGGAAATAGCCACTTTATTCAACTGTTTTATTCAGTGCGACTTTCATAGAAATGAAGCGGATTTTCATGATCAATAATTATTGAAAGGGCTCGGAGGGCAATAGTTTTCAATATATTTGCCTAATTCAAAAACTATGTTGCTCAGAACACCTTCAAGCTTCATACCATGTCGAAATAAAATAAACGAAGAAAATTATATCTCTACATACCACAACTTACAATATATAAGTGATGTTGATGGATTGCCAGCAGTATACCCTGGTTCTTCCGCTTAATAGTGGTGCCAATGCACCTCCCACATCAGTGTAGCCACTAATGTTGGCCGGATTGCCAGCGCTGCACCCTGGTTCCTCCGCTCAACAGCGGTGCCAATGCAGCTCCCGCATCAGTGCAGCCACTGATGTTGGTCGTGGTAGGGCCTCAAACTACTGACAATAGATTGTTTGACATCATGTCTCTCACGTGGGACATAAAGGAGTTATCCTTAGCTTATTGTTACTCTGAGTATAGAAGAGCTGTGCGAAAGGCCATGGAGTTTCAGCACAAAATTGCTTAGCGAAACCTAAGTCTCCCACTGTCTGGGCAGTAGTAGTAGTAGTAAATCATTGCTTCACGTCACTTTTCGGCACAAATGGTCTTTTAGGTGGCAGTATAATACGAAAAAAACGTTGTAGTCAATTAATAAGATAAATGATGTACAGACGATGATATGAGGTTTGGGGTGATAGGGCATGGTGGGTTATTGAGAGCGTTTTCCTTCGTTAGCCCGACAAGGGGTCCTGGGCATGCCTAGGGGACATACACCTAGACATCCCAGACGGCCGGAGACTTGGGTTTCATTGTGCAATTTAATGCTGAAACTCCGTGGCGTTTCACGCAGCTCCGCTATCTTCGGGTCGGATAGTCCCCAGAGAAACAATAAGAAGGGTAACTCCATTCATTCCCCTTGAGAGACCAAAAGTCATCAAACATACTATTGCCGGTTATTTAGGGCTACCACGGTCCACACCAGCCCCAGCACTGATGCGTGTGCTGCATTGACTGTGCTGTTGAGCTGAGGAAGCAGGGTACGCCACTGGCAATTTGCCCGAAGATTATGGCCAGATGGGAGGAGGCTGCAGCCGCCCTTGGATGATTGCTGTAGGATAGTGCTTCCGTACAATGCCGTACAGAGCATTCAACAGACGGAACAGATCCCTAATGACCCTCCCTGGTTGGGGGCGAAAAGTACTTCTACTAGCAATCATCCCAGTACCCCTGCCCCACTGTCTGGGTAAGTCTCAGGCTAAATCCCCTAGACATGCCCAGAATCCCTTGTCGGGCGAGTGAAGGAAAACACTCAATAATCCACCATGCCCTATCACGGTACCCTACCCTCACGCCATCATCTGTATTGTTTTAATACTATCACATTATACAACGTGCATATTCGTACAACTACACAGAGTACAGAAATGTTAGGTCTTGGTGAATAGATAATAATAATAATGATAATAATAATAATAATAGTAAACTTCTATAGCGCATAAATCCTCGGAGATCCGAGCTCAGAGGCGCGACAAACATAATCGTAATCTGACTCATAGTTCCAAAAACCGTTTGCGTTTGTCGTCTGGGCCAACTGGACCACCAAGGATTTAAGTCGGAAAAGCCTGACCAAAAAAATATGTTTTAAATTTATTCCGGAAAGAGCAAATTTCTAAGTTCACTCCAAAGTCTAGGTGCAGCAACAGAAAAGGCCCTGCTGCCTACCGCGGTTCTGACCCGTGGAACATTCAGCTGATCTAGATCACTGGAACGAAGTGTCCGTAGCTTTCGCGATGGCTGAAGCATGTTTCGAATATATACTGGTTGTCCACTGGTCAGAGCCTGGTAGGTCAGGGAAAACAATTTAAATTTGATCCTGTAACGAACAGGTAACCAGTGCAAAGATTTTAGAAGAGGAGTTATGTGACAAAAACGAGGTTTTGTACACCCTGCAGCTTAGATATCTACTTTTCAGTGACGTTGAAAAGGACAGAGTTACAATAGTCCAGCTTGCTACCTATCAAAGAAGTTGAAATTGTTTTAGCAACAGATGGTGTTAAAAAGCGCCTTATTTTACGCATGTCACGTATATGATAGTAGAAAGAGCGAGCTATGCCAGATAATTATATGACTCTAAAAATTTAAAGCACTGTCAAAGACTATGCCAAGATTTCTAGCAGATGGAGAAGCTACTTCCTCTGCCAACAATCTTGTTGGAAAACATTTCGAAAAATTTTCACGCTGCACTTTCGATCCAATTAATAAAAAATCGGTCTTATCAGGGTTAAGTTTTAATTTCCTTGATGACATCCAGGAAGACACGTCCTGAAGACATTTTGTGAGAATTTCCAAAGAAATATCGGGATTTTTTAGCGAAAGAAATAAATATATCCGGGTATCGTCGGCGTAAAGATGATGTTTGACATTGTGGCTCTGAACTACAAAACTAAGGGAGGGTAGTGTAGAGAGTGGGTAACAATGGCAGAGGACGGATCCTTGGGGAACCCCACACGCGACTTCGGCTGGACTGGATAAACAGTCCATTAGTTTCACCTTCTGTTTACGATCTGACAAGTACGACACAAACCAGTCAAGGGCGATACCATCGATACCATACCAAGTTGACAAGAGATTGGTGATACTGCTGTGGTCCAGAGTGTCGAAAGCAGCAGACAAATCTAACAAATAAGTGCAGTGACCCTTCCCTCGTCCATATTCAAAATAATGTCATTTTCAACTTTGAGTAAGGCCGTTTCAGTAGAATGAAATTTCTTGTAAGCTGACTGACACTGATTTGATAGATCGTTTCTTTCAAGATGTGAATGAATTTGATTTGCTATAACTTTTTCTATGATTTTCGATACAAAGTTTAGGTTTGACAGTGGTCTGTAATCTTTCATGTGATCTTTTGATAAAGATTGCTTTTTGAGTAGAGGCATGACATGTGATGTTTTAAAAATGATGGCTGGAAAAACTACTAAAATCAATTATAACCATTTGTGTGATTGGAACCAACGAAACATCTAAGCAAGATTTTAACAACTCAGTAGGGATCGGATCAAGATCGCACGTTTTGTTAGGTGAATTTATAATTAGTTTCCTAACTTCATCAGCAGTAGCTAGTTCAAAACAAGTCATGCGTGATTTAACTGTCGGAGATTTAATGTTCGGCATATTAGGAACATCGTTGGTAAAATTCATATGTATTTTCTCGATTTTGTCCATGAAAATTTTTGCAAACGATTTGGAAAAAGCTTGGATAGATGGAGAATGGGTTCTGTGAAGAATAATGTTTATAGTTTTAATATAGACAATATTAAAGACAATATTACCCGGTGTTTTCAATATTGGCCCTAGTATTTTGTTGAGGTGGCAAGTATTTTGTCGAGGCCGGAGACCCAGGCAAAATATGGCCACCGAGACAAAATAATGGGGTCAATACTGAAAACACAAGGGTTATGCTGTATTTATTATATACCTTGTAATTCTGTTTTGTCACCTGAATAGACCTAATGTTAGCCTTTTGTTAGACCTACACGTCACCATTGGTCGGAGCTGGCTCTTGCGGGGCTTCAGGAACCGGGCTATCATACACATCCTCACATAATCAAAATATTAAATCTCTAGGCCTGCTTGTCATTACCGATTGGCCTAAACTCTATATGCTAGGCTATGTACCCGTAGCCTACCGATGGCAGGTATGAGTTTATAAACAATAGGCTAGGCATAATATATGGGCAAGACTAAAATATGACCTTACAACCTGTGTAGCACCCGCATATCTGACAAGCAGTTAGCGGTGATGTGTGGTGTACGCCTAAATGTACACTAACGCACACGTGCCATGTCTACAGGCTTCACAGTGATAACATACTGTTATCAATGGTTATAGGATATAGGCCTACTACTAGCTGACTGGTGTAGGTCTAGACATTGTGTTTTATCGTCTAACTAGATAGGCCTACACAAACACAAACATAGGCCTAAAATGTGTTTTCATTGAAAAATTACGTCATAGAAAATAACATAACATGAACCTTGAATTAATCGGAGCACAAATCAGCACGTGATTCGTCTTTTTACTTTTTAAGTAAGCGCGGAATTTACATGGCGCGGTTATCCTTGATCCTGAATGAGGGCAATACAACAAACCCGGGCAAAGACTGAGTATGTGCTCTTGTCCCTCGTATTTGCCCTTGTCCACAATGATAAACAGTAGAAACTAGTCGATACAACGCCAGTCAAAAGAACTGTTATTGCACAGGGCCAAAACTATGTTATCAGGATAAATAACAGCATAGGTATATAATAATGAACATTATTTTGATAATTATTTTTTTGAAAATTGTCCAACCTCTGAGGTCTGGTTTATTTTATTAAAAATATAAAAACGGTACGTATGTTTCGCCCAGAATGCAGTCAATGACAAAATGTGGCAACAGTATTATTAAAGCTACTTATAATTATACATATCACGATTTATTTATTACAATGGGTTAAAAAAATGTAACTTATTTTTAACTTCGTAAGTCCTTCACGCATTAATTAGTATGGTCGTTTTCGAACAACTGTATTTCATCAGCGAAAAAGTTCCATACTAACAATCTTTAGAATATGGATTTTTAACGCTGCAAAAGTGTTACGTTTTCTGAAAAAAATAATCTTCTCTTGAATGAATGCAAAAAATCATCTATGGGTCTACATGTGTCAGAAAAACTATATCTATACTCTAAAATGTATTATCATTAAAAGAAAAGATTTATTAGCCTATATATATAAAAAAATTCCCGGTAATAATTTACCTGGTAATAAGACTGAGGGTTCAGTCAAATGAGGGGGCGGGCATGAATCAGAGGCCAGCGCAGGTCTCAGACTCTAGTGGAAGTATCAACGGAATGATGTCAATGGGAAGGTGCATCTGTAGAATACAGTGGGAAAAAAGGGAGCGGAAGGTTGAGTTTCAACATAATACTGTTAATGGGAAGCTTTCTGGAGAATAAAGTGGAGGGAGGAGTGCATGAGAACAGTCGTGAAAATGGTGCATGGGGAATACAGTGCAAGGAAAAATAAAAGAGTGGAAGGGATTTAGTTACCGTGTCAACATAATGCTGTCAATGGGAGTATAAGGAAAATAAAGTGGAATGAGAAAAATGAGTTGAAGGTGGAGTGTCAATAGAATTATTTCAATGGGGAGGTGTACCAGTAGAATACAGTGAAAAAAATTGAAGTAGAAAGTGGTGTGTCAACATAATACTGTTACTAGAAATATATCTATAAAATAAAGTGGAAGGAAGAGTGAGAAAAAGAGTGGACGTGGTGCCTGGAGAACACGGTGGAAGGAGAAGTAAGAACAAAAACTGGAAAGGGAAGTTGGAAGTGTCGACATAATGCTGTGTTAACGAAATACTGTCAATGGGAATGTGTCTGAAGAATACTGTGAAACGAAAAGTGAGACAAATGAGCTGGACTAAGAGGAGTGGAGGGAAAAGTTGAAGTGCCACTTGCGGAAAAAAACCAAAGATGCGAAAATATTTGAGGAAATTCCAAAAATCTACAATGCTGAACTCCGTAAATGGTCACGAGAATACGGCCCCTGGACTCTGGAGGAAGAATGCTTTAGTTTATAAGAACTTCACATTTCAGGAAGAATGATTCATGCGAACTGGACACTTAGGAAGAAGGCTAGTAGAGGGAGGAGTAAAGCAGAATTTATACTTAAAAAGAGGGAGGAGGAATGGGGAGAGGAAACTGAAGTGGATGCTTGCCTCTTCTGTCCAGGTACCCCGCAAGGGAAAGGGAGGCATGGAGGGGTTAAGCCCTGCTTGACAGGCCTCCACAGGTGGCTACCAAATTAGCCTGAAGCCGCCGAGTCTGGCAACAGACTCGAGGGGTCTGGAAACAGACAGATAGTCTGTCGCCGATATAATAGGCTGCTCGGCTTGGCAATGGATCGATGCGGGCTTCTTGAGTACGAGAAGATGCAGTCACTCGTCTCGGTTTCACTGTTTCCCAGCATCATTAGCATCACCATAGCGATCTGAGACTCTTCGAAGTTGAGTCTGGGGTGTACTGGGGAGAAGCAGAAGATGCGGGTTGCTGGTGGTCGGCAAATTCGCACAGTGAGACAATCGGCTTTGCACTCAGTGGTTCTAAGAGATACATTCTATCCTTGCCGGGAGTTAGAGAGCGATCAACAATGTCAGAAGGCCCGGGCAATCCTACTCAGGGCTAGCTATACCAAACAAACAAACACGTCAACTATTTGGGGCTAGCTATCCCAAAACAAACAAAGTTCAAAAACAAACAAACAATCCAACAATCCAACAAACAAACAGACAAACAAACAAACAAACAAGTCAACTAATGAATGAATGAAGAGTACGATGTACTAATAGGCCTATACTGCAAATCTTTATATCTGGCTTTACTGTGTCTTCCACCATATCCCTCCACTGTGTAAACAATAATGTAGCCTACAATCTATGTTTATCTTTTTCATAGCATGCATTATACCATAGCTAGTTTCGCCCCTCCATCCCCTTCCCTCAACTTGAAGTTGAACATGACTCTCGACCCCTTATCATTACCTTCAACGTGGCTTTTGCCCCTTAACTTTACCATGGCTCTCGCCCTCAACCCCCTCCCATCAACTTCAACATGGCTGTCATGCATCCATCAAACTCCTAGGCTACACCGTCTTTAAAGTGGCTCCCGTCCCTCAACCCTGTCCCATCATCTTGAACGTCACTCTTGCACCTTGACTCCCTTCTATCAGCTTGAACACGACTCGCCCCTCAACCCCTCCCCTCAGGCTCAACTTGAACATGACTCTCGTCCCTCAACCCAGTCTCTTCTACTTGAGTATGACTCATGTCTTTTAAGTCCCAGCGATCTGAGGCTCTTCGAAATTGAGTCTATGGGTGTACTGAGGAGAAGCAGGGAGTTTCTGGCAGGCAGATTCGTAAAATGAGCTTGGAAATCGGCTTGGCATTCGAGCCTTGCCAGGAGATTTAAATAAGCGATCGACAATGTCGGAAGGCCGGAGCATCCCTACTCGGGGCTAGCTATCCCAAACAAACAAATAAATATTCTCACATGAAATGACAATTATTACAGTCCACCGTACCTTTTAATTGGCGTATGCATTCATACATAAAGCTAATCCAGTCCTACTAACATTAGATTATCAAATTCGTTGATGTTTTTAAGTATGAACTGATCTAAGCATGCTAAGCCTACCTGCTGGTCTCTGGCCTTGAACTGTCAAATGGGATGATGGTTCGTTCAGCTGTTCATAATCAATAATCTTTCTAGACCTCCGAGCTTAATTAAATAGGAAGCGGCTCCGCCGCCGTCGTTTCCACATCAATCAATATGGGCGATAATATGTGTGTCTGTGATCACCCATAGCTAACACACTAAAAGGGAGAGGCAATGTTAGCCCTCTGACCTGCAACATAGTCGTTAGGCTAACGTAAACCACACATTTATATTACAGTAAAACCTGTCCATACCGGAATGCCTTGGGGACAAATTTTTATTCCGGTTTGGACAGGTTCCGGTTTGGAGAGGGTTTTTGCTTTCGGAGAGGAACAAACAACGATAACTTGTATAATTGACATGAGGGTTATAATTCAGGATGTGTCGGCGGTACATGTAGATCTGCAAATGATAGGTGGATGTATGCAAATAAATTGCTATAATAAAAAACACAATTTTTTAAAGATATTTGATTTTATTAAAATAATAAGCATAGGCCTATAATAATCAATTGATACATTATTTACGCAAGCATGATTCATATATAAAACACATAATACAGCTAGTATACATAGATTAGTAAAGCTAGTACCGGGTGTGCATATTGTGTCCGTGATAATTTTTTTTTTTGTAATTGTGTGTCACATATTTCACACTTGGAGCGCATTATAAACATTGATTTTTTAGCCCCTTATCTAGAATAACATTACATTCTTGTAATCGTCAGTCACACATTTCAAACACGAAGCATATTTGTCAACACCGACTTCAGTTCGTTTAAGTATCAAAGCGGTAGTAGGAGAAGTTGTGCTTTCGCTATGGAGTTAATCATATTGCAGCAATTTTATTTTTAACTGTTTCAGGACGACAACACTCGTTTGTTTGCTAACTTTTGTATATTTTCTGGAATGTATGATGCTGGACTAAATGCTCCGATACTGTATGATTATGTCATTTAATACAGTTAATGCCTTAACTAAGAGTAAAAAATAATATAGGAATAATCGAGTAATGAAAGAATGAATCAAATGTTTTTATATTTTACCTACCGGCGCCGTTATTTATTTATTTATTGGGCCATTAAATATCACGAACGGAATAAATTTATCTCAAAAGACAGTATAATGTATGTGAGAATTATTGTTAATGCACTGATATGTTTATGAAATGATACGTTATTTTAATATTTTATTAGTCAAAGATTTTGTTGCAATATTTTACTAACCAATTATTTTATTAATGCATTATGTTATTAAAATATCTTACCAATTTCAAAGTAAAGGCGCTATAAATAATTGTTCCTCCAACCCGAAGAAAGGTGTTACTAACACCAACTTCGCACCTCCCCCATTGCAAAACCAGATAACAAGCAGGATGAACATTACGTCACCCTGCTGCCCCTGTTTAACCTTAAGTGCACTGCATGCAATTTTAAAAATTAAAAAAAAATCGATTTCGGTTTGGACAGGTGAAATACAATACAATTTATGCATTTTGAGAAAAGAATGAGTCTGGTATTCGGAGTAGACAGGTTCCGGTTTGGAGAGGGTTAATTAATATTGTTTTGAGTGCAATTAATTCGGGACCAAATAATTATTACGGTATAGACAGGATTCTGGTTTGTACAGAGTCCGGTATGTACAGGTTGCACTGTACTTGGTGTTGGGCCAATGTTGGCCCTCGTAATTCACTGCAGGACCTACGCAGTCTCAACTGTAACAGCAAATGTCATATTGGTCCCATGTGAGTGTTGGGTCGCAGTAGCTACTAGGGAAAATAGATGAATATTGATTCCCAGGACTTGAACTACCTGGATTTAATCACTTTGCCTGATAGTAAAATGAGAAGAGAACAAACACCACAATCTAATTTATGTGGTTGCTAATTTATGACTGCCAAATGTGAAAATTAATTTCTTACCCAGGTATTTTCTTGTGCTTAAAAAGAGGTAAACATGACAATTTTAGTGGCTGGTTTACAAAAAAAACTCCCAGTGTGACCTGAATGTGTTGCTCACCACAGTTGAATATAATTCTGTAGAAGCCGTTTCCTTCCTTCTGCATCGTCTCCAATTCTGGGGAGGACAATTTTACTGGTTACGAAAGGGACCAGAAAGCATTTGGATCATATTATATCTATGACTTGGCCTTGAAGAATCAGGTTAAAAATAGTTAAAAATGGTTCAATTAAATAAACTCAATTCACAAAGATGATTCTTTTCTTTCAGTCTTTATTCATGTCATGGTCTTGCAGACAGTGTCAGATGGCGTTCTACTTAGGTCGTGCGGCAGAGTGTGACGACCCAGCCCTGCAGCTGGTAAGCGGAGAACGTGCTCACACGTCCGTCTTCGATGGACGGCAAGGTCGAGTGGGCGAACACAGCGGGATCGCACATGGCGAGAGCTAGCCGGAAGCTCTGACTCGTCAGTCAGAGATTCCATCTAGCCCGAAATCGACTGCGATGAATTCTGCAGTTGTAGTCGCCACAGGCCAACCCTTGGAGTTGGACCTCCAAAAAAGGATCAATTTTAAGTTCAAAATATTTTGCTCCAGGCTCCAGTGCTCCTTCCCATCCAGACATTTGCACAACAAAATGTAAATAGTAGGCTAATAAAGACTCACTAATCTGGGATCCTAATGTCTTTATCTCGCTCTCAGTGCTCAACCGAGGGCACCAGTTTGGTCCACAGCAAATGAACTGGGATTTAAGTTCATATCAATGACAACAAATTAATTTTATTGAACTTTTGAGAAAGCCTCGTGTGCAGATATTTCCTCACAATACTGTTTTGGTAGCATAACTTATTACATAATGATTTTTTAAAAACAATATTTAATGATTTTTAACGACAGTTCATCATTTTCTTGTTCTAAACGTTTTTTGCTTTGGTCCTAATAGTTGAAATAATCTATATTGTTGTATTATCGCTCATGCCGTTGCATCGTGTCAGTCGCAGTTTCCACTGCTCAATACTGAGTACTGTCACTGTGTCAGTACTGACACTAGCAGTAATAATAATAATAATAAATTTTATTCAGCTTCCCAAAGAAGAGAACAATACTGAATACATACATAAAATTATTTCAGTTGTAAAATAACAGCATTGATAACAGTATTAAAACGACTTTTACTTAGGAGCAACTGAGCAGTGAGCAAGCTTAAAATATACCGGTCATACGGATTGCGGCTAAGCAGTACTTGCCTAACAATATCACATAATCCGTCTTCCGGCGTAGTGGATGATTTGATGGAAACTTGTACACTGTGAACATATGACGTATCTAAAAAATACTTAACAAGTGATACATTGTGTTTACTGCATATAGTTCTCACCCTGGCTATCAGATCAGTATGATTACGCAATTTATCACAGCAATGTTTCTTTAATAAATAACAGTAAAATGTCTTGGCACGTGAAGAGTTAGAGAATATAGCAGTTATCAACTTCAACTATAGACTCAGTGCAGTGGCAGTGCCCCGGCCAGTTGTCGCTAGCCGCGTCGTCCTCTTCGAGTAGGTACAGTCGATAAATTTAAAAATTGTCCAATAAACTTATGCTGAGCTTTTTTTCGTAGCTGCCGACATGCTAAAAGACTAACAAGTAATATTTTACCTCATTTCACAGTTTTTAATGTCCTCAATAAGCAATAAAAATACTGTGCTAAACCAAAATCTGAGCTAAATTATAAAAAGTCCAAAAATTGTGACCTCAATGTTTCAAAGTTCAGCATGGATACGGGAACCGAAACATCAGCAAGACACTTGAATTTTTAAACTTTAAAGCTGAATAAAATTACTGAGATCTGCTATCTGTAGATATTAAGTTTTGGGATGCAACGGTGCACCAAATGAGTGCCCCACAATACTGTAGCAGAACAAATATACCACATAACGGGCATAGACTCTGGCTCCTGTTAAGTCCACGAGGAGGTCATGAAAGAAGAAACATTTTGATAGATTTTCATCCTTATGGCTATGGAACTTCCATTTTTACCCTCGGTGCACCCCATGAGGAAGGGGTCTTTATGAATACTGAAAACAACCAAGAACAACAAAACTACTGAAAACAACCTGAAAATACCGAAAACAACGTCATTTTTTCATTTTGAGATCAGCCCTCTACATTCCCTTTTTTAAACACTTGCCCGTGACCTGGAGCTTCTAGTTGCCCGAGCACACGAGTGACTTGCCCGAAATCTAGATATAAATATGCTACATTTCACTGAAGCCGTTATTTTAGCTTGACAAATATTATTTATTGAATAAACATGTACAATATTATTCAAATTTTCATTCACTAAAATATCATTTTATTTTATCAATCTACAATATTATTTCAACGTTAATGTTCATTCATAAAAATATAATTTCATTTGCTCAATTACAAATTTGGTCAGTCAAAATTTAAATCATTCTCAGCTGTGAGATCATGGACCCTCCGCTTCCGCTGGCCATTGCTAATGTTACCGTAAAATTTCTAATTGTAGCCGCATCTCTAATAGAAGCCGCCCCCCAAATTTTCAAAAACTTTTAATTTTTTTGACAGAAGTTTTCTAATTGGAAAACCCCCAATTGAAGCCGCAGGGAGACTTTTGAAATTTGTCAAGGACCAATTTTTTTTAAGCCAAAAATCTATTTAAAATTATCGGTATCTCGAAAGGACAACGACCAGGTGTTGATCAAAACGTGCCGTGCCGCTAGCTACGCTGACCACGCCAACAGAGCACACGCTGTATAAGCCCAGATAGCTTCTAACCCTTTACAGACATGAGGCGTTATATTCATGATACATGTGTGACAATAGGCAGTAATGCGCTACATTTGTTGCCATGTTAAGCCTACTCACCGGTCTAGCCGATTGAAATCGTTTTGGGTCGATTTTATGCTATTTGTTTACGTAGGCCCATATATGTAAGCCTAAATAAATATCCATTGTAAAATACAAATGACAATTACATTATATATCTATAGGCTATATACACTAATAGTTGTCGTCATCAACCCACGGGACCCATACATATGATACAGGTAAACAGAAAGAGCAGACTAAATGTTGTTTTCTACGCCAGACAGCTGATCAACAATAGGGGAGGGAGACGTTACTGGCAGTGCGTGTCAACTGAGCTGCAGATTCATTGGTGCCAACATTATACCAATATTGGCTGAACGTTTTGTGCTTGCTGGGATAACATGACTGACAGGCTCACGCATCCAAGACTGGAGAGGGGTGTGCTTGCCGACTGACAAGGCTGTGTATAACATGATTATGACGGTGTTCACACGGCGCCACAATGTCTGTATACCAACCCAGCACTCAACTGAATTACTGCAGACATTCACATGTGTTTTAGACATTAGCCTGCTATTTATATAATTGATCATGGCGTATCTTCTTATTACGTTCTCTGAACAATTAAATACTATTGTATCGTAAAAAATGTTTAATTAGCGATATGTAAAAAACAAAACAAGTTTATAAACTTTCGGACTAATTACAGCATTAAATTGATTCATAGGCCACATCTTTATTTGGCCATTGGACATGAAGGGTTGGGTTCTACCGGCAGTTGACCTCATAGTGATCGACGCGTGGAAATTTAATTTTTCACACAAAACCTCCAATAGAAGCCGCTAGTAGACTTTTGGCAATGGGCACTGGGAAATGAGAATTTACATTCTAATTAAAGCCGCGGCTACAATTACAAATTTTACGGTAGCAATGCTTATAAAATATCACAGAATTAGAACAGTGGAATGCTAACATCGCTTTCGCACAAGTGGACTTGAGTCCATTGGCCGATTACAAACCTGGTAATTAGTTATTTCCGGTTTGAAGTTGTGTTCAGTCATGCAGTAAAGAAGTCCTACGGTATATGGTTATTTTTTAATAACTTGTCACTATATTTAAATTATCGAGACAACTGGCAGTCATTATACATGTAATATGATATGATCGTGCTAAATATACAGAATTAACACGCTGTCAACCGATCTTTACTTTGAATTTTAGCACCAAGCGACAGCGTGTGCCGTGAAATTTGCCTGGCCATGCCCCTGACTTGAGCCTGTTGTTGTGTTGAGCGGCTGGGCAGCCACTGTGAGTGTGACCTGGTGACTGCCGCCTCTCACTCGCTCACTTTTCTCACTGTCTCTGACAGTCGCTGCATGTAGGCCCTACTCAGGCTACTGTCACTGTCAGCCACTGGTGTAGGCGCCCACACTTTACACGCCAGCATTCTGAGCATGTCTCAATGTCAATGATTGTGACTTGTCAGTGTCTCTCGGTCAGTCAGTCTTTTAATCTTCTTCAAGTAGGCCTGCAGATGTCTCAAGTTAACATTTCCGAAAAGTTATACAAGCCTAAGCCCTAATCACTGACTGTGAATACTATTTAAGGGATGTTGCAAAGATAAAAAAAATCCAAACATCCAAAAAAATTTGGAAGTGGGTGGGTGGATCCAGGGCCATTTTAGATAGAAAATTGGAAAACCAAATCTTTGATGATTATTAGTTTCAAAAAAAAAAAATGGATGGGGGTGGGGTGAACTCTATCCAAATTTAGGGATGTCTGGAGTTTTTTTAAGTTTGCAAGGCCCCTAAGGTCTAGATCTAAATATCATTAAAAAGCTGACAGGTCCATGACCATGTGGGGGGCCTACCACTTGCAGTGTCACCTGACAAATGCTGGATCAATGTTGGGTTAGGGTCATCATGGTCATAGTCTAGTCTCCTTGAAATACAAACCTTGACTGGTTCATTCAATTTTAAATTTTATTGTTTTCACCTTAAATTTATTTATAGACTATCATCAACAGGGAAAGCTCAGATTGTTTGACAACCATGACTAAAACTAAGTGGTGGGCTAGTCCCTTTGATGATGCCGAGCGAAGAAAAAATTATTATTTATTGTATGGAATATTTCAGTAGTTTTAGCCTGAACCTATTTGACATTTTGTGTTGTAAATATAATGAGTTAATTTAATGGTTTTATAAAGGGATGTCATAATGTCAATTCACTAGGCCTATAATACATGTCAAATAAACTGATTCCACATAATTTTACACAATTTTCAGGCTTTTGGCTGATAAGAAACATATTTTCACAAAAGTGTTCAGCACTGTAGGCCTATCATAACATGGCACAATCTTACTCATTTGAAATTTAAATAAACAACTTATTTCAGACTACTGATGTTTTAGGCCTGTAAGGTGAAAATGAAATGCACACAATTTATAAGTGCAGTGGTAAAAATTGGCAGTGGACTACTTCGGTTGCAGACACTGTATACAGGTATATAAGCTTATTACATTATAAAATCTATAAAAGCAAACCAAATCGAAGGCGAAAATACGCCTTCACTTTTGTGTGTTTTTGAAATGATAAAATAGTATTTTTCATAATTTACGTGCTCGCGTTGGAATGTTTCACGCTTTATAGAAACTGTATTTTTTCCGACCACGTATGTGTCCTAAATTTGAAAAACAAAATGTGAGTACCAAGGCAAGTGATTGAAATACAGGTAAATTATGCACATTTTTAATCATAATTATCATAAAAATACAATACACAAAACAAAATCAATATAATAATAAAACTTTTATTATGTTCATTGACAAAGAGACTCAATATGATACAAAATGTCAGTGTGATAAAAATAAAAAGTATAATAAAAAAAATATAAACTGTATATGAATATATATACCATTTATACATTAGCCAAAAACAGCTTTTATGTAGATCTAGGCCTATAATAAAATCACTCATAAAATGTGGGACATAAATATTCTATGAAATATTTTTAAAAACATTATGAGAGCTTAAAATCTATGTCACTACATGTACCACTATATTTGTATATCTGGACAATTTATTTAGTTAATATGCTATTTGTTATACCCATTTTTCAAAATTTACTTGATACTAATCTTGACAATTAGCTATTAAAACAAAGCATATAATCACAGTTTTTTTTTAAATTCTGAATCTAGTTATTTTAATAAACTAAATGTTTTACCAAAATTTGTGAAACACATATAAACACAAAATCTTAGAAAACCAGCCAGGCAATTATTAAAATGGAACCGCGAAGCTTTCCAAAATGGTGGAAATGATATATTTCAATTTTGCCTAGACATATTCTAATATCAAGTACCAGTAGTTTTTAACCTCTCATAACCTGATAATATACATAATTTTTATGGTTTTTGCAGTGACAATTTGAGTCTATTTGTCATAGTAATAAGAGAGATATATGTACATGTATATATACAAGACACTGCTAATATATCTATAACCATTCAGACATTTATTACATTTTATTTTTTAACCAATGTACAAAGACACTGATCAGACAGGTGGTTGTGGCTTTCACATTATTTTGTTCTACTGAATATCAATGTTTGTATTTGAAAATTATGTAAAGAGCAGAGTGTAATATCAGCAGCACAGGGTAGTGGAAGATGACCAGTCAAACTTCCAGAGCAGGTGGTGTAATACTGTTGTAACTGAGTGATTCCTGAAACAAAAAAAAACACATTTTTAGTGGGAATATTTTAGACATCCAACAAGCTTACTGTTGTCATAAACTATGTGGCTAGTTCAATATACAGACACAGTATAGTCAACAATCTGTCTGGGCCCAAACCAGATGTCAGATATATTTTTTAATGATTTTTTTTATTTCAGATGTCAGATATGACCTATGATAGATATGATCTGCTTAGGAAATAAATCAACTAGATCTAGATTATCTTTACATCTAGCATCAGCATCACCAGAACTATGAGGAATTGAAAGTAGGCCTTGACCTATATCTTTTTTACATTTTCTTGGGGTATTCACGGCTATAATTATATATTTCTATTTCAAAATAGGCCTACAGTGCATGGCAAGTGATAATAAAAAATCATAATACACCATAGTCTATACTATAAACCCCACTAATTTGGGCATCCCAAATATTTGTGCGAAATATTTTACTTTTAGCATAGGCGATTAGGGCCTATATATATCTGGTGGTCCTACACTACGGGGTCTAGATTAGGGGTCTAGAGTATTTTAAAAATAAATATTTTGAGACTGAATTTTTATTAAATAAATAATTGTGTGAAGGACATGCTGTAAATAAATATTTGATGGCTCTCAAAAAAAATTTTGCCTCATCGCTACGCTCCACATCATTAAAATTTATCACGCTTAAATTTGTGAAGCCTCACTTCGCTTCTATTCTTTACCCCTGCATCAATACTAATCAGTTAAAACCTAGTTTGTTTGAGATCCAACTTTGTAGACAAAAAAAAATAAAAAATTAATTAAGTGAAATAAATATTTTGCTTGAAGCAGTGCAATAAATACAATATTGCAGACAGGAGATGAAATAAAAAAATTGTCCAGTTTAAAAACTCCACCCCTCCCCCCCCCCTAGTATTTAAATGGTAACACCCCCCACCAAAAAAAATTTTAAAAAAATTCAATTATTTAATTTAAATGGTAAAGTTCTGTATGACTATTATTAATAGTTGAAAATTTAGCAGTTTTATTTTTTGAAAAATGAACCCGATTTCTTTGACCCCAGTGTCACCATTATTTAGCCCACTCAGTTGGGCTTTGCAATTATTTATTTTGAAAAAATATTCAAGTCAAACCACCCCCCACACACATACGGTTAAAAAAAGCTGACCAACAGACTAGACCAGTGACTTTGAAGTTTTTTAATAGGGGCCTAGGCCAACATCCCTCCAATGTGGAGTATCAGGCTGGATGGGGGTAAGAGTCTGGCAGACTTAGTAATAGGCTAGTAGGCAGTTTCACAAATTCTGAGTAGACTATACAAGTAACCTTCCGGCAATAATTAGTTAGAAGGATCTCGCTCTCCACTACTACAGGCTTCACTAGGGGCCTAACAGTAGGCCTAGCGATGACGACCGGAGCTTCATATTCACGTTTTATCGCTCACAGTGAATGGTACTCCACTCCGGTTGAGCAGACTTTTCCTAATTATGATTAGGCTATATTGATTATAAATAATTTATGAGGTATATTGTAATCTGATGTGGGAGGGTGCTTGGCCATCAGTCATGTCACTGACCACAGTAATCGTGGCGGCCCTTTCATTGACAGCATCAGTGCATGCTGTCTGTCAGTGACCAGACACTGTCAAGTCTGAGTGAGAGTGGTAGGCCTACGTCGACTGAACAGCCGCTCGGACCGGCTGAGTGACATAAGAAGCATAAGTCATTAAAATTATAATAAATAGATGATTTATTGGTACAATAATAATTTTATAACTTTAACATACATACCTTAAAGACATCAGGATGATGTATTTCGGACGAAAAACGATGTAGCATTCATAACTATTCTAGATGTCAACAATTAAGCCGGAAGTAGCTACTCACCAGAGCGGCGTCGTCTGGTTGGACGGGAGTTCGGTATACACATATCACTGTGGACCAGTAAGAGATAGCCATCCATTGTTAGAGGTCTATGTAAAATATCAAATTTAACTACATGTATCACCATATATATTTATACACTCAATTTGAAATAAAATGAAAAAGTTCAGTTGTGAAAATTCATGATTCTGGAGCCTCAAATTCCAGATGGCCAAGCCGTGTCACTCAAATCCCGCCACAAATATTACTGAACTAGTATATGACAACAAGGCAGGGTCAATTAGTGCTGGTTGAAGGCCATGCAGCCTCACAGACAGTGCATGCAGACGACCAGTCGGCGTGTCGGTGGTACCTGTACACACAGCTAACACATTCACCCATCATGGTTTTAATGCTGATATTTACCCAAATTGTTTTAAGATTGTGACAGCGACGCAGACTGGACCAACATTAATTTGATGGCCGCGACGTTTTGTGTCGGCTGGGGATTATAGGGCTTAACTGTACTTTCCAGACAGATTACAATATCCAGTCCTTCACATAAGGAAATAGGAGGAGAGCTGCTAAATGCTCTCCTGGAAATTTCCAGGAGAGCATTTAACTCTCCTTGAGGCGTGCGAAGCATGACGAGAGCAATTTTTGGGGGGGTTTATAAGCTTTAAAAGGTGCCTTCTGGTGATCTCCAGGAGCGCTGCCAATTGCTCTCCTTGTACTAGGTTAAGGAGCGCTGAAGAGCGCCGGCGCGATCGCGCTCCTTATCAATGATGGACTGAATATCTAATAAACGTTGGGTCGACGGCTTGTGTTTGTTGGGGTACAAGCTTGGGCCTACCAGTACTGAGACAACGGCCTCTGTATTCTTAATACCGCTACTAAATGTTTGTTTGGTATTCCATATGTAAAAGTACTTTATAATGAGTATTTGCACACAATTTGGTGATTTGAAAAATAAAACTTTCATGGCAGGGGCAATTTTTTGGGTTAAAGATATGATATTAGGCATGTGTAATGGTGGGCAAATGTTGTACCGCGACTATATTTCAGCAGCACTTATTCACCACCAAACAGCATATAAGTGACAATGTTTGCATATTAATAGTTTGCACATGTCATCAAGTTTATCCATCCACAAACTCCTGAGTGTAGGTCTGATAAATATTTTTCTAATAATATAATTGAGTTGTGAGAACAAATGTTAACACGTCAAAAATATTTTCATGAAGGGAGCCTTTCTAGGTGCCACCTAAGGATACAAAGTATCCAACCTATATGTTCTTTTTACCATAATCTGAATGAACATATTCTACTGATTTTTTTGATGTATGGTAGTTGTTACTGGGATGAGTAGTTTTGTCAGGAGAGAGCATTATCATGTGTGAGGAGAAATGTTAACGAGTCATCGCGAACTTATATGCTGGGGCATATTTCGTGTCTCTTCTAATGCACTGAACTATGCAGATGCTAGTTAGAGGTTGAACATTTTCAATCCATGTCTATTTATATATTAATTATTATCATGCATATGGGATCTGAAAAACAGCTTCTCCAGTCAAAATAGCTTTTGTAATATGACAATTTTAAGGTTATGGGGGTCGCGGGTCAAATCACGAGTGTTAACGATCTACAAAATCTCCCATTTTTCGATGTACAGTATTTTCTGCAATTATAAAGCCATGAGCATGAAAATTTCAGTTATTGTTCACTCTGAGTAGAAGGTTCAGCACATATCATAAAAAATAGCTTAAGTGCTATACTTTTTACAAATTTTCATTCTAAAAATGTCCCAAGAGCACAATAATTCTTTCGCGAGATCATATTTTGCAATTTTTGAAATTTTTTGTAGCAAAAACTAATAAAGGTAACATCATCAAATTTTCAGAAAAGTAACTCAGCCGAACACACTGTAATAAAAATATAGATTTTAGTCAGCATAATGACTTATTTATTTAGTGATGAATATTGGCCCAGCTGCCAAATCACGAGCCTTTAGCACTGATAAGTTTGGTTGGGTTTGCTTATAATCACCGCCAGGTTGAGCTGTCGAGAATCAACCAACCACAGAACAGAAAATGGGTCCAATTGTGAGTTGTGTGAGTTGATTTTCAGCTACACTCGATGCGCCAAACAACATAGGGCCTACAGTGGTGATTATTGGCGGAAAACCCCAATATGTGCAGTGTCTGTGAGTGAGCAAACGACGCTGCTTGTATTGGAGTGAACCAAATAGACAGACAGGCATCTATAATAATAATATTTTGTGGAGAACCTCATGTGGGTTATTTAATTGACAACATTTTGAAATTTTAACACAACATCACCGTAGCCTTAAACCAATATTGGCAAAAAATGTATATGTTCGCTCATCTTTAGGTCAGCGGGCCTACAAATTGTTGTCAATTTTATGGGGTTTTTTCTGCTCAATGTCGCTTATACCAATCATATTTATGTGGATTCTGAAGTCAGAATTCAATGCATTTCATAGGTATATATATATCATTATTCTATGAAATAATCAAATTAATTTTATCAGTTCTTAAATATAACAGCTGTTGAGTAGACAGCTGTATGTTATGATTTCTTATCACCTGCAGGTCACCTACGATATGTTAACTTAAAAGTTCTTGATATTATTTGCAAGCAATTTTTTTCTTTTAAATGTGCATGCTTAAATGATGCATTGTTTCTTACAGTGGAACGTCTGTGGCATAAGTACAGTAAACTGATTCGGTTATCTATCCCCACTGCATTTTTAACATGAAATTGTATATAAATCAAATGCTGTAGTCAATCTGAAAGATATTCAGTGGTGGGACGGGGTTGGAGTTGAAGGGGTGATCGAGTGTGTGGGACAAGGCTCAGCCATAGTTATGATTAATAATTCGCAATGGAATAATTACCATGCATTGCCCTACAGCATATCTAAATTAAAAACTATCAGTTATGGGATACAACTTAATTATTTTTCATAATCCAATCCTTTAGCTATGTGTTTGAAATGAAATTAACGCAAAATCTGATTAAGGGAGGTGTAGCAAAATGCTAATATCTATCTGACCTATCTGCATAAAATTTTCAGGAATTGTGTATAATATATCACTCTAGCAAGTGCTTACTTTTTGTTCATTAATTCCAAAATTAATTTTTTCACCTCATGTAACACTTATTTAGGCACGAACTCTGTGGGAATGGTCATATATAAACACATTCAAATGTTGGCATCGTTTGACATTAGACTTGATCTCTGTTACTATATAATTATAATGTGAAATTAGAACCATATAATAATACAATCGTAATTCATATATACAGATATAGGGGCCTACAATATGTACATTTATGTGGAGTCCATTTCTCAATCACATATGACATTAGACAATACGGTGGCTAGTCAACCCTTCCAGTCCCGCAGCAAACTATACTTAATCGCATTGTACACATATCTATACATATTATAAAATGATATAGTATAAATAGTATAAATATCTTCATTCACATGCTATATTGACAAAAATACAAAATATATTTTACTTGTCGTCCTATGATAAATCGGTTAATATGATAAAATTAGGTAGTATATACCTTTTGATTAGCCTTAAAAGGTGTTAATCCTCTCATCAACTTATTAGGTGCCAGAGTGATGGTTAATTGCCAGGATAGCAGTAAACAATGATGACCATCTGTTGTCTTCGGTATACGTTACTTACCAGCTAGTGCTGAAGGTATGAATACCAAAAACACAAAACACACTAATCATTTATTACTTTCTGAAAGAAACAGTAATGCATTTTATAATAATTTATCATGCTTTTAGTTTCTAAACTGTAGGCTCGATTTCGGTGGTAGCATTGGTTGTTTGTCTTCATGTACGTGTTTTGCGCACTTTTACTGTCCAATTCACTCTGACATCACTATATAGCCATATATGGGCCTATACCTTTCGCGGTACCGAAAACAAGATATTATGATACAGTAATAAAAAATAAATTAACAAACAATACCTAAACTCCAGAAAATAAGCCAATATAAACAGTTGTTTTTGGTTATTCCAGTTTTTTTTATACAGCTTCCCCTTATGTTAAATATGCAATGATGAAAAGTGAAAACAACCAGCATGTAATTAACTGGTAAATCACAGCAACAATATCGATATAACAATATAGGCCTACGCTTGCCGTATACTGTAGGCCTATTGGCCTTACAGTGAAGGCCCCAGTCTCGGTGCTGTTTTCGTTACGGCACTGGGTTATGAATACCGAAAACAACTGCAATAACTCGCTTAAGTAATCGAAAACAACATATATTTAGGCTATATACAGGTATAAAATATTATTATATTAATACACAGTTTATTGGTAATCCTTCTGACAGAGAGTAACAGTGACATGACATAACTAATATGTTTGTACTATACCCTGCCTAATGAGCCTTGTTCATTCACGCGTCAACGAGGCTAAACTCTAGGCATAGGTCATAATGGCGCCAACGCGATGACAAAACTATGACATGACATAACTAATCCGTTTGTACTACACCCTGCCTAATGAGCCTTGTTCATTCACGCGTCAGTGAGGCTAAACTCTAGGCATAGGTCATAATGGCGCCAACGCAATGACAAAACTATGCCAACCTTTCACAGCTCAAAGCTCAGACATGTCAGACAGGTTAATCAGTGATTTAGACGCCTATATCGCGCACTTGTTCTATACTGCACAGCAGCTCAAATAAAAAAAAGGAGCGCAGTACAGTCCGATAATTACGGTAGTGTACACATTCTTCGCCCCGGTACTTAACATTGTAGGCCTAACATTGGCCCAATGCATATATTATGTGGCATTATTTCTAGCTATTCACCCTCTAAAGGTCATCTTCTTGATGAACAGAGCATGGCTGGCAATACGTCCCATGTAAAATACAGCTTAACATTTTGCTGGGTCGATATAATATCATGTAATTTGATAGGGATGCTTTATTATAAACTATGCTTGTTAAATAAATGTTTTTCTGCTGTAAATGTCCTAAGAAAAACTTCTTTTTTTTTTTTTTTTGCAGTGATCATTGTCAGTAATAATGGAAAGTCCTTTGTATGATACACCATATATACCGAGTCCATCAAGTAAGAAAAAGCAGAGATTGAGAGACAAGATGTCGTTATCTCTCCGTGACAATCCTGAAGGCGTGAGTATGCACATTGCTTCTTTTCCTCAGACAACAGCCATGCCATCAAGCGTGAAGAAAAGAAAAACACCAAAGAAACAAACTCAAGATTCTTTCTCCTCTGAAGCCTTTTCACCGGTGGAGACATCTGCACCACCAACAACTCCTGTGACAAGTGCTCAGAAGAAAAGGAAGCACAAGACACAGATGCAGGTGGATGACAGTCAGATATTCATTAACCCTGAAGTGAGTGTTCTATCATCGGATTTCCGAGATTCCGGACTTTCCGACAGCGAAATTGATGTTGACGCTAGCTCAATACTTGCCCCATCCGAACTGAGCCTAAATAGTATGTACAGAACACCTTCAATGAAATCTAATCACAACAAGAAATCTGCCGAAAATTCAAGCTGGAACTCTGATGTAGCCATAAAAGAAGCACGTGGATCACCAGATGGGGCGGGTGATTCCACATTAAAGGCTAATGACAATACCAAACAACCCAGTCCATCTGTTGAAAAGGAGAAAAATAATAAGAAGGCCTTATCTTATGAGAAGAAAAAGAAAAAACCTTATGGTGTGAGTAATCTTCATATTACTTTAACCGCCGGTGCTGCATATATTTGGGTTTTCATTTTTTATTATAACATTATGTACCACATTTTAAATATGGTAAAGATATAATGTGACATCAACCAGCAAGATTTGAAGGTAGGACCTCCATGTTGTCAAATCTGAATAATTTTCACTCACTTGAAGTTGTGGACTGCGTCAGCGAGACACAACTTCAAGTTGGTGAAAATTCAAATTGAATAATTTGTCCGTTAAAGGGTTAACATGTGGTAGGCCTATAGAAATTGCATGGATGCTATTTCTGTTTGTAGTCCTATAAAATTACTCAAAAATGAGCAAGATTCACCCATTTGCTCAAGCTATTTTCAGTTAGTTATTATATTCATGACTTGGTCCTGGCAAGGATTCTAACTTGCAAGCGCCATACCCTATGTCATGACATTTCACTGAAATTGATGAAGCATTTTGTGATGGATGGATTAGGCAAAAAAAAATGTAAGACATGCATGGAAGTGAATTTAGCCCAAATAAAATTACATAACATTAGATTACCATTTGGTTAAAGTGACAAAAAAAAACTATAAAATAAATAAATATCTCACCTCCCCACTGGTTAAAATGACATATAGTTGAAACAAACATATAGATATTTTTATTTTTTTTGCCTTAGTAATCCAATAATTCAATTTGGAAAATGCCTGCTTTTACTTAATAGAAATATTATTCCATATTTGAAGCTGGAAATTGCTTTAAATTGTGATTAAATGAAAAGTAGAAATAAAAAATTCATCACTAGGGCCTACTAGGAATGGATAATTATCATTTACAAACATTTCAGCTACTTTATAAAAACATTGCACATAAATATCTAGTAAGATTTAGAATGGGTCACAACATAACATTGTGAAGGACTCCACAGTGGTTGTTGGTTTAAATTGAGCACCGTACACAGATATGTTAAAATGAATAATCAACATTTTATTTTTTGTGCAATTGTTACTCAATGCATAGAATGTAGTTGACACTTTTTAATTGAGTAAGTACTCAAATGCGTCGAATATAAATATGTTGCACTAAACACAAATCATTATTTTTTAACCTATTTTTTTTTGTTTCAAGGCATTAGAGAAGGCAGCTTTAAAAATTAAGAACATGTCCACGAGTTGTACGCAGGGGAAGAAACGTAAACTAGATGAAACTGGTAAGAGTCATTTATTATGTATATTCAAGTCAGAACTACAAATGATGTATGCCTAGTATTATTCACAATGCCTGGTCAGTTTATGTGGTGAAATATAGCACATCCCAGCAAACACGAGACATTGAACCAATACAATGTTGGGTCCCAACACTGGTTCAATGTTTTGTGTTTGCTGGTGTACTTGCTGAATAGCCCACTCCTTCAGACCCATCCAGGCTCGCTGTCTCCCAGCACTATCCCAGTGCAACTTGTTGTAACAAGACATGTTGCGTCCAATTGCTAAAATTGGCAGTACGGTCTAATATCTGATATGTTTGCATTTAAATGTTCACATATTCATATGAAAACTTAAATAACACTAGCAATTCAATGGCTGCGCAGACTACGCATACTAAAAATACTACTACAGGGATGTTTTAAATCAAGTGGAGGGACGGTTTCAAGGTACCAACAGACTCCAGAGTCCTCCCTTTCTTCAGGGTTCCCACTCACATGGAAAACCTGGAATTCGGCCCCAGAAAATCCATACATGGACAAATCATGGAATTTCAAAAAAGAGACATTTTCATCAGTTCATGGAAAAATTATGGAATTTTGTTTCAGTTATTCACATTTTTTTTTAAACAGAATAAATTTTGCAGAATTTATTCTTTGTCACTTGTGTTTCTTTCTTAGCCTGACTATTTGACTACTGGGGGTCGAATGTGCCCAAATCTTTGTAAGGGTTTATGTGCTACTAAAAAAAACAAAAAATTATATATATAATCGGGATCAGCGGAGAAGTTAAAGCCAACTAGCCAGGAGGTAAGTGCTAAAATAGTGGTGCCACGTCTGTGTTTGTGTCACCATGTCATAGGTAACATTCGTTATATAACCAGCACCAGAAAATATGTTACGTTCTTTTAACAGATGGAGGAAAAGGAAAGGAAGACCCACAAACTGTGGGAGAAAGGAAGAAACAGAGAAAGATGCAGAAGAATAACTATGCCTTGTCACAAAGGGCTAAACAGATCTGGGAAGAATTAAGAAAGTAAGTAATTTGAATGCAAGTTATTGTTGATCTCAAACTTATAATAAATCTTTGTTTAGTCCAGATTAAATTTAAAATTATGTCCATCACTCTAAGATGACAAGCAAGATATCTTGTTTTTATGACCTCATGCATAGTACATTTAGATCCGGTTTTAACCCTTGTCCTGCTGAATTGTTTCAATTGTATTTTTCGTCATTTGAAGCTGGAATTGCTAACGCAATTTCCAGCTTCAAATGACGAAAAATATAGATATTTTTCGAAAATATACATGTTCTAAATTGAGTTATTTTACTAACTGAACATCTACCATAAGCTGTACTGTCCATTTCAGTTACATATTATTTGGCTTAAAATATGCTTAAAACCGTATATATCCGGGTCTAGCAGGACAAGGGTTAACATACTGAGAGGCTTTGTCTTGAATAATTATTAAAGTGGGCATATTTTTAACATGTCAATTGTTCCAATATTTCTAGATTTTGTTTGATGATCATTTTTGTCAAACAAATGTGTTATGGTACAGATAGCTGTAGTGATTAACATTTTTTGCAAATGTCAATTTTTCAGAGGAAATTGTGATGCAGCGACGAAGAGCAAGTTGTGCACAGAATTATATGCTCTTGTGAGAGGAAAGGCACGCCAGGTGGGTTGCGTTTCTGTGTCACATATTTCTATGATGTAGCCACCTCTCTGTTTGTGCTCACCATATCCGCTTTGTTTTCTGTAATCTGGCAACATTTTCTGTCTTTTGTTACATGTATTATTATAATATGATTTTAAGATCTACGATGCTGTTATTTGTCTGCTATATATTTACAGCTGCCAAGCAGTGGGTAACTCTAGCAAGTTTTTGATGATTATACATGGTTTACTCTACAGCATTAGATTATTTGTTTATGTTTGTTATTATTTTTATGCAGTTGATATTTGCACATGACACATCAAGAGTGGTACAATGCCTTTACAAACATGGTCTTCCTGAACATCGCATGGCCATTTTTGAGGAGTTACGCGGTAAACAAATCTATATTTGGAAGATGTTTCTTAGGAATGTGTTAACATAATGCTAGTTTTTTTTAATTCTCACCATGTAAAACAAGCGATACAATTCATGCTGTTTATGTAGTAATGTGATTAATTAAGTCTCCACCACATAAATGGTGGAGACCTATTGTTTTAGTGCTGTCTATTTTTATTATTAGCAGTATTCAGCAATTTGATGAGGTAAACACTATACAGTAGCCAATATTCATTCTATCTTCACAGGTTTTTTTCTGCACACTACATGTTTTATCATGTTTACAATCAATCTCATCATTTTGACCTTTCATTTTACATTTTAAACAGATGATATGGTGGTATTGGCTAAATCAAAATATGCCAAGTTTTTCTTGCTAAAGTTATTGAAATACGGGTAAGTAGTGCAAACAATTTTTTTATCAGTATTTAAGCATCCCCAATTAATATCGAGATGCTAATAGTGTTAAGCATTTTTCCATCTCTGACGCCGTCGTCTCCGCCCCCGCCGGCATATCCTCAATTGAGCTCTAACTAAAAAGTTAACTGATAATTTTTTTTTTTATATATATGGCCTATGTCACAGGGCAATTCTTCCCATATATTTTTTTTAGCACCGAGTTAAAAACATACATTTTTTAAAATGGCTTCTAAAAAAGCTTGTGGGCTCGATAACTTATGAACTGTCAGTTGGATTCTTTCGAGAAGGGTTGTTCTAGGTATTTCTGTTGATCCTATTATTTTTTGAGATTCATCCATGAAAAACAAAATGGCTGCCGCAGCCATTAAAACTGTGGAGGGGGGGGGGTGTATATGCTGGAAATATCTACACTCCTTCAGCAGTGTCACCTGTCCATGTGTAGACACTGCTAACCTTTGTCTCTGGCTTAGATAATAATGCATTGGTCGAAAACCAGGTCAGTCAGAATTTTCCTTCTACCAAACCATGCTGATCACTGAGTGGACCTGGCAACATCTCGAGTTGGCAAGCTGCCATTATCCACAGGAGACCCTAATCTTTCCAGTCCTTGAGCTGAGTGAGAGGGCTGGTTTCGAGTCTAGGAAATAGGCCTATCTAACGAGGATGCTAATGTTTTCGTGCGAAAACAGTCACATCTAGTTGTATTTAATTTTACAAATTAAATTGTAATTGCTGTAAAAATATTTCTTTTATTTGTAATCTGGCAAATTGTCTTCTTCTTAAGACATATTGTACATTTTTGTTTGAAAATTTTGTTTCCTACATTATAACATATTGAAACTTTTCTACACTGGTGCTCTCACTTTTCACACATAATACCGCTCCCATAGACTTACATGTATAATGGCTCATAAGCTTGGGCCTCCCACCATATTTTAAACGAAAATATGTATATAAACCTATATATTTTTTTAATCATCAGGACACACTCTCTTAATATAAAAAATAAAAAAGGGTTCTTAAACATGTGGCTTTTTTCTATTTTCACAAGGAAATGTTAGGTCCTCATCCACTCTCTTGAAAGTTTTTATTACGCGGGAACTATCGAATGCAGCTTATGCGTTGTTACTACTAGCGTAGGTACTATATTTTATATCAATCTTCTTCGATTTTGATGTTTCTGATGCAAGAAATGATCACCTAATCTGAATTAATTGGTAACAAAAAGATATAAATAAAAAATTTAAACCCAAGTCTGCTGTAAAAATCAGCATTTTATAAAAAGATCACCTCTCACTATTGAACTTTTTAATGATATGCGCGTATGAAAATGTGTGGTGAGACCTTTTGTGCGTGTGGCAATTTTGCATGGCAGCCATTTTGAATAATTAATTAGGTCATGTGACAGAGAGCACACCACCATTGGCTGGAATGGGAAGTCCAATAACAGTTCTGAGCATATCCATATATGATAGATGTCAATGTGGCCAGTACAAATTATTGATTCAATGGAGATGGAATAAAAAATTCTCGAAATTGCTCCCATGGCCATACAACTAGGGAATTTCTTTGATCCCCATATGATCAATCAACTTTTCAGTTAATATAGCGTCCAAAGGAGAAATGCTCATTAGCGCCTTTGAACAAAATTACATATGTTTAGCAATGACCCACGGTAATTAACTTTTGTTGAGCAATTAATAAACATTCATTTTGATTTTGTGGACGTTTGGGATATTTATGTATTTTTCAAGCAATTTAAACTTGCTGGACCATGAATACAAAGCAAAGTGTAAGGTTTGACACAAGGATAACCCATGATATATTCGCCTGAATAACATAGAAAACCCTGGCCATTTTTCACTCAGTTTTTCTTACTATCTTCCAAGTTGGGGTGCATGATAGTTAGAGCATTACTATTAAATACCTGTGGTTGCAAGGATAACACACACATGACAAATTTCTCTGATTTAAAGGTACCGTAGTAATTGCTGACTAATTGAAAATGGACAACTGCATTTGTGATCATTCCTTAACAACTCAAATCTAGTTGTTTTCATGTAAAAGAATTCAACTACATTGCCTGAATCCCATTAACATTCAATGAATCATTATCTTTTGTTTGTTTCAGCACTAAAAACCAGAGAGACTACTTTTTCAGAAAACTGTATGGGAAAGTTCGCAAACTTATCAAACATAAGGTTGGAAATTGTTTGATTAATATGACATAGGCCTACCAGTATATGAACAAAATGATTAAAATGCACTGTACAGATTGGATGTGTATTTTCCCAATTTCCAAAAACATACAAATGTAAATATACACATGTAGCTTTGTGGTCATTATAATATTTCTTTGAAACTTTGAAAACAATTGTCTTTTCTTTTAAAACTCAGATACAAAACAAGGTACGAAAAATACCCCTTTTTAGTAATTCATGTTATGTATATGGTTATCAAAGAATAGTTGAAATTTATCTTACTCAGAAATTCATATAGATAGTGTATATCAACATAAAATTGAATTGTTTTGTCCAAAACAGGAAGCTGCGGCAATAGTGGAGGCAGCTTACAATAACTATGCTAATGCAGCACAGAGGTCAGCTATGGTACAGGAGTTCTATGGTCCGAGCTTCTCCCTCTTTAAGGTAAGCATATTAACCCTTTAACCGCCAAATTATTCAATTTCATCAATTTGAATTTTCACCCACCTGAAGTTGTGTCTCGCTGACGATTTGATAAAATGGAGGTCAACTCTTTTCAAATCTTGCTGGTTGATGTCACATTTTATCTTTAACATGTTTAAAAGGTGGTACTTAATGTGCTGATAAAAGATGAAAACCCGAATATATGTGACATAGCCGCTTAAAGCGTTAAACCATGTCCTGCTGGGACCGTATAAAGATATACTGAAGCGTGTGAAAGACCATCAAAAAATATCACTATCTTTAATCAAATAGTGTGTGTTAGATTATCTGTTGATCCAGGAAAGCAATTTGTGATATGTCTATTTTAAAAATAATTGGTACTGATAAACACTCCAATGTCAAACAATGCTGTAGTAGCAGTCATGGTCAATCACTTTGCTCTATAGACTAATAAAAAATAATTACGGCTAAAATAATATATAGCATTCCCGGCATTCAGTTAGGATTGCATCGTCATATTCATCGTCAGATCAGTGTAGAGACATCTTCTATGGCTCTTACAATAGTGATACTTATACAGTAGAATCCCGTTATAAGGCGGTAGTTGAGTTAAAAAAACGGGAATGCTTTATAAGTGGATCGCGCTATAGCTGGAGGAACTTTCTACCGCTAATCGTCAATACATCGGTTCTCTATAGACACTCTATACGCTGCAGTGGTAGATGCTATGTGATGGGCAGTTATTCAGTCTCATGTATATCTAGTTGAGCGCAATTAGAACCTTTTGGCTACTCGCGAGATATGATGACATCTTGCGTTCCGTGAAATGACTCCATGTGTAGTTAACAGATTAAAGTGCGACTTTAGGTGTGAATGAAAGGTGTAAGGGATCTACACCGACCCTGTGAATGCTATGGGATCACACAAGGCATGATTAGGCTAGATTTTTTTATAACAAATACACTCTTTCATGCAAAAGATGAGGTGTATATATATTCTTTAATCTAAGTCAGCATTAGGCCAGCACTGGCCCAAAGTGAAAATGTTATGCCAGCGTTATGACGCAACAAGTTCCAGGAGCCATTTAGGTAATTTTAATTTGGTTCGTTTTTTTTTTTTGTTTTTTGACAGACAGACGAGTTGAGGACTATTGAGCAGATTATGGCATCTCATCCTGAACGAAGAGATTCTATACTGAGAAATATGAAGGAGGCTTTGCAAGTGTTGGCAGACAAGTATGACTACATTTTAGTTCAGATAAATTTGCTGGGGAATATACTTTATCTGCACAGATTTAATGAACATTCTGCTATTGAGAAAGTCAACTAAATATATGTTATATCCATAATACCCCGTGGCTGTCTCGTATTGATAACTAAGTATATTTTATCTCCCTAATGGCCGGCTGGTATTAAAAATTCAAAGTAAATTGTGGAAACAAAGTTGATTTTCCTTAGGAATTTTATTTATTTTTATGGGTTATTAAATTAGATATTCACAGGAGTGATTTTTTATTCCAATGAAAAAAAATGATTTAAATCAGCAGTTTTTTTCATCATATTTAAAATAGCATTTCACCATTTTATTCTATTTTTTTGTCTTTAGAGCAGTGCTGCGCCATACTATTGTACATAGAATTTTTCTGGAGTACTTCACATATGCGCCTTTGAAAGCAAAAACAGTGAGTATTATATCTCACATTAAAGCTGGTCACCTTGGTATTAAAGGGTCGTATCTGCCACTTTACAGAGTGGCAGATACGACCCTTTAAGACCAAATTTAAACCAAATCAAATTCCACTGAAAGTCATGAAATGTTATGTCATAGATGCTCTGCTAGTCGAACAATTTATTTTTGCAGCTGTCTATTTCCCATAACTAGAATATGTTCTTGTTATTTGAAACTCAAAATTGCATGAGCAATTCCAGTGCTTCAAATGAATGAAATATAGTGACAAACAATTGAGCATGCAAGTGTTAATGATTTTAAACAAGATTCTTGTAAAATATGTTTATATAATCACTTGATTTCCTAAATACTGAATGGTTGCTTTATTTATCAGGACATGATAGAGAGTGTTCGAGAGGGCGTGGTGGAAATGTTACACACACGAGATGGAGCGCGAGTTGCCATGACATGTCTATGGGACGGAACACCCAAGGCAAGGGGAAAAATATTAACCCTTAAAAAACTGAATTTAGGAAATAAATTTTTTACCCATTTCAAGTTGTGTCTTGCTGCCACAACCGCACAACTTCAAGTAGCTAAAAATTACTTAACAATCTTACGAATTGAAGACTATTTTTTTAAGTTCAAGCAGAGGGACTAAAGGTTTAAAATCTGTCCATGCATCATTTATTCAGGCCTATTATCTTACTATTACTATCCCAGGAAAGAAAATAACATTAAATCTGATTTTTATAGGATCGTAAAGTGATTGTGAAGAGTTTCAAACCTTACATATCGAGGATTTGCTTGGAGGAATATGGACACCTTGTCATGTTAGCTGTTTTTGATTCAGTGGATGATACAAAACTGGTTCAGAAAGCTCTACTGACGGTGAGCATTAATTTTAGACCTAATTTTTAGTAAAAAAATTACTGTGTTAAAACATAACATCATTTTTGAGGGCTATCACTTCTGTAAAAATTATGTTTTTAGCAATTAAAGGTACCCGCTTCAAAGAATATAATATTGGCTATAAGGCCTGATATTTAGTTTGATAAATACCTGTGTTATGGGTTGACGACCTAAATAATTTTATAATGTAAATATTTTACTTTTTAAGTGCAGGGATCTATAGATTTATCAGATTTTGACATCTATAGTCGGCCTCTGTAGCTGAAATGGTTAATAGGTATCTTGACATCTTTGACAACGTAAAAATACAACATTATTCTGGCTGAACAACTTACTTTTTGTTGTAAACCTGCTGAAACGGAAATGTTATACGCAATCACTGTTTTCATGTTGTGGGGAATAAGCATAACTACATTAATCATTATTTCGGTGTAATAAAAAGCTATGGTAATATGAATTTAAAAAATATTTTTGGAAAGTTGGTAAAATAGAATAAAAAATGAGCTATTAAAATATATAAAAATTGAGCAAAACGGTGCTTACAATTATTTATGCCGTTGAGATATATTTTCCCCCGCTCAGATAAATATAGAACAAAAAGCCTACTTTTACTTAAAATAACTTATACACAATCATTTAAACTGTTTTCATGTTGTGGGGAATAAGCATAACTACATTAATCATTATTTCGGTGTAATAAAAAGCTATGGTAATATAAATTTAAAAAATATTTTTGGAAAGTTGGTAAAATAGAATAGAAAAAATGAGCTATTAAAATATATAAAAATTGAGCAAAACAGTGCTTCCAATTATTTATGCCTTTGAGAGATATTTTCCACTGCTCAGATAAATATAGAACAAAAAACACACTTTTACTTAAAATAACTTGTCATGCATTGTTTTCAGAATATTGTCATATGCTTCTGATCAATAAATATTCCTTGTCAGAATAGTAGCAATAATTCTTATAGCATACAGTGGGCATAGTCCTAATTACATCTTGGAAAAAAATATGACACACTGTCAATATTTGAAGTGTTTGTAAGTTTTTATCTCCTCGCCACGATGACACCAGTGTTGTAAAACTGTTATTTTTAAATAGCAAAAATACATCTTAACCCTTGTCCTGCTGAATTGTTTCAATTGTATTTTTCGTCATTTGAAGCTGGAATTGCTAACGCAATTTCCAGCTTCAAATGACGAAAAATATAGATATTTTTCGAAAATATACATCTTCTAAATTGAGTTATTTTACTAACTGAGCATCTACCACAAACTGTATTGTCCATTTCAGTGACATATTATTCGGCTTAAAATATGCTTAAAACCGTAATATCAGGGTCTAGCAGGACAAGGGTTAATTGCTATGTACTGGCTGTCTGATTATTTAGGAATTAATTAAGTCCATTCCTGTGCTGGCTGAAGATCAGTATGGTCGCAAAATACTCTACTATTTGCTCACACCAAGAAACTCGGCTCACTTCCATCCTGAAATAGTCAAGATTCTCAAGCAGGGAGATGAAAACCCCAACAGGTAACGCACAACCGGAAAAATTGTAGTTACAGTTGACAAGATACACAAATTATTAGAAAAGAAAAATAATAGATGTGCAATATGTACAATTCAGTTGTTGATTACTTAAAATTGTGAGGTATGGGGTTTTTTGTTAGTAGTGATACTTTCTTTCCCACATTGGCAGCGCAGTAGAGATCTGTTTCATGCTACATGTTTATGACATGGTACAGAATGTAGTCTACAGCAAGCGCAACAACAGCTGCAGCCTCCTCCAGTCTGGCTATAGGCATCCCCGATATTATCAGGATGCTTGTAATGTTTAGTATGTTCCCTCTACTACAGGCTTATCTGCCATTTATCTCCCACTAATAATTTAACTCATGAATTTCGGTTATTTTTCACGGATAGGTATGACATATTTGCCTGGGAGATTCTTCCTATATTTTGTTTTTGACACCGAGCCATAAACGGCCATTTACCAAGATGGCTGCCCAAAAGCTTTTGGTCGCGATATCTTATGAATGTTTTCTTTGGGGAAATTATTTTGCTATTTGTCAGGAATCCATTAAAAACTGATGACAGCCATCTAGTTATTTTTCGATGGACTGACCTGGAGATATCTAGCGGGAATGCTTTTAATGTTCTTTTCCAAAAAACACTCCCATCTTGTTTAGAAGGGGAAAACTGACCAGATCTTCACTGTGAGTGAATGTATAGCTTCGATGACAATGATGTGATGCTCTCATTTTAAACACGCTTTCATGGCGAGTTCATACATGAATTGGCAGCATCACAATGCTTTAGGCCTGTTCGTAATTTTGTGTTCGTTTAATTTTTTCAGTAAAAAGGAGGTTTCTGTGCGAAGAGGGGAGTTGTTGGAGTTTATGTCCCGCCCTCTGATTCAGTACGCGAGCAGTAACTGTAAGCAGCTGGCCACAGATAACAGCGGACTGCTGCTACTTCTCACAATCATCACATACGCAAAAGGTAGTGCGATTTTTAAATGTCAGCTAATAAAACTGTTACTTCATTACCTTCATTTTAACGCTTGTGCTGCTGAATTGTTTGAGACTATTTTTTATTCATGTGAAGCTGGAATTGCTAACACAATTTCTACCTTCAAATGAATGAAAAATACAATTATTTATGAAAAATAGACATCTCCTAAATTGAATTGATTTGAGTAACGAAACATTTACCAAAAACTGTTTATAATTTTATAGTGGTATTTCTATTGATCTAATGCATGCTTGAAATACATAAGGTTCCAGCAGCACAAAGGCTAAACCTTTACATTAAAATATCTTTTTTTTTCAGGAGAAAATGTGTCTTCAACTTCTTAACGTCCAGCTAATCCTTCTCATTTATCATGAATTTTTGAGGTGTAAATTCCCGGCTTAATTCCCACCACAAAATCCATAAACATTGTTCGATAGATGACATTGGTATTTCAATAGTTAATCTTGAATAAAATTGATTGAGAATATGGGTGCCTAAAATTATTATTTCCACTGACATTTAAAATGAAGATTCCACAAATGTAATATTTGAAAATTTGTCAGAATTTTTTTTTGTAAATTAGAAAATAAATATTGCTGAATTTGTTTACAGGAGATCCCACAGATGCCATGCGATCTGTTGCTGAATTGGCAGCAGAACCTTACAAAAGCGGCACCAAAGACAGCCAGTCACATCTGATAGAGCATAATGTGGGCAATGTCACACTGAAAAGACTCGTACAAAATGACGCTTCTCGAATAAAAGAAGGAGAAACAGGTAAAGCTGTCATGTCTATAGATATATCTGCATGTATCTTCTGTGTAGAGAAATACTTATAGAATTACATGTACTATGACGATATTATTTCAATAAAAGTGGATAATCTGTTTGGTTAACCCTTTCAGCATGGGGACAGTCTTTATACAGCAGAATCTAGCGTCTACAGACATCCGATTCTGATGTCTTAAAGTCGATCCCCACACTGAAAGAGTAAAATATTTATATCAGCCATAGACCCATAACATAAGTTTTCAAATGAAGCAGAAAGAACTAGCTAAGACATTTATGTTGATATCAAATTGATACAAACCCTTTTGCCTCCAATTACAAAAATATTTCAGCGCTTTAAGGGTTAACCTACCTACTATTGAATGGGTGATATCCCACTAAAATTGGGCACTAGTGTTTTATGAACAAACTCTATGCAAATCTCTATGCAGCCTCCTGGGAGTGCCAAAAATAAGACAATGGTGAAGTGAAACGATAATGAAATTTTAAATTAATATTATGGTGTTTGTTTTACCTTGCGCACACAATGACCTGTTAATGTATTCTTAAAATTAGAATTATTATATTCTGCTCAACTAATTGTCATCCATGTTGCTGATAATCATTTTTCGTTCAGTTTTAAATTTGTATTGTGAAAATGATAGCTTTCTCATGTATTCTTCTTAAATTAATACTTAATCATTTTTAATTTTGCCTTTTTAAATTTAATTTAATTTTATTATTGACATTGGCACCAACAACTTTATTATTTAACCCACCCGGTTAACCCTTTCACCGCGATGTCGCCAAAAAGCGACCCCCTGACAGACTGCGGATGTCGCCTTTTGGCGACATGAATAATTACTTTTTTTGGTTAAAAAATTAATTAATTCAGCGCTCAAGCAATTAATGACGTCGTAATTCCTCGGTGAAAGGGTTAATATAGATGCTGTACTTTTCGCCATTTCTTGAATCGTTACTGTGCACATCCCAATTCCCCATTTATTTGTGTGTCCAATTGTATGATTATAGATCAAAGGTAATATCCAATGTGTTCAATTAAAAACATATCTTGTTGTAATCGAGACTTCTATTTTTAAGATGGTCAATGTTTTATAGTACATGTACATCTATGCAGGCAAATCACTATGAACTGACCCTTCCAATTTATCCTGTTGGCCACCTCCCCCAAGGTAAATAGAGGAAATATTGGGATAAAAAGTCACCTGTCCTACATTATGGTTTGTGGTTTAAATTTGGCTATTTAAAAAAAGTTGATGAAAAGTGACTTTGCCATCTTTTGGTGATTGATTGACAGTTCTGCTTAATCTCTTGACTATGGGCTATCTCTATATTCTCTCTAATTATTTATCTATAGTATAAGCATATTCATATTTTTTTTTTAGCTTTGTTCTCGACCATCTTGTTGGATGTTGTACCGAAAGGAGGACTGAGAACTTGGGTGCAATGTAACCGAGGCTGCTTCGTTTTAATCACGTGAGTTTTATGACCAGCATTTTATGGCGAGCATTTCTAAAAAAGTTAAAATAAATCAATATTTGAATTTTGGAATCCTATCAAACACCTCTGCGCTGTTTTTCTGACAATTATTATTATGTAGGTGATGAAAATTATCATGTTTTTAATGATCTGTGATTTAATTATAATATTTTACAATGTTTATTGAATGTTAAACCCTTTATGTTCTGAAATAAAATTTCCCACGATCTAAAAATCCATGTAGGTGAAAAAAGTTGTCAATATTTCCAGCTAAGCTCACTTTAGGGAGGCACTATTTGAAGTGATGCAAACATGAGATGCGGGACAGTTATACTGCTCTAAAACTAAAATGCAGAATCTGCTTACTTGTAAAGTAAGCAGATACTGCCTTTTGGCTTTGCATGGCAGTATAAATGTCAAGTGATATCCTAAAATAATCCAAACTGTGTCAATATCCTGGGACTAGTGTGTTCTCCATGCCATTAGTCACTTCAACCGAAAATGATGTTTTTCGTCAATCGTGATAAAACTTTTTTCGTTTTGTAGATTACTTGAACTTGGAAACACAGAAGTTACACTGCGTATACAAGATGAACTCAATGGTCTGAAGCAGTCACTGAAGAAACTGAAATTTAAAGGCGCTCAAATACTGTTAAGCAAACTGACATGAAATGCTGCTTAACACTTTAAGCGCATGATTCTACTCATTTTTAATCTGTTTTATTAGCAGGTTAAATCAGTTATTGGGAATAAATGAGTGTTTAACCCTTTAAGCCCTCACGATGCATTAAAGCATCATTTTACATCCCTGGCTTACCAATACATGGTGATTTTCCTGAATTTTCAAACCACATCAAATCATCTTCATCCACTACAAGTCGGGAATTGCGACAGCAATTCCCGACTTGTAGTGGATGAAGATGACAGTGTAAAGTCAGGCCTGAAAGGGTTAAGCATAAAATGTTTGGTCGCAAATTAAACAAGCATGAGTAATTTTCATGCCACTTGACGTTGTGGATCTAGTTTGCGAGACACAACTTCAAGTGGTTGAAAATTTAAGTACCATAAATGAAAAATAAGATAATTTAGCTGGAAATGGGTTAAGCAAAGGATACCTCTAGTACTGTTTTAAAGAAATTCTGGAAAAAAATGTATTTGTCTAATAATGTGAATACAGAATGGGAAGTGAGCTAACATATGATGTGAGCATAGACTTATATCGTCCCTTGGATATGAAAGGGTGTATCTGCCTTTTTCTGCCACTTTGTACAGTGGCAGATACACCCTTTCATATCCAAGGGATATAAGGATGGGAAAACATTAGCTTACCCCTTTTTCTACTGCACACATTTATTTGAATCATTTATTTAAGATATCAAAAATGCAAAGTATATATGAGGTTTATGGATTGTGAATTACACATTGAATAGCAAACGATTAATATGTCAATCAGTTTTAGTGTATGTCCCACTATGTTTTTAACAACAAATGTACCACCTTAAGTTTTAATAATTAATCCAAGTGTCTGAAAAGTATCAGGACACACAATTGGAATGTCAATTTTCTAACTGATATGTCAATAGCTCCCGAGTTGTAAAGGTACAATGGCGAAATGAGTGCCACATCCATTTTAAGTAATGCAAGGAGGACTGATGTCAATTGTAGTTAGAAATGTAATAAATTGTAATAGAATGGTAAAATTTGATTCATGTTATTGGTTGAATAAATATTTAGGTGAAGCAATTTATATTGAAAATAACCAATAATGAATTTTCTTAATTGGAATCGCACCATATGCTTGCGAGCCAGATCTATATGTAAGTTTGGTGTCAAGTATACCTAGCAAGCATGAGACATTGAACCAATGCTTGTTCAATGTTGGTCCACCGTCTACGACGATGAACCAACATTAAACCAGCATTGGGTATGGTTTGATTCTAACTGTGAAATTTCCCCAAACCTGGGTTATTCAATAAGAACAGTATGTTGATATCGTAGTTGCTGGTTTGTCAAATTATCACACCCTGTATCTGCATGTACAGTTATGCCCATTCCAATCTCTCCATAATACTATGAGTATGAGCAACCAGTATACCCAGTACCATTTTATGTTGGTTTTAAGTCATAGTATTGTCCCTTACAGCACGGGGATTGACTTTAGTCGTGAGAGTCTGAAGTCCTTAGACATCAGATTCTGACGACTAAAGTCTATCCCCGTTCTGTAAGAGTAAAACTATTTATATGGCTGTAGACCCTTAACATAGGTATTCAAATGAAGCGGAAAGAAGAGCTAAATTAGACATTTATGATGACTTCAAATCGAGAAAAAACCTTTGCTCTCGTGGTTTATGGGAAAGTATTTCAGCACTTCAAGGGTTATAGAGAGATCAGAACCACATGGCCTAACTCTGAATACAGGGCAAGATTAATATGAGTTTATGTAATAACTACGCTAGATATATCCTATATATCAGCATTGTATGAAAGAGTTTCCGTATGTTTTTGTATGAAAGGTTTTACTGAATATACCAACAATAAGCACAATATATTGGGCCACTATGTTTTTTTCTCTGTTTTAGATGGGACAAATTCAAAATTTAATAAAGGAGAGTCGAAAAAAAAAGAAAAACAACTTTTCTGAAAAGTTAATGGGGCCGAAAAAAAAAAAAAAATTAAACCAATTTCTGGAAAAGTTATGGAGAACAATGGGATAAAAAAAAACATTGGACCAATCTTTTGAAAAAGTTTATGCGTGCTATTAAAAAAAATAAAAGCATGTTTCCAATGTGTTTGCTCGGCAAAAAACTCATGTTTTTTTGTAAATCGCGGCCTTAATCTAAAACAAAGAAAAAAACATAGTGGCCTTCCCAGCAAACACAAAACATTTGTATAACATTTATACAACGTCGGCCCAACGTTTTCGACGTTCGTCTAACATTGTATAAATGTCAGGTGTTTGATGAGATGTACTTGATTGCACATAGACAGTATAGTTGGCAATCTGAGATGCAGAATTAGATGTTTGATTGGTGTACAGATCATGGAATAAAAATATTACATGTCACATAATTAGGTGTAGTTTTTTTTGTTGTTTCCGACAATGCTAAACACATGAACAAATACAATTACTGCATTCAGATATGTAAATAAATTTCGTTTGCAATCCTGACCCACATCTTCGACATTACTTAAGCATATAAGGATATGGATATAAAAGTGCGTGGGAAATTTACTACTATATGATATATCTTTCTTAAATGTAGAGGGTCTATGTCATTATTTGCTGATTATTGCCGTATTTACCCCCACCACCCAACGAAATTCGGGGCAGGATTATGGCATCAATCTGTGTGTTTATCCACATTTTAATTTTGTTTCCGGATCATAACTCGGAAACCCATGGTGAGATTTTTCTCATAATTGCACACACATCAGTAGGGGCTGTAGATGTACTTCCATGGGATTATGACATTTGACACATTTTTTGACCAACACACTCTTAGCCAAAATAGCTTATCGTCTGTCCCTTTGTTCAACATAACTTACTAATTAGTTTATCTTGTAATAGTTATATCGTTACTATAGTTAGCATATCTGTGCTGAACCAGTTTGTTGTTGAACAATAATTAGCATATCTATGCATATCTAATTCTTAGCCAAGAAAAAATAACAAGATCCTAGTACAGCCACAGCCATATCGTTACCGTGAGATATGTCTTTAGTTCGTTATTCACCAGGGGCCTCCACTGAGTCATTTCTTCATTTGAAATAATATTATTTGTATTAAAACATGTTCTATAGAACTCGCTAGGGGATGCAAGGCATGCACATTTTCACAAAACAGACGCTGAGGTAAAATTTGTTCTCCATATATCAGCTTATCCCTCAGCCAATGACGCAAATTATACAAGTTAGACATTGTTGGCAATATTGCACTTATGCGTCCGTTCACAAATTCAATTATGATATAGGGGAAATTGCCTAATACGCCCGCCTTAAGAAATGACTCCATTTATAGCCAACTTGTTAGGTTTTAAGTGTCATACAAACTATAGCAACTAGTAGGGCCTATGCATGATCAGTGATGTATCTACAGTAATATTTGTCCAGAAATACATGTTAGCCCAAAGTTTTGGAATTAATGTTGTTCCTAAAATGCACACATCAACATTATCTGTATATATCACACAAGTCAGTTTTTGCCTCCGAACCTTGCGTTGTGACGAACTTTCTTTGCACAACCTTTGATATTTGGTGCCTATGTCGCGCTTCAACAAATTTGAAAAAATAAGAAAAAGGATCATCTCACATCTTTGCTTCCGATATGATTGCTGTCTCATCTTCAGCATTGTGTTGCTTTGGTTTACACAACAAAAGGGATGACGTCATCTATCTTAGAAATATTTGCAATTCACGCGTTTGCAGCTGAGAAAGTGGTGGGTGGGCGTTTTGGGCAGAAGGTACGTAGGCCTATAGATGTGAATAAATATATTTTAACAATAGGGCCTATCAAATAGTTCTATGACGAAAATTTTGAGCCGTCACTGCTAACTAGTGAGGGTATTCTACTGTCAACCAAAACATTTCTTCAAACAGGCCTCGCTAGCTAGCTCCAATAGCTCCAGAACAACTTCTGGCTACTATAGGCTAATTAGCAAATAAACTAAAATATAGAAGTATATTTTGGATGTTTATCACAAAATGAATGTCAAATGTCACCTTTACTCACCAGATATGTAAAAAGGTTTTGATTTGACAAACCCAGTTGCCCTGTTAAAATAAGGGCGGGGGCCCTGGTGCAGTGCTTAAAGTTGCCTGCTTGGAAAATCGGAGATTGCGGGTTGGAACCCCGCTCTGGCATTCAAGTTTCAAAGAAACAAAATGTTTCTCCCCTGCTCACTCGTATAGATTAAATATTTTGGGGAGCCTCCGTGACCGACAAGTAGCGAGCTCGGCTCAGACCGCCAGGGTTCGCATTTCAAATCCTGTGTCTGGAGGGAAGTGTCATCTCACCATCCTCAGGAAGTTCTCCTGGCCCAGTTTATCCTATATGTAAGCAAATGTGGCCTAAAAGCGCATTCATTTCATTTTATTTGCCTGTTAAAATTAGATGATGACTCATCATGTCAAAAGAGGTTTAATGTCCAGAGACTGTTTTAAATATAAGCCTAACATGATGTTCCAATAAATTAAATTACAAACATTAGCCATAATAAATTATTATGTGTGTTATATGAAATGCTCGCCGCTCCAATAATATTTCATTCACACTTTCGCATTATCGTGATTATTGCCAGTAAGGTATTTGACAGAGCTGACTAATTATCTCGCATTCTTTACACCTGATTATACAATGAATATAACATAATAGTAAATCAACCAATCTTTATTCAAGCAATGTAGTGTGGAACTAACATATTAGTAAAAACAAATAACATTAAAAACACGTCAACCTAAGACAGGAGTCAATTTGATTCTACTTACAAAATTTAACATCTATAAAGTTCTGTTTTATTTCGAAAAATATAAAAAAAGAATGTATGTAAATATTGTTATTTTATTCAATGCTTTATTATATGTTTCTTAATCATTGACTCTACTTAATTAAAAAAAACTATTATTTTCTTGTGTTAACCCTTTCAGGCCTGACTTTACATTGTCATCTTTATCCACTACAAGCCGCGAATTGCTGTCGCAATTCTCGGCGTATAGTGGATAAGGATCACTTGATGTGGGTGAAAAAGTAAAGAAAATTGGTAAACCAGTTTCATGAAAATATTCATTCTAAAACCCCTAATTGTAGGAAAATTACATTTCTTTTCAGAGATTTAAAATGATGCTTTAATGCATCGTGAGGGCTTAAAGGGGTAAAGGTGGCCATAGTGGTAGCGACGTTTTAGTAGTTCTGGCTTAACATATTTTATTTAAAAAGTTGATAAATTATCTGTACCTGTACTGTTTTTGTTAGCCCGCCTTTTAATTTTAATTAAAAAAGATGGGCTATTGCAATTGAAGTTCGGCGTGGGCGCGATAACTTGAAAAGTTGTCCATGTATCCTTCCCAAATTTGTTATGCATGTTACTAATGACCAATTCTCGGACAATTTCAATAATGGCTGAAAAAAAATCAAAATGGCCGACTTATTGTGATTTTCCGCCTTTTACGTCAATAATTTGACCTTGTGGGCGCGATAACTTGAAAAGTTTTTCATGTATCCTCTTGAAATTGCAAAAGTTTTTAATTTTTTCTGCTGCGCATTCACCAGTTAGGCTGGATATAGAGACGAAATTCCCGCATTTCTTATTTTTGACATGGTTGTCAATAATTAGAAATCAAGAATTTCGTCTTTATATCTAGCCTAACTGGTGAATGCGCAACAGAAAAAATAAAAACTTTTGCAGTTCTAGTCTATGGACATGTTTACATCATATGGTCATATTAAGAAGCAAAAATAAAATCACCGATTTTTTGATGATTTTAGCCTGGGCATGTCCCTTTAAATGTATTAGATTTTTCTTTTTTGTGGGATAAGTAGTTTTATTTTGCTTTAGTCAAAACGTTCTGAATTATACGATATTTTTTATTAGGTTTTAAATTTAAATCTGTACTAATTTTTTCATACAAATTACTGTTTTTATTTCTATTTTTAAATTATTTAAAGAGTCGGATGAAAGGTTATTTACATATATGTATTTATTGACCGGTGTTTGAGAATGATTAATGTTTATCGAAAGTAGATAGGGAAAATGATCTGATATGTCACTAGTTACTATGCAGGCTGATGTATTACCTTACAAAAAAGTTGTCGATGAGTGAACCTGACTTATCGGATTGCCTCGTCGGGAGAGTTATATGGATGTAAAAACTATGTGATGTTATGGTGTCAAAAAATCATTAGAAATAGGTTTTTGGTTTACTTTAAGTAGGTTTATATTAATATCACCTGTTAAAACCACTTCGCATTTGTTATTATTCAATGTATTAAAAATAATTGGTAGTTTTCATTCCTTTCGCGTGGAGGCCTGTATACATTTCTGAAAATATTTTTTTCGTTAAAATTTTTCTTTTTCTATAAAAAGAACTTCCCATGTTGTGTTTTTTTTGTATAAAGGCAATATTTTGTGTTTGTAAATTTCATTTAAATATATAGCTCCATGAGAGGTACATGTACATATAGACCCATGGGAAATTAAAGTATACCCAGGAATTTGTATCAAACTGAGATCCGAATCATCTGACAACCAGGTTTCTTGGAAACCAATAGCGCTAAATTCAAATTGGTGTTGATTTAATTCATTTAATAATATTTGGAATTGATCGACTTTGGCGTGTATAGATTGAATATTGAGACTTGGATAGTGAACTGTTTTGTTCGTTCTGTACAATAAGATATGAATTCATCATTATTAACATAAGGAGAGTGTTTATTAATAATAAAGTCAACCCACTATAAGTAAGCTTCAGAATTTTCATTTCCAAAGGAGGATCTCCACAAAAGAAATGGCCATCCATAGAAGGATGACCATCCCTCTTCAACACCAATCACTCCATTTAGTGCAAAAAATACAGTGGCAGATCCAGGAATTGACAGACAGGGGGGGGGACGCCGATTTCTGTAAGAATTTATTGAAAATTTTGAAATCTAAGGCCTAAAATGACGCTTTTTTTTGTTTTTGGAACCCTGAACGGGGGGGGGGGGGACGCCGGCTGCGCCCCCTCTGGATCCGCCACTGAAATATCTATTAATCCAGTTGCAGGTCCTCTTCGGTGTCAGATAACATTATTAGATGTCGATTCAATCAGTTGAGCCATAGATAATAAGGTAACATATATTTTTAAGGATTTCATTTCATAATAATGCAAATTTCGGTAAATATGTAGGATCCTGACATCGCTCAATTAATGTGGCGTTTATCCCCAGCCTCCTGGACGCGGGCGGACGGGGATGACCGCCTCGTTTCCATACCGTGGTGACGTGCGCACACAGAGCAGTGTGTGCGGCCTTGGTATTTTTCCCGCACTTCAAGCGAAATACTCAGCGACTACGGACGTGCCGTAGCTCGCTCTCGCTAAGTCAATAGAGACGTGCCGTGCGCGGATGATTGTGCTTTGCTGTTATCGCATGTTAATCAAATAAACATGACAAGAGAGAAGAGAGTTTTCTGGTTTGTTTGAAACCGTCGATCAGACGGAGGAGGAGGAAGTTCGAGTTTTGATGGTGAGATTGGGCGGAGTCCCTCGTCGGCCGTTGTGACCCCATAACAGAACTCCCGGCGTAGGCCCATCACGCCATACTGGTGACCCCTGACGACTGATTGTCTACGCAACAGTGTTTTCACCTAGACGCCAGTTGAAAACTGCTGTTTTCAAGGATAGGTTCATTAATTTTAGGGGATTTTTTTGAAAAAAATCAATAGCATTTTTTTCACAAGGTACGTGAAAGCTGTAGGTCAAAATATATATATGCCAGTTTAAATTAGTCAGAAAGAGTTATCAGACGAGAAGCACGTTTCTTTACGTCGAAAACGGCGTAAATTTCTAAACTTTTGGTCGAAATCCCACGTGTTTGGCGCCTTTTCAAGATGGCGGCCTTGCCGGTTTCTCTAGAAGAATCCAGAAAATTATTCTCATAGACATAGTCTATCATTTTTTATTGTAAGAGTTTGTTTAATGCCTTCATCCTATTAATGCCACTGTAGGCGAGTAGGAAGTGGGTATTTTCTGTAACTCAATTTCTATCGTTGATTACCATAATTGGGTAACTCGATTTTAAAGTCCATAGACGAAATCTCGTCAATTTTTTCTCGATTTTTTCTACACAAATCGACAGAAATTTTTAATATCGCTTCGACTCGGGTAACCTTTAATAGGTTTAGGGCCAAAAATAAAATGTTTCCCTAAATGAATGTCAATAAACGGTCTTATTTGGTCTGTTTAAAAATATTCCCAGGACCGTAGGTCAATATTCTGTACTATTATCATATGTTATTTCAGAGAATGCTGAATATTGTACTTGTATTTGGTAGGTGTGTGCCATCTTGGACGCCGTTTCCCTAACTTAGCTCTAAGCCCGCCGTGGGCACCCACGTGTTCCCCCCTAACCGGCATGCATCGGGACAGTGAACCTGTGTCGCCTCATCACATTAGCATAAAATAAGCTGCCATTTTGATTTGGTGGAGATCATTTGTCACATGTTCCAAATTTTACACGGACTGATTGTAATAATTTTTTTTTAAAATTGTTTATAAATTTTCTTTTTCAACACGGTTGAGGGAGAGAATGTGTAAATAAGTTGTTTCGAAAACGAAATTCTGCCACTAATTGTGCGAGACTTTTTGTTCACTTTGAAACGCCTTTCGGTGTTTGTAATCACGCTAGGCTATTCAGCGCCTTATTTGGGCACGCAGTAGCTGATGAATATGCTAATGTGAGGCGAGACGGGGGTGCTGACTGTATACTATGTACGTACCGCTCAAAGCTTACCGTCACAGACTATAAGCCACATGCTGCCTGCCGCACAGGCTGTGCGCACTGACAATACACCACACACACACCCACCACAGACGACATAAAAACAACCGCACCGAACACAGTCGGTTTATACGTCAACCAATGAATCGATGCGAGCGATTGATTCGGACGTTTATAAGAGTGATTCGGTGATGAACGTACTATTATAAAAAAAAAACGTGGAATGTTCATCGCAGACATCATTTTTCAGCGAAATGATATACTTTATCATTTATCAGCATAGACTACTGTCAGTCACGTTTTAGATATTATTCTTAAATCATTAATGTCACTGTTTTTCTTCGCAGTCACATTTAGTCTATCAGTTTGAGAACGAAATTTTCTCACGATAGTTATTTTCTAGGTTTAAATTTTTTTATAAATACAGAAATATTCGATTTGACAGTTGCGCTATTGCGAAACATTGCAAATATTTGAATGTGTTTTTCGACTTGTGTGAATTTTTTTTTTTTTTTTCACCCAGGTCGATTTACAAAATACTATTATCATAGCTTAGCATAGCTTATCACAGTTGTATCTGGCATATTGTTTTTATGTACCACTGCGACCTACGGTTTTCACGGTACCATTTTGCATGTGTGTGACTCAGTGAAAACGTTTTATGTCTCATATAGACCTCCAGTTTTCACTTTAATCAATTCATACCTTTTGTGAATTTGTGAACTGCACTTAGGTGAAACTTCAACGACGCATATTTTTCAACTAATCTGCAACCCCCGTTTCTCGCACCATGCGACATAGCATGAACATTTTCTACAGTCTACACTTCTAGCTTCAACATATTACAGACATTTTTCATCTGATTCTCACGGCATTGCACAACCTGTCCGCGCACGGCGCGTCAAAAATAGTTGGCATGTGTTAATACGACATGCCATTTTAAACACATTTGGGATAGACGCAGAGCCAATAGGCCAGCTATCTCAGATGCTTCATTAGTTAAATAATTTTACAAACACTACTTCATAATGTCAAAGCAGTACGACAGTGAAGGCTTCATGTCAACGCCTCTAGAAGGTTCGGGTGCTAGACCCAAAGATAACTATCATCCCGACAGTGAGGACTATGAAGTTCGATTCCGAGAAGCGGACGAGGAATATCAACGCCTCAAAGCTGATTTCGCTCGAATTGCTCGGGCTAGACGTCTGAATTCCCACTCGAGGAGTGACTCCTCAAGGAGTTCTTCACCGCTTGGTAGACAGCTGCAGAAACGTGCTACGAACTCACCAAAGTTTAGAATCGCAACTTTCTACGCCTCTGATGTGGAGCTCTGGTTTAATCAAATCGAGACGCAATTCGCACTCCACCAGATCGATGATGATGACGAGAGGTACAGCCTAACCTGCGCTGCACTTTCTGGCGAGATTGCATCGGACGTGAGAGACGTGCTGCTGCAGCCTTTCAGGTCCAACAAATATGACAGCCTGAAAGCAATTCTAAGGCGAGGATTGACAACACCTGAAAGGGTCAACAAAGTTATCTCTGGCGAGAAGATTGGAAATGATATTTCCTCGCGTTTCCTGCGGCGTCTGCAGAAGACTGCAGGTTTCGGCACCAAAGCTGTTGTGGGAAAGGCCGTAATTCGGCAAGCGTTCATACGACAGATGCCCGCTTCCATCAGAGCCCATTTGGCGACTCAACCCGACAGTGCCACCCTCGAAAGTTTGGCCGTTTTGGCTGACAGGGCACTGGCAGCAGAAGAGGACGTCGAAGAGAGTAAGCCGGGGGTCGCAGAGATCAAAGTCGACGAGACCAGCAAATTAGTTGGTTTGTTAGAGGATCTATCCAAACGCATCAAGAGATTAGAAACGGTAACAACATCGGAGAGGAAACGAAATAAAGGACGTGGACGAGCAAATAACTACGCTCATGCGCCTGCATTTGCCTCTAATGTACAGGCCTCAGGTTTCGTTAGTAACCAACCTGGTCAGTATAGAAACGCTAAAGATAATGCTCGACCTTTCGCTCTGCCGACGAATTTGCAACCAACTGCTCAACCTTTCGTTCCGCCGCCGAACCCACAGAGAAATGACGCCGCTAAGATTTTAAATTCGGCTGATGCACCTGTCTGCTATTTTCACCAGACTTTCGGTGACAAGGCACGCACGTGCAGGAGCCCCTGCGCTTTTTTCTTTAAACTGCTAAGCCAGAGCAAGATAGCGACTCTTGCATCTGGCGGTATAACTGAGACGCGACATGACTCCGCGGACGCTAGTTCTCCACAGTTATCTCACTCTAAGTTATTATATGTCGCAGATAAAGGACATAAATGCAGATATTTAATCGACACGGGCGCAGCTGTCAGTGTTTTGCCGAAATCTTGCGCTAACGGGATCTCGGGCGCTGACAGTCTCCCCCTGGTGGCAGCTAATAATAGTACTATAAACACTTACGGCAATTGTAAACGCGTCGTCGATGTCGGCTTAAAGCGCGAATATCCGTGGACATTCATAGTGGCAGATGTGCAGCAACCCATAATCGGGGCTGATTTTTTAATCCACTACAATTTGCTCGTAGACTTGAGAAGCAGATGTCTTCGAGACATGCGTACAGGCCTAGCCATTGCCGCTTCATTATCTTCGATTAAACCTCTGTCATTGAACAGAGGTGATACCGTTCAAAATGAATACACAAAACTCCTCGGCCAGTTCCCGGAACTGACACGCCCTACGACAAAGGGTGAGCCCGTCAAACACGGCATAACTCACAAGATTGTGACTAAAGGTCACCCGGTTTTTGCTCGACCACGACGTTTGGCTCCCGATAAGCTGGTCACCGCCAAACTTAAATTAGGGGTCATTGAACCCAGCGACAGCGAGTGGTCCTCAGCGCTTCACATGGTGCCAAAGAAAAACGGCGATTGGAGACCATGCGGGGACTACCGTAGTTTGAATGCACAGACCGTACCGGACCGTTATCCGATTCCGCATATTCAAGATTTTACGCAGCGGTTAGCCGGATCGAATTTTTTTTCGAAGATCGACTTAGTCAGGGCTTATTAACAAATTCCGGTGGAACCGTCCGATGTACATAAGACTGCTGTTACCACACCTTTTGGCTTGTTTAATTTCACTAGAACCCCATATGGTCTGAGAAATTCCGGTCAAACGTTTCAGCGATTTATAGACCACGTGACACGCGGACTTGATTTCGTTTTTGTTTATTTGGACGACCTACTGGTAACCAGCCCAGATCATAAAACGCATAAGAAACATCTACGAATTATTTTTGCTCGACTATCGGAGTACGGAATCATCATCGGTCCTGAAAAGTGTCAGTTCGGAACATCTGAATTAAGTTTCTTAGGTCACCACGTTTGCGCCGAAGGCATTTCGCCGTTACCCAGCGCTGTTGACGCGATCGTTAATTTCGTCAAACCCGAAAAGCAACGAGCATTGCGTAGATATCTGGGAATGGTGAATTATTACCACCGTTTCATACCGCATTGCGCCGCGAAGCTGACGCCACTCAATAATCTACTGACTTCTGCCAATGAAGGCCATACCAGACTGTCACCGAAATCAAATTTCGATTTGAAGTGGAATAAAGAAGCAGAGTCAGCATTTTCCGAGTCAAAACAGATATTGGCAAACGCTACGCTTCTGGTGCACCCAGATTCTACGGCCCAGCTTAACATCACGTGTGACGCTAGTGATGTCGCCGTCGGTGGCGTTTTGCAGCAATTTTTAAACGGTATGTGGCAGCCGCTTTCGTTTTTCAGCAAGAAGCTGAACCCAGCAGAGACACGCTACAGCGCGTTTGATCGTGAACTTTTGGCAGTATACGCTACAATTAAACATTTCAGACACAATTTAGAAGGACGAAATTTTTTCGTTAATACTGATCACAAACCGTTAACATTCGTAATGTCATCCGTGACTGAGCGCGCATCCCGACAGCTACCAGGACATCTAGTAAGAATCCACAGGGTCCACCTAGACCTGGTAGTGCGGGCACTCCGACGTCCAACAAAAAAGTCGACGGCAGTCAGAAGCAGTAAAAAATCGGCCACAGTCCCAAAGCAAATAAATGTTAAAGTCAACTTGTCTAACAAAGACAATACTTACGTAGCGCCGCATTCGCGAGCCCCTGCCGTATCCCGCGCTAACGGGAACGGCGGTGGTTTACGAACGTATTCCCGCATACCTTTACATCTACGGGGTAAAACCCCGGGTGCTGCTGACGCCGTAATCGACTCGACAAAAAGCAAACATGCGCATATCGCTAATCGCGAAAAAATTTCGACCGACCAAACAGTGCGAAAAACTAGAGTCGGACGAATCATCCAGACTCCTGCTCGATTCGTACAGATGGTTCACGCCATAGTTGCGCCTAATGACGTCTATGGCGGGCCCAACCGCATACCTCGTAATAACAATGTTGTTAAATTGTAAATGAATATGCTAGGCCTGGCAGAATTGTGTACAGATATATAAATGTAAAGACATTTTCTTTTAGCAAGCTCATTGCTAAAGCACTAATAGAAATTATGTTAATTAAATGAATGGGTTGATCGCAGCTTGCAGCACATGAATCATACATAAAGGACAGTTGGTGTTAAGAGGATAGGACAATTCACGTATAATGCTGCGCTTTCAACCACCCACGCTGTAACCACCCTCGCTATATATTTTTTTTTAAAGAAAACTATGCTTAGTATAAGAGGTTACATATTTTACAACCCCGCTACTTGCACGAAGCAGTCTCCTACACGTCAGTTTGGTCCTACGTTGTCACTCAGCCGGGGGTAATTTAGGATCCTGACATCGCTCAATTAATGTGGCGGTCATCCCCGTCCGCCCGCGTCCAGGAGGCTGGGGATAAACGCCACATTAATTGATCGTTTCCATACCGTGGTGACGTGCGCACACAGAGCAGTGTGTGCGGCCTTGGTATTTTTCCCGCACTTCAAGCGTAATACTCAGCGACTACGGACGTGCCGTAGCTCGCTCTCGCTAAGTCAATAGGGACGTGCCTTGCGCGGATGGTTGTGCTTTGCTGTTATCGCATGTTAATCAAATAAACATGACAAGAGAGAAGAGAGTTTTCTGGTTTGTTTGAAACCGTCGATCAGACGGAGGAGGAGGAAGTTCGAGTTTTGATGGTGAGATTGGGCGGAGTCCCTCGTCGGCCGTTGTGACCCCATAACGGAACTCCCGGCGTAGGCCCATCACGCCATAAATACACTAATTATATTTTTTTATGTATACGTTCAAAATCCTGTTTCTTCATCAATCTTGTTTAAGTAGGCCTGTATAAAGCAATCACCTAAATGACCATAATGAAAAAAGGTATTTGCAACCCGACGTATTTTAAAATATATAGCACCATTCCACCGCTGATTATACATTACAAATGTCAACAGAAGCGATGACACTATTATTTAGCATCGGCTGGATCTATTTTTAAATTAATGCCCGGGCTTTTCCATGGAATCCCCATACAGTATGACCGTGTTATTACGAGGAATCCTCCCCATTTAGCTTGGCCGGTTATCATTCATCAGGGTGACATTTACTCTGACTTGCACTTTAATGCGCTGGAAAGACAACATGCACTATCTGCTTACTTGTAAAGTAGGCAGCTACTGCCTTTTGGCTTTGTATGGCAGCAAATGCAGATCGTGACATCTCACTCCTGCCATTTACAGTAAACTGTGCATTAATGAATTTATCAGAGCAAATTGGGCTAATGTTTCAGGCTTGTTTCACGTTTACTCAGGTTGACAGTCAAGTTGACAGTCAAGTGCCACAGAGACCCATCTTTCTCTGGATTACAGTGCACAACATCTGCTGCTCAGATCCAAGCTATATGAGCAGATTTCAGGCGGTTCTCCACACTTGGTGCTAGTAGAGGACAGTGCAGCACTGTAAAGCCAACATTCAGTAACTGCTTACTTGAAAAGTAAGCAGTTACTGCTTTTTGGCTTTGCAAGTACCGATGATTGATAATCAGAAGGTCAACGTCCTATATATGCGTCAGATTTCGTCGCTTTCTGGTGCATTTTGCGACAACCAGAATTCCACGATGTAACCTGGTAACCAGTGCAGAATATCTTTAAGGCAGGCTTTAGGTGCATATATACAAATGTCCCCCCCCCCCGTAGTCAAAGTGTTGTAAGTTCTACTCATTTCAGTGTCATGTTACGGTACTTCGACAACGTCGACACACATTGGATACTAGCACACATCCATGTAAGCAGACAATTTGGAACATTGCTGATAAAAGCCTTATTGTTATTTTCAAATTCAGTTTTTCTATGTAAGTATCGCGGTCCCGGAGTCGTTTCTTTGTAAAATATGACACATTATATGCAAAATTTTGTTCTTCAAGGCTCTATCCATACTTTCTTATAGCAAATGTTTGACATGTACAACAGAGCCCATTGAAAACCATTTTTTCCAAGAAATCACGGGCAAACTGGCATTCCATTACGTGGCCACCTACGTCGAAAAACGCCTTTAAATGGCATCGCATTACCCGATCACTATCTTCCACCACGCAGACATGCACACTGAAATATGCCAATGACCGGTATCCCATTTAATACCCAAGAACCGGTAACCCATTACCAGGACATGCATGTTGAAATACGCCAATAACCGGCATCCCATTACACGGACATGCATGCTGAAATACGCCAATAACCTGCATCCTATTACCTGGACATGCATACTGAAATATGCCAATAACCGGCATCCCATTACACGGACATGCATGCTGAAATACACCAATAACCGGCATCCCATTACCTGGACATGCATACTGAAATATGCCAATAACCGGCATCCTATTACCGGGACTTGCATGTTGAAATACGCAAATAACCGGCATCCCATCACCTCGACATGCATGCTGAAATACGCCAATAAGCGCATCCTATTACCCGGACTTGCATGTTGAAATACGCAAATAACCGGCATCCCATTACCTCGACATGCATGCTGAAATACGCCAATAACCGGCATCCCATTACCTGGACATGCATACTGAAATATGCCAATAACCGGCATCCTATTACCGGGACTTGCATGTCGAAATACGCAAATAACAGGCATCCCATCACCTCGACATGCATGCTGAAATACGCCAATAACCGGCATCCTATTACCCGGACTTGCATGTTGAAATACGCAAATAACCGGCATCCCATTACCTCGACATGCATGCTGAAATACGCCAATAACTGGCATCCCATTACCCGGACGTGCATGCAGAAATACGCCAATAACCAGGATCCCATTACCCAGACGTGCATGCTGAAATACGCCAATAACCGGGATCCCATTACCCAGACGTGCATGCTGAAATACGCCAATAACCGGGTTCCCATTACCCAGACGTGCATGCTGAAATACACCAATAACCGGGTTCCGATTACCCAGATGTGCATGCTGAAATACGCCAATAACCGGGATCCCATTACCCAGACGTGCATGCTGAAATACGCCAATAACCGGGATCCCATTATTACCCAGACGTGCATGCTGAAATACGCCAATAACCGGGTTCCCATTACCCAGACGTGCATGCTGAAATACGCCAATAACCGGGATCCCATTACCCAGACGTGCATGCTGAAATACGCCAATAACCCGGTTTCGATTACCCAGACGTGCATGCTGAAATAGGCCAATAACAGGGATCCCATTACCCAGACGTGCATGCTGAAATACGGCAATAACCGGGATCCCATCATCCAGACGTGCATGCTGAAATACGCCTTTAACTGGCATCCCATTACCCGGACGTGCATGCTGAAATACACGAATAACCGGGATCCCATTACCAAGACGTGCATGCTGAAATACGCCAATAACCAGGATCCCATTACCCAGACGTGCATGCTGAAAAACGCCAATAACCGGGTTCCCATTACCCAGATGTGCATGCTGAAATACGCCAATAACCGGGTTCCCATTACCCAGACGTGCATGCTGAAATACGCCAATAACTGGCATCCCATTACCCGGACGTGCATGCTGAAATACGCCAATAACCGGGATCCCATTACCCGGACGTGCATGCTGAAATACACCTATAACCGGGATCCCATCATCCAGACGTGCATGCTAAAATAGGCCAATAACCGGTATCCCATCATCCAGACGTGCATGCTGAAATACGCCAATAACCGGGTTCCCATTACCCAGACAGGCATGCTGAAATACGCCAATAACCGGGATCCCATTACCCAGACGTGCCTGCTGAAATAATCCAATAGCCGGGATCCCATCACTCGGACATGCATGCCGAAATACACCTATAATTTTTCCATTAAATTACTCTTTCACCATTAACAATCCCTCCGCCTGAAAAGCTACATATTTTCTGATATTTGTTCATTTCTTATCAAATTCGATTAGCTGATTTAAATAATTTCAGTTTTTGCAAATAGAGAAGGGCCGTGAAGTAAATTAGTAAGCATACGCAGTTAAAGCCTTTGACTTTGCAGAGCAGTGTAGTCGGGCTGTTGACTTGTGTCACACAGAATGTTTCTTCCCCGCTCACTCGTAAAGATTCAATAGTGTGGGGAGCCTCTGTGACCGAGATGTAGCGTGCTGGGCCTCAGACCGCCAGGGCTCGAATTTCGAATCCTGTATCTGGAGGGCAGAGTCAACTCATTCATCTCACCATCCTCAGGATGGCCCAGTTTAGCCCATATGTGCACGAAGGTGGCATAAAACCCCATTCATTTCATTTCTGTCGCCTCCCAGCAAACATAAAACATTTATATAACATTCATACAACACCGGCCCAACGTCTTTGACGTTGGTCCTACATTGTATAAATGTTATACAAATGTTTGTGCTTGCTGAGCTGGCATAGATAGATGGATGTTTTATTTCATCCCAGCATTGGCCCATCGGCCTGTGTGCAAATACATATTATAGTGCAATATATACAATATGTGCGTTGTCTGAGCGAGGGGATGACATTTCCATTTAAATACAACAATGTGTAACATCTGCAGATATTGACAGTTGTTTTCATAAATTTGCAAAAACTTCTAAAACAAACAAATATAGTTAGATTATTAATAGTTTTACTGCGTTATGAGGATAATAGTTTCAACAATTTTTTTATAGATGGCTTGGTCTAAAGATAACGTGAAATGTATTTTGATCTCAAAGCTTTTAAACGTTTACACAGAAACAAAAAATTATATTCGTCACCCAATATTTCACATTCTTCACATAGACGTTGGTGATAGGGGCGTGGCCGTTGCAATTTACCAGAAACTACATGTATGTACATATTGTAAGCCCCTGCTGACTAATTTGTTACATTTACCGTTTACAACATTCAACCAGTATTTTATAATACAATAGTGTCGGTTTAATGTTAACATATACCCACACTAATTCACAACAAATAAAATAATCAGCTGTTCTAGAGTTCAGTTTTAATAGCTTTTTACAAAACAACAAGTGTGTCCTCTCGACTTCCCATATTTCGAAGTTGTAATGAATAACAGGCAAGACCAATTTATCATATAATGAGCACTTATTAAGCTTGACGTCTGGATCGTACATATTTTGTGTGCCTTTTAACAATTTATAAACAGCTTTTAATCCTCTATCTGCCAAATCCTTTGAGTCAGTGAACATTTCCCACGGTTGCTTAAAGTCAGACCAAGATATGAAACTGATTCGAAAATTTTTAAAAGATCATGTCCGTAAGAAAAGTGGTCATGGAAGGATAAGTTGCCACCTTTCCTGACAGTTGTTTTATCAGTTTTAACATAGAGTCGCCAACGTGTACAGTGATCATATAACAAATCAAGTCCGAGTTGTAAATCATCTCTTGTGTTAGACAACAGAAGGAAATCATTGGCGTATAAAATTACCTCTAAAGGTGTGCCTTCAATGTCTATACCTTAAAAATTGCCAGTCTGCAAAAAAATGTCCATATTATTAAAAAAAAAACTAAATAAAGATGGTGACAATGACTCCCTGCCTAACTCCAATTCGACATTCGAAGGGTTAACTAATACATCCTTGATTGAATACATACTATTTCTAATGTTATACATGTTTCCTGGGATTCCACTTTTTAAGTAGTTTATACCATAGACAATATATGTTTATAATATCAGAAGATTTTCTAAAATCAACCGTTGCACATATACCTTATGGTAATTTCTCAGAGATGAATCAATAATAGATAGTATAAAGAATAAGTTATCTAAAGTAGAACGCCCTTTGCAAAAAACAGAATGAATATCTGAAATTATGTGGTAGGTACTTGACCAAAATATTAACCTATTGTTTAATATTCTAGTAAACAATTTGCCGAGAGTGCTTAATAAAGTTATGCACGATCATTGTTTGTTTACATAATCTGTATCACTTTTTTATGCAAATGTGACGATCTAAATACAGCATTAAATAGACACGTTAACTTTGATAAAAAAATATCCAAGTTAAATGCATAGAATTTATTCAGCAAATATCAAGACCTGCGGATTTACCACATTTTAATTATTGGATAGATTTATGAAATGAAATCATTCAATTCCTTGTAGACCTAATCGCTTTTTTATTCTCCCAGCTTTATAACATCTTAGATATTCGTAAACGTTTTCATCGGTCTCATACGTTATATCACGTGGGTTACTGATAGAGTTAAAGAAGTAAACATGTCATTCAGTGAAAGAATAGTATTAATAAAATTGGTTTTACGTGGCTTGAGTATTTTCCAAAATTCAGTTGGGCTAGTAGTAAAGCAACCTATTTGTCTACGCGTATAATCCCTGTCATAGGCAATTTTACTGGTCCTGATTAATTTATTGTAAAGAGTGCATGCAGCAATAATTTTTCTGCGACAATTATCATCCCCTATATGTCTGTAAATATTTAAACAACGGAAATATAAACACAGTCATGAAGCTGGGATGTGAAGTTAAATTGAAATGATGACTATTCATTTTCTGACATAGAGTCGTGATAAGCTGTCATAGTCGGTTTATGTGCTATTTTTATCAGACGTAAGGACATTTCCACGGAATCACCTGGACGTAGACTTACATGTCATCACGGGAATTCCTTGGCATTTTAGTCGTGGATATTTTTAAACCCTTTAAGCGGTATGCACGTGTCTCGTACTGAGACAAATTGTTGAGCCAGTGTTGTTTTAATGTTAATGTTAGTGACCACAAAACATTTGTATAACATTTGTACATTGTTGGGCAAACGTCGAAGACGTTGTGCTGACGTTATACAAATGCTATATAGATGCTTTGTGTTTGAGGGAACAGTCATCGGCATCGTCTACGACACTGGCCCAAGATTAGAAAAACAATATCTTGTTTGGTAAATGTAGTTATTAATAGTGATGAGCTTGTCTTACAGAACGTGCCAACATGCGTCGTCACATCTATTATCCTTACTAGCTAACCGGTATTAGCGGGAGAAAACAAAGGTATCCCCCTGTCAGGCCTAATCCTAATAATACAGCCTCCAGATTGGCAGGAAATCACACCGACACCCAGTCTATATATGCAGCTGAGAATTAGGCCAAGAGACGTCTCAATTCACTATAATTATGCTGCATCAATGCCTTTTGGTCTGTGTCGTCTGTGCATTGAGCTTTCCTAGCAAACATAAGACGTCGACCCAATGCTGGGCCAACATATATTAACCCTTTTGCCGCCAAGTTATCTTATTTAAATTTTCACCCACTTGAAGTGGATGAATTTCACTCATATTTGTTTAACTTGAGACGAAATATTTGCAAATATCGTGATGTTTAAACACTCATTCTATATCCAATGACAGTGATTTAACCTGCTAATAAAAACGACTATAGTCATGCTTCGCGTTTAAAGGGTTAAATTTTAACTAGCATTCAACGTCTTCTGTTAGTTGAGTTATTTTGTATTGTAAACCGAATAGCGAGTCAGAAATCACAATGTGAGATTTTATATTGAGTACCTCACTAACAAGATCGGATGCTAAATTATTCAACATTTTGCAATCCTGTTAAAAACCAATCAATATTTTTCAATCTTGTGTGAAAACGCGCATTGTTATAATATTATATGAGAAACTTCTTTGGACAATGAGAAGTTCTTGCTCTTGAACTATCAGGTCTCTCAAGGGCAAGGTGAGATATTTAGGGGAGGGAAGGATAAATAGTCGAAGGGGTTAAAAGTCACAGCGCCATATCTTAGAAGTGGCAAGGAATTATTAATTGCGCCATGATCATGTGACCTGTGATATTTTCACAGCACACTGGGACGCTTATTATTATTCAGAAGTTACCATTTTTTTCTCCAATTTTTAACCTCTCAATTAACCCCTTAACCGCCAAATTATTCAATTGGAATTTTCACCCACTTGAAGTTGTGTCTCGCTGACGCGATCCACAACTTCAAGTGAGTGAAAGTTACTCAGATTTGACAAAATGGAGGTCAACAAATTTCAAATCTTGCTGATTAATGTCACTTTTTATCTTTAACAGGCTCAAAAGCTGATATGTAATGTGCTATAAAAAATGTAAAAAAACGAATATGGACGGCACCAGATGTCAAAGGGTTAACCCGTGAATTTTTTTATGAACAAAGGTATGTTATGTTAAGTAGGCTACTTGAGCTCAATATTCCCAATCTTCCAAGGCCTCCGACATACACATTGGTCATATAATTACCAATAGATGCAAAAGAAGTGAATATTGTGAATATAATAATATGAGATATTCTCCAACTAAACTGTGACCCCTCGTCTCTGACATTTTACCCCATGCTGGGGCTGCAAGTCACAACCCGACCACTCATCATAAATACAACGTTTTACTACAAAAAATCAACGGATTCGTTTGTAAGTAGAAGCTGATTTAGTTACATTCATGAGAGTTATGTCAATTGATTTATACATATCCATTGATTTCCAAAAGAAAAGATACGGATATTTTTTTAGCATAATAATGGGCTGTTTTGTTACTTTTAGCCCCTCTCTCCCCATCCCAGCAACAATGAGATTGTTCAACTAACTCTGGCCCAGCAAACACGACCCGATCTTTTAATGTTGGGCCGGCATTGACTCATTGTTGTGTTAATGTTGGCCCGCCGTCTCTGACGTCGGCCTAACATTAATACAGCATTGGGTCAATGTAGCGTGTTTGCTGGGATAGGCCGACGTTGTACTAAGCACAACCAGTGTCGCCTCAATATAATGGGTTTGTAGCAGCCTTGGTCACATCTCCGACGCTGGCCAAACATTATTAGGCCTAAACCATCCTTGGTTCAAACAAGGAGGTTGAAAAGAGACAGGAATATAGACTGATAGAAGTGTAGCGGTTGTTTGGGAACTGTATAGCATGGTTTTTATTCCATCTAGGGAGCTCTGGCTTATCAGCTGTGACCTACTTGATACTATACATGCACATGGTGTAGGACTGTGCCTACAGAGGGGAACGATCTGATACTGTAAACAAGCACAGCCATCGCCTGTATTAAATTTTCTTCTTTCTTTGTGTCATGTACAGGCTGGCACTATAGGCCTACTACACTTAGTTGACCCATAGGACCGACTACAAGGCACATTCAGATGCGTATATTTATAAAACTCAAGTCAACTGGGTATGCAAGGAACAAGACTATAGTGTGAGAAGGGCGTCATCACTCATTCTTCCAAGGTAAGAAGCTGCGATAATAAAGCACTAATAATCTGCGCCAAACAATCATTTTATGTTTTAAAGGTTATCTTACACAATGAACTATCACCGTGATTACGTTCGCCATGCATTCACTACTCAACACCCACCCACCCTCAGCCTGTTTAGCCGGCTGTTTATCTCCTGGGCGGGATACAAGGAAGGGAAATAGAACCCATTGCCCTTGATACAAACAAGATAATTCCTTGATACAAAAAAGTTCTTGATAAAAGGGCCTATAGTATCGTCCTGCTTGACGTATAGACTGCTGGGTAGCAGATTATATATTCGTTTCAGTTGCAAATATGTGTCCCTACCCTTGACAATACATCATGCATGCAGAACTAGTCATACTATTTATAGCAGCAGTAGTAGTAGTAGTAGTAGTAGTAGTAGTAGTAGTAGTAGTAGTAGGCCTACATCATGCATGCAGAACTAGTCATACTATTTATAGAAGTAGTAGTAGTAGTAGTAGTAGTAGTAGTAGTAGTAGTAGTAGTACATCATGTATGCAGAACTAGTC